>JBBBDQ010001437.1:492500-805000 GCA_037127315.1 Ascarosepion bandense
GGACAGGCGATAAAGAAGAAGAAAAAGACAAAGAAGAAGAAGAAGAAGACAGTGAAGAAATCAGACAGACAAGAAAGAAGAAGAAGAAGAAGAAGAGGAAGACAGTGAAGAAATCAGGGACAGGCGAGAAAGAAGAAGAAGAGGAAGACAGTGAATCACGGACAGACGAGAAAGAAGAATATATATATATGAAAGGCAAGATGTTTGTGTGTGTCTGTTTATCTTTCTGTATGTCCTTTGTATAAATCCACAATTTTTATCCGATTCTCACCAAACTTCACACAAATATTCTTTAGGCTGAGTCTGAGCTCCAGGACCATAGATAAGTTTTAAAGCTTTCATTACAGCCGAGCAACGTCGGGCTATACTGCTAGTTAAATATAAATAAAGATATTTTCTCTAACGCTAAAAACATTTGGTTTGATCTAAAGAATCGACAGGCTTCACGGTAAAATTCTTAATGGTTGCTTATTATTATGATATTTTAGATTTTTTATGATTATTAATCTAACATCTCTATATAGACCTATATTTCTTTCCTCTATTATTTCAGATAACTTTTTAATATGTAAATTTCACTTAAACCATGGAACTCCGATCTTACAAAACAGCCCATAGTAATATGAAACTTATTCTTCATGTGTTTTTGTCCATTGTTCATTTATGTTGAATCATATTGATTTTTACAATGATTCATAATTTTTTGTTCATATTCATCTATCTACATATGTACTTTCGCCATATTTAATGCAATATTAATTTTTTATTTTTTCTGTGATAGATAAAAATCTTTTATATCGAGTTGTATAAAATTATTTTCTTTTTTGTTTTTAAACCAATTTATAACATCTTTTGTGGCTTTTCATTGGTTTATTGCCATTACTACTCATAGATTTTGGCTTACTTCATCCGGTATTTTTTCTTCGTTTTTCAATCTCACACTAAATGTGTTTATCAGACGACATGGAGCTTGGTTTTAAAATTTTTCTTATGATCTTTAATTGTGATGTATGCTGTTTTTAGCATATTTATTGTGCTCTAAATTCAAGTTAGTTGGCATTTCTTTAGCTACTAAACTAATTTCCTAATATCTATTGTCATTTATATATATATATATATATATATATATATATATGGCTTTCATATATATATATTCTTCTTTCTCGTCTGTCCCTGATTCACTGTCTTCCTCTTCTTCTTCTTTCTCGGCCTGTCCCTGATTTCTTCACTGTTCCTTCCTTCTTCTTCTTCTTTCTTGTCTGTCTGATTTCTTCACTGTCTTCTTCTTCTTCTTCTTTGTCTTTTTGCTTCTTCTTGTCTGTCTGATATATATATATATATATATATATATATATATATTAATGCATATTTCATTAAATGATATAGAGAAGTTTTTTTTTCTATTTATTTTATGCAATTCTTTTCATATTGAAACTTAACAGCATTATCATTAAATGAAGAAAGAAAGTTACAATATTGATACAAAATTTTTAAGAATTTAATCTAAGCTTTTGGCTTATATAAGCCATTTTCAAAGATGTCAAATTACATTATATATTATAACAATTCACGATAATGTCAAACTGTTTTGGTTTACATGAAAGATTTCAAAGCAACAAATCTCGGTTAGTCATGTTTGACGTCATGAGCGTCTTAATATGCACGAGTTTGTTGTTAGAAATAAATGTATAATACTGTTTGATTAAAAACAGAATATCTACTTAAATACGCGTATCGATCAAAAATAATGTTCACAGCGAAACAAATCTGTCTGCGGATAACTATATATATATATGAAATATAATCCGATTGATTTTCAAGATTGAAACGCGACCGAATTGACATCAGTCGAGTGTTTAGTTATGATAATGTTTGGCGCCAAGATTGCTATTTTTATTAGTATGACTGCTAAAAGGTATTTTAACAAACGTAAATTGCTCGATGTCTGCGTGGAGATAGAGCATTGATAGTTTTTGATAGTTTTAAGGCAAATAATTAACTGAGCAGGTTCTTGCCGACTTCGAAGTTTCATGAAGAAACCATTATGATATCTTTACTCATCGATGCTGGTTTTGTTTGCTCTTCAGTCTCGGTTTTCGTTCTTAATTATCAGGAGCCCCTTATAAATAAGAACAAAAAGCGGAACCAGCCCCGATGAGTCAGTATGTCATAGCGGTGTCCTCACGAAATTTCGAAGTCGGCATGAACCTGCCCAGTTAAACTGACAGACTCTTTGTACCACAACTATATATATATATATATATATATATATATATATATTATTTAGAATTTATAATATATATATTTTATAGCATCACTACAAAGTAACTATTTCGTTTCGAAGCATCTTGTGTATTGTCAAGTGATCAAATGATTATGTTATAAATTTTAAATAAATATAAATAATAAATATAATTTGCTCTACTTTGTATTTACCACTTTTTTTAAGAATAGCTTTTTTTTAATACAGAATTTTATTCCATCCATACCAACTTTATACTAGTGTATATATTGTTGGCTGATAATTGCGCTTAGCATGAAACAGTCTGTCAACCCTGGGTGTTGACTTCAATGTTCACTCTTTTATATTTACATACGCTCTATCTCTGATATTGAGCACTTTATCTTATAAATATAGCAGACCTTAAAACTGTATTTATTCATACTTATATATATATATATATATATATATATATATATATATATATATATATATATATAAGTCGAAAGTCGCTAGAGGGAATTCTTAAAAATATAATTACATATGAAAACCTTACTTATTAACCCTCTAGGGTCATTCGTATCATATTTGATACAGTATTTCCCTATAAGGAAACATTTGGTATTTCCCTATAAGGAAACATTTGGTATTCATTGACTGAGCAGTCAGTACTGCTTTCATTTGAAATTTATAAAATATTTCTCTTAAAAAATTTTTCAGGAAAATATTTCTTTCAAGGCTTGTTTTCATACTGTATCAAATATGATACGAATGGCCCTAGAGGGTTAATTATTTAATTGTTATATCTGCTGTTCAAAATGTCCTTCTCCAAACATTTCAATTTCGGTCCTGCATCATTCATTAACACGCCGTAGAGTTTCTTCTGTCATTTCACTGCATTCATGTTTAATTATTTCTTTATGATTCTCAAATATCATGAGCGTGTCTACATTTTGTCCCAATCTGTATATATATATATATATATATGGGGTTAGTTAAAATCAATCGATTTGGCAAGTCTGTATAATTTTTATGGCATTTTTCCCGTTTTCGAATTAAATGTTGCACATTCGAATCTCACGTCGAGATCAAAGTTCATTTTGATCCGTTTTTGTGCAAGTCATTTCAACCTTGTCAGTCATTATCAAGAACTGGGTGTTGTCCGTATAGTGGATGAGATTCTATTGGCTGAAGCCTGCCATTTTGTAGGAGAGAATACTAGAAATCAAATTATTTCAAATATACACGCATTGTATAATTGACGATTACATTCAAAAGTATTTTATCAAATATTTATCCGTATTGCTATTGTCATTATTATTATTATTATTATTATTATTATTATTTTGGTGTCGCACATTGAGAGAGTCAATAGAAATTTTCTTCTTTGGACATGGTTTCGACACAACGTAAGAACATCCCCCCCCCCAACATAACTTTTCAGAGAATCCTCACTGCATAAATGATGATAGATTTTGGTGGTCTACAATTTTGGTCCACTTACTGCAGGAATTTGTTCTACATTCATGTCTCATAGCTCCTTCCGCTCTCAAGCAAGGTCCTGGTATTTATCTGTTCCGTTTCCTTGGCGTCCACTCTTGTGTCATATGGAACAGCAAAAGTATTAATATAGCACATATTATTACTCCTTATCTGTAACATGCTTGAATTACATTACCTGCGCAGACTCACAATCCTCATATCTTGTGACTGTCATTTTCTATCATTGTCTCTGGCTAATTTTTACACCACTTACGTGGTATTCTTATTTCATCATAATTCGATTATGTGTTGATATGGCTCCATTTCATTTTTTTTTCTCCCATAACATCCCGAGCGTTACATAGACAAAATCCTCCCTAGTGTGTGGGCTGTACTTAATAAGATAATTTCTGTATATCTCTTAAGCTGGGGTTTCTAAGGACTCTTTCAATGTATTGTTTTGTTCCATTTTCTTACCATTTCAAGTGCACCTACTATTACTGGTACTAATCTTGTTTTCCATTTCCACATTTTTTAAAATTTCAATTTCCCGGTTTTTATATTTTGATAATTTTTCGAATTCTTTCGCTGCTATGTTAAAATCCGCTGGTCAAGGCCTATCAATTAATAGGCAAGTTTTTCTTCTTGTATTTGAACAATAATCTCCGGACTATTTGCTCCAATTTTCCTGTCTATGTAGATGGTGTAATCCCATAGAATAGTGGCATCTTCTATTTCTGTAACCGCTGCTGGGTGATGTTCATACCAGTTTTTATTCTTCTTCTTCTTCTTCTTCTTATTATTATTATTATTATTATTATTATTATTATTATTATTAATTCCTTGGATATCCTACCGGATCTCAACCAGAGACCTAAGGTTAAAAATGGCGTCATGACATTTCCCATTGATTATTTTTGTAAAAAAAAATCTTAGATCACAGACATTTTATATAGATAAGGCTATTCGAAATATGTGAGCTGTTATTCTGGGCACAAGTTTTGGATTTCATTAAAGCATGACCACCAAGAATTGCTTCATTGTGTCTATCGGAACATTTTCCGATTAATCAAAGGGTTCCAACTGCAACTAGAATTATTGGTGTCCTCATGTGCTATATATCTGAAATTTCCACTTGAAGATCTTTGTGTTTTGATAGTTTGTTGAAGATATTAAATGATACATTACATTCTGCGAGAACAAAAACCCCATACCAATAAGAAAGTACATTTTATACTCGTGTCTTTGATCACTATGTCTGGGTAATTGACACCGATTGCTCTGTCTGTATTTGAAATGTTACAGACCCTATCTCTGTCATCGGCTCTTGGTGGTATTCATACCTTTTTCTCGTAAATGTGTCATTTTTCCAGGGCAGATATTGACCCATTCTATCATGCCTAGTTGTATATTCACTGAGTATTAATACGTTGCAACCTGATACAAGATGGTTAATTGTTTCTGGGTATTTATCACATGATTTGAATTTTTGATTGACACAATTTTTTAGTTGCTTTGTAATTTCTAGTTAGCAAGCGTTGGTCTTGTGCAGCAAGAATAAATTTATTATTATTATGTTGTCATTTTTCATCATATTTCGATTTCTGCTATGGTCGCACTACCTACCAAGTCTGTGGGAAGACCTGAAGGCAGGTTGTGGTGTGTCGTTATGGCTCCATTTCATGTTTTTCTATCTCCACTAACATCCCTAGCGTTACGTAGACAAAGTTATCCTTAATGTGTGGGCTGTATTTAACAAGACAATTTTTTATATATCTCTTAATTTGGGGTTTCCAGGGATTCTTTCAATATATTGTTTTATTCCATTTTTTATCATTCCGAGTGCACCTACTATCACTGGCACGATTCTTGTTTTCAATTTCCACATTTTTTCTATTTCAATTTCCAGGTCTTTATATTTTGACAGTTTTTCAAATTCCTTGATTGCTATGTTACAATCCGCTGGACAAGCCATATCAATTAATAGACAAGTTTTCTCCTTCTGGTTTTTAACAATAATGTCTGGCCTGTTTGCTTCAATTTTTCTGTCTGTGTAGATGGTGTAATCCCATAGAATGGTTACATTTTCTATTTCTGTAACCGGTGCTGGGTGATGTTCATACCAGTGTTTGTTTACAGATTTTCCATAATGTTTGCACATTGCCCAATGTAAATATTGCCCAACTCTATCGTGGCGATTTTATATTCATTTGGGGCAAGCACAGAACAGCCTGAGATTAGGTGGTCTATTGTTTCTTGGTGTTTATCACAAAACCTGCATTTTGGATCCTTATGTATAATATTTGCCTGAAAGTTTCTAGTGAAAAGACTTTGGTCTTGTGCTGCAAGAATAAAGCCTTCAGTTTCAGACTTTAATCCAGATGCACGTAACCATCGATGAGTATTAACTTTGTCAACATTGGATTTATTGGCACGTTCTGGATATTGGTCATGCAGAGGTTTATCTTGCCAGCGTTGTTTCATCTGTTCAAGAGCTTTATTTTGGCTTTCATTTTCATATTTTTTTGCTGCAATAGCTGGTTCTTGGCTTCTGTTTTGCTTTTCTACAGAATATACTAACTGTAAATCTCGTTTGTATTTACTTGTATTTACTTTACTTATTTGTATTATTATTATTATTATTATTATTATTATTATTATTATTCATACATATTAAACACATTATTGTCTTTTAAATATTAAATGCACACTTTTAAACAATATTTCTTGTGGTGAATGTTTAATGCGAGTAATTATGTTCTCTTTTTGAATGTTGTGTCTTCCCTTGCATAGTATTTCGGCATTATCTACTATAGCCTATATTAATAGTTGTATTTTCTTTTGTTTGTGATGGATATTAGTGTTTTTGTGAATTTGTGAGAGAGACAAATGAGGTAAAACTACAGGAAGAAGGTAATGCTTCAGGAACATTAACAAGAATCGAACGCAAGTATCAATCTTAATATGCGAGCTTGTGCGTATTTAAATTGATAGATTGTAACTTAATCAGAGCAACAATGTTAAGTGATAGCCCCTTGCCGTTTGTAACTTTCGAACAGATCCTTTCATCTTTTGATTCTGATTGGTTGACTAACGTTCTTTGATCACATTGAATTATCATTAATAAACCTGACCACTTTTTAATATTTATTTCTGTTGTGGCGAATCTTCGTCGCCAGATATTTGTGGCCTGTTTAGGTCAGGAAGAAAGACACGGGAAACAGGAAGGTAGTTTCAAATAGTGTGTTAGAGTAACAAAAATATATATACAAAGTAAAATATTAGTATTCAGCAAATAGAAGTGTAAGTCCGAACGGTATAGTTACGCTGCGTCTAAACTGTCTCTAGACTGCCTCACAGCTGCGTCCCCCTAACTCATGCAGGTTATTATTTATTGACGGAGGAAGAGTCCATTTCTATAGATAGAGCACCATAACAATTTCGCATGTCTGTCGGTATTCTGTGAGACTTATTTGTTTTTGTATTTACAGATCAAATAAGGATAATAACATATCAAAACATCATCTTTTATTTTGGTTTTTGAAAATAATATCAAAAGAGTCAATAAATATGTCACCCTACAAAGCTGATTTGTACATGAAATAAGCTTTGTACGAAAAGACTGTCAATAACGAAACAATTTTTAATACTTTCTAATATATATTATAGTATTATTTAAAATTAGGGGCCTCTACTTTTCAGTATAAATTTTTGATACCCGATTTTAAAATAAAATCTTTAAAATAAATAAGTTATATTTTAGCTTTAAAATTAGCTTTAATTGAAAGTCAAGAGATTAAATTTAGAAATTCCAGTAAACAAAATACACTGGCGTATTTTAAACCGAAATTATATTGATTGGAATCTGAAATTGAAAAAATTTTAAAAAAAAATTTAAACGTACCGCCATTTTTTTGATTGATTGACACATTTAGGTAAAACAGTAGCCACGTTTGTTTTAAAAATCTGGTAAAAATAAAATGTACGTCGCTGACACGTTATTAAAGTCATTTTTTAAAATTAAAATATACCTTTATCTGATTTCAAACAAATGTACTTGCTTACTCTATGAAATATTCGGTAAAACCCTTTATCAGTTACAGTAGCCGTTGTTATCAGTGTACATATCAGGTGTTGACAGCTATGATGACAGCCGGAAGCTGTCAAGAATGCTAAGTAGGGAGGCCATAGGCGACAAAAATATACGAATTTAATTTTTTATTTAAGGGAAGACAACCCTTGAATCACGTGACCTTTTAATGATAAATATCACGTACGGCCACCCGTACAAATAAAGATACGGGCCATCAAAATGCACACAATTAAAATGTTTTAATTATATTAAAAATTGACAGGGATCAATCATTTGTATTAAGCTTTTAAATTTTCGATTAGTAATTGTAGTCTTCATGCATAACCGGCCCAATAAAGGAAGAAATTTAACAATAATTTTGAAACTTTTTATATCATTATAATAAAAACTTTAAAGAAATGAAAATAATTCTTATAAAAATTAATTATTCATTGAAATTTTTTTCTTTTCAGACTATGATATGCTTAATTTATATTGTTCATAAAAGCAATCAGAAGTTTATCCACATAAAGATTGGCATAGTTATTACATTTTTCGCAATTCGGACCTATTTTTTACAAAGTCAGG
This sequence comes from Ascarosepion bandense, assembly GCA_037127315.1. Classification (NCBI taxonomy): domain Eukaryota; kingdom Metazoa; phylum Mollusca; class Cephalopoda; order Sepiida; family Sepiidae; genus Ascarosepion; species Ascarosepion bandense. The sequence continues at coordinate 500,864 of JBBBDQ010001437.1, forward strand.
GACTATTAGAGAAAAAAACTGTTGATTAGCATTCCCCAATGACTCCTAAATTTAATTATATTAGGCTTATTGCTGCCCGTTGTCGAATTTTTAAGCATTTCTAGAAATTAATTAGGAGGGGAGTAACATATGTAAACTAAAAATATTTTTACCAATATTTTATACAAAATAATTATTTCAAAATTGATTTCAGTCAATTATAAATAAGTCCTGAACTTTTCATCAAAATCTGATCATTATTTGATTTTTGCAAGAATTTCCAAATTAAGGTGTCTTTCACGGTCAAAAAAGTGCATTGTGCAATATTACGATTTCTTTTTTTACTTAATAAACATTGCAGCAATTTAGGTCTCGCACTGACGTAAGCAAAAAAAAAAGACTTTCTACAAAAATTTCGAACGTATTAGAAATAAATAAAAATTTTAAAAAATAATTAAAAAATGCTTTGATCTATCCTCTTTATTATAATATAAACATTTTGCCGATAAAACTTTGTTTTTATTTAGTTTGGGGCTTTTTTCCTTCATACTATGTGTTTTTTCAGCGATTTTGTGGAGGTACCTATTTAAAATATTATGGAGTCATAATCATTGTATGTATACAACAAAAAACGAAACTCCTTTTAATACTTTACATTCTTCGAAGTGTTGTCATCATTCTTATTGACAAATTCTCGACGATACGACCGTTGTACGTTCCGACCTTTTTCGAACTCTTCGATCACTGCGATAGATTGTTCTCCTTCAATGAGTCATGCAACTTCCTCAAGAACATATGACCCAATGGATAAAAGCGTTGGTTAGATCCAGTGACTTGACTGTGATTTCAATACCCGGCTTCAGCAGTGGTGAACATAGTCAGTTAACTACCATACGTGATACACGCTTTGGGCGATCATGTCTCGAAAGAGACACGACTGACTGAAGATTATACCGCAGTAGGTTGCCATTGCTTTCTGCAGTAGACTGGTTGCCAGCCAAGGCTATATAACCCAATCTGTCCTATTATTTAACCCATAATTGGAGGGAAGAATCGGATTAATACCTTTTCCAAGAGTATTTGTGCACAAGTGAACGCAAGGAAAAACGTAGAGAAGTTAAAACATTGGGAGCATACAACGGCCGAAACGGGTAAATATGACAATAAAGGTGAGGACAACAATCCGAACAATGTAAATAATATCAATAATTACAATAAACCATCTCAAAGATATAGTCAGTCAGTCAAGTGCCATACGTGAAACACACTTGGGCAATCATGTCTTGAAAGAAACATGAGTGACTGGGCAGAAGATTATCCCACAGTAGGTTGCCATTGTTTTCTGCAGTAGACTGGTTGCCAGCCAAGGCTATAGAACCAATTCTGTCTTGTTATTTAACCCATAACTGGAAGGAAGAGACGGACTAATACCTTTCCCAAGAGTATTTGCGAGTAAGTGAATGCAAGGAATTCAACTGGAATTCGAACTCGGCTCCCCGATTTCTCGTTCCGAGCCGATACCTACTGCACCACAACGCACATCCGCCAGAAATATAGACAAATACTTTAATACGCCCTAATATATTTAAATCTGATCTGGGCAACAAGGTCAGTGGCAGGCGCTTTACATTTGTGCTTTTTGAAACAAACCTTCTGATTCCGTTTATATTGTTTTCTTGTTAAACATACAGTCTTTAGTTAGGAATTGTTGGCTGGTTTTCTTTAACTATAATGGCGTTTCTTTCGATTTTCTTTTTTTTTTTTTTTTCGTTTTTATTTCATTTATGATGTCCTTGTTGAAGAACACAAATCAACATTTTTCTTTTTCATTTACTTTTACTTACTTTTTCTTACATAAAATATATTTATTTATTTATTTCGGAGATGGCTGCTCTGGATTATTTTCAAGTCATAAAGATAAAGACAATTCTATCAATTTGTACTGAGTTGAAGAAATTTTTTTGATCGTTTCACTCCAAGCAAGGCGCTAACCCCACTGATACACAGGGGGCTGCATAAGAGAAAAAGATTAGATAGAAGGAGAGTAAAGAGAAAGACAAACCAGTTACAGGGGTGTCGGAGAAAGGAGCAAGAGAAGGATGGGAATACAGGTATGATGACAGTTGCAAAGGTAGAGAGAAAAGAAAATATATACAGAGTAATGTAGAAAGAACTGGAGTCAAGTGGTTAAGAGATGGGTATTGACATTGCATTTAAATTCCTGGAGGTTGTAGCCGTCAGGAAAGAGCGAGTTATACAGGCGGGAAGAAGTGCGAGAAAAGAAGCTGATGGAGTAGAAGTGTCAGCTGCATTTGGTTGATCTAACTGTGAATGGGTGGGACACAGTTGCTAGTCTGGTTGCACGAGTAAACTCATGTGGCAGGGGCACCAGTGACTTAAGCAGAAACTATGAAAATATTTATAGAAAAGATAGAGGGAAGCCACATCCCGTCGTTGAGAAAGTGGCTGGAGTCGAAGCCGCCAAGTCGGTACCTATCACATTACTGATTCTTCTTTGGAGCCTGTCGAGAACACTGAGATTTACAGCGGGCGACTAACCATATATGAGAGCAGTATTCCATGCAAGGACGGATGGTTGATTAGTATATGTGCAATTAGCTTAAAGAATCTTAGGGTTCTACGCTTCATTCAGGTTAAGCATTCTTGGAATTTTTGTGAGAATTATTATCCACTATTTCAAGGATACGTAACAATCCCTGTTCTTGAATCTCTTCAGGACACAGACGATTATGGCCCTCCACTGACACCTTCCCTTTATTATTTGCATCTACGTTTTGGTGTAATGGATATCGGCACGGAATGACAAATTGGAAAGCAAAGTTCGAATTCCAGTTGAATTCGTTGCATTCACTTACGCGCAAATACCTTTGGGAAAAGTATTGATCCCTCTCTTCTTCTCTAACTGTGGGTTGAATAGCAGGAGAGATTTGGTTCTTTAGCCTAGCTTGGTAGCCAATCTACCACAGAAAGTAATGGCAACCTAATGTGAGAATATCATCATTAGTCAGTCATTGATCGGAAGAGACATGATCGCCCGAGCTTGTATAACATATAGCACTTGATTGACTGACTATTACCATACGATTTGGGAAAGGTAGTGAATTAGTGTCCTGTTGTACTGGGCACTATTTTCATTTTTCACTGTTTTATTTCCCATAGGATTGTTGGCACTCAAATATATAAAGAAAAATTTATCCTGTTATTTAACCTATAGATGAGGAGCGAAGAGGATATTTGTGCGAAAGTCAGCGCAACAGACAAAGTTGAAAAATGAAGTCGGTTGACTGATTCCATTTTTTGAGTTGACATTCGTTAAATTACCATATCATGCAGCATCAGTCAATTAAGTACCATACATGATACACGCTTGGGTGATCATGTCTCTAAAGAGACATGATTAACTAAGTAGAAGATTTTCCCGAGTATGTTGCCATTACTTTTTGTGTTAATGTGTTGCTAATCAAAGCTATAGAACACAATCCATCCTGTTATTTGACCCATAGCAGGAGGGAAGAGACGGATTAATACCTTTTTCCAAGGATTTTTTTTTTTGCGCAGAAGTGAATGCAACGAATTCAACTGGAATTCGAACTCGGCTCTCCGATTTCTCGATCCGAGTTGATATCCATTGCACCACAAAGCCCAACCTTACTAAAACGACTTTAAGTGCTCTCTTAGGAAATCATTGTGTTCCGATATTTTAATGAAGACGTGTCGGTTTTCTCTCAGAATAGAATTTCTATAGAACAGGCGTCTTTTTCCTTTTTGTTACTGTCTAGTAAACAATATTTCTTTTTACGTGTTTGTTTCGAATTTTCTTTGAAGACAAAAAATATTCTAGTCGTACGAATTTATTAATCTTTACTCTTTTGAAACGTCTACAGATTCAGAGAAGATTCTGTTGATTGTTCGTGGTATTTTTTATCAACTAATGAACCAAACGAAACTTTATTAGTTACCAAGAATACATCGTTTTGACACAAGAATGTGGCACTCAGTGAGGAACGAACTCGTTTCGTAAGAATGATATTCAAGTATTTCAACGACGAGAAGCAAACTTCAGTCAGTTAAGTGCCATACGTGATACACGCTTTCAGCAATCATGTCTCGAAAGAGAGACATGACTGGGCAGAAGATTATCCCGCAGTAGGTTGCCATTGCTTTCTGCGGTAGACTGGTTGCCAGCCAATGCGTAAACTTAGTCGGGGAAATAAGTTAATCAGAGCGTTGATCTATTTAAGTAAAAATGAAAATACTAAATAAAACAAAAACAAAAAAACTTTACTTTCTCCAAAAATTGATTCTGAGGTTATTGAACGGCATCTGAATGAATATGCAAAAAAAAAAAAAAGAAACCAATAAATTCAGACAATGTAAAATGGCGGATAATCCAAGTTCAATCTCTGGTTGCGAAATGTAGGGTTCATTTTGAACCTCCGGTAATTGTAATATTAACCTGTTCCTTATAAGGAAATATTCACTGACCGAGCAGCCAGTGCTATTATTGGTTAAAAGTTATAAATACTTTTATTAAAACAATTTTTTCAAAAAAACAAGTTTCTCGAATTCCCTGTTAGTACTCTTTCCGCTCTTAATGGACCTTTTAATCCGTGATTGACGTAGCCGTTCTTTCTGGTATTGATGGAGGCTTTTTTCCGCTTTTGATAGAAACATTATTTCCACTGTTAATGGGAACTTTTTTCCGTAATTGATGGGGTGGGATTTCTTTCCGCGATTGACGTAGTCTTTCTTTCTGATATTGATAGAGGCTTTTTTTCGCTATTGATGGGGAAATTCTTTCCGCTATGAATGGGGGCTTTCTTTCAGTTATTGTTGGGGAAATTATTTCTGTTATGAATGAGAGCTTCCTTTGCGCTATAGATGGGGGTTTTCTTTCTAACCTTTTGCATGAAGTAGTGTAGAATATCAACATCTTGATTATGTCATTATTTTCTCTTTGGCTTAAATGCACATATACAAATCTACCACCCACCCGTGTATTGAATACTGCTGCCATATCTGGTCGGGTGCCCCTGCTGCTCTCCTTGGGCTTCTTGACAAAATACAAAGGATGATCTGTAACGTGGTTTATACTGACTTGGCAGACCGGCTGCAACCACACTCTCACCGGCTTGATGTGGCTTCCCTGTGCCTCTTCTACACGTACTTTCATGGCTTCTGCTCCGATGAACTTAGAGCACTGGTGCCGCCTAAACAGAAATTTACACGAGATACTAGATTAGCAAATAGGTCCCACCATTTTACAGTTAAACAGATAAGATGTAACCGTAAATTCTACTCCAACAGCTTCCACAAGATTGCTTTCCCCACAAGATTGCTTTCTTTCTCCAGGTGTTTAAATGTAGGGTCAATAGACACCTCCTATCACTCTAACTCCCAATTATTCTCAGAACACTCTCATCTACCCAACCCTCATTCTCGGTATCCTTACCCGCCTATCACCCACCCTCTGACATTTCCTATATTTAACCATTCTCGGTATCCCTACCCGCCTATCACCCACCCTCTGACATTTCCTATATTTAATCATCCTTTCTCCACTCTATGTAGCCCCCTGCGCAGTAGTGGCAGTGACATGCCTTGCTCGGGGTGAAACGCTTATAAAAAAATGTGCTATCCATTTTAGTTGTAACTAATGTCGAAAGTTCTTAAGCGATGTTGTTTACGTTACGTTTCTTTGCAATATTGCTTTGTTAAAAAGGTATTCATTCAATGTTCCCTATGTGCAAAATTGAAGCGCACATTTAGTTACCTCCCTTGACCCAAAGTCTAAAGAAAAGGAAAGCTTCCAATTCAAAACTGTGGCGATGGTAATAAAAATGTTAGTCGTCTTCCTAAAGACAATCAGTTTTTAAGAAAAAAAGGAGCATCATGGAGCCATGATCGCCTACATTATGAAGTTAAATATCTTTTTTTAAATCAATGCTTCATAAAGAAAATATGCCAACAGAATTTTAGTTTTTAAATCCTGTTGAGAACGTTCTACTTGACGACATATGTGCTTACGTTACTCTGTAAAAAATCAAATCACGTCGTTGATTGCAAAGTATCAGATATTGATTGATATTTGGTGGGCAGAAATTGTTTGCAATGAGTTTGAAAAATGTTCGGCCGCCATTTTGTTAGTCTTCCAACCCCGCCCACCTATTGACTTTGGCTTCGTGCTTAAATCTCTTCGAATTTGTTTTACCGGACGAAAATTAACATGAAACCGAAACCTAAAGTGTTTGCCATCAGAAATAAGGCTTAGCAGATCAGCGACGCTTCGAAGGGAATGATCGATGATGGAATCGATAAAAAACAAAAGAAAGAAAGTCGATCTCGAACAGCATTAAATCATCTTTTCATTTCTGGAAGCTCGAAAAGATTTCTTTTCGTGATTTTTTTTTTTAACAGCAGGTCCTGGGTATGACGGCAAACTGCATCCTGCAGCAAGGCTTCTGATTGGGAGGTTGTGAAGAGCATGAAACCACCTCTTAATTGCTGTTGTTCCCAGGTCCACCCTGACCTAGAGTGGTAGCACCTGTTAGGGTCCCAGCTATGGGAAAATAGTTATTCCCCAAAAATTAAAGTCAAAACACTATGAAAGTATAAAAATAGTCATAGACTTTTATAGAAATATATATATATATATATATATATATATATATATATATAACTAGACTTTTATAGAAAAATATACATTTTTGAAGGAAAACCTTATTGCCATCAATACATTTTTAAATACAAAACTAGAAGACATCATCAGTTTTCTAAAATAATTAAAAAAAAGAAATTTGATCAAAGTCTCACTAAATCAACTTTCTCACTATAACCAAACGTTAAATATACCTACCTTTAAACGTTAAATATACCCTACCTTTTTGGCATTAAATAACCCACAGAGGTTGATATGCCGTTAAACAAATCTCAAACAAACTTTTAACAGCATTATTTTTATTTTTATTTTTTTTTATTTTTTACACTATCAAATACTAGCATCATAGACCGGCCTTGACTGTGCAACTCAAAACATTTTAGTAGTAGGAGAAGATGCCATATTTTTTTTACATATTTTGTTTTTGTTTGAAAAAAAATACTTTTTTAAAAAATATTTCTTTTATTTAAAAATTACGGGGGAGAATATTCACATTTTTTGTTGACCAAATTAATTTTAAAACGTCAGAATAACAATTAGATATAAAGGCCCTTTTTTTTAATACAAAAATATTTTAGTCGCGTTTGACACGTGTGATTTGATTTCTGTGACGTAAGATAGCAACCATCTTAAATCTTAGAGGTTTTACGGAGCAAATGTAAAAAATCGACTCCATTGGTCAAAAAGTATGAAAGGGAAAATTGCTGAACTTAAACTCAAAATGTATGTGTCAACCTGGCTTCCCTGTAGATATGTGTCCCTAGAAAGTTTGAATGGCGTAGCTTAAAAAATGTAGGCGTCCATAGGGAACAGTCACACACAGACTCACAGATTGCCTTTTATATATATATAGATTTTCTGAAATAGAAATAATTGACGCTGAGTAATTTGAACCAGGGTTTCTCGACCTTTTCTTCCTTGTGGTCCTCATTTTTGGTGTCAAAAAAAAAAATTCACGCCCAGATAAGCACAAACAAAAATTTCCTCAAACAGGAAACATTTTATTTACAAAAGCAAAATGTAGTAGAAAAATATAAATCCTGACAACACGACTCCTGCTGTCTGCGGACCCATTAAAATAATACCTCAAGCTCACTTTTAGTCCACGTTGAGAATTCCTAAATTAAATTGGAGTTTCGACCTAAATCGGACTTTTGGTCAGAACTGAAAATATAGTCCGAATTATAGTTAAAGTGAGACTTTGAAATTCCATGGAGTAAATTGAGAAATTGGAAATTATTTCGTCCACTTTTACAGTGTGGTTTTCTAAGCTGGACCAGAGGTCCCCTTAGTTTTGGGTTGGAGACCCCCCCAGGTAGGCGCCAGGTTAAAATTCTGCACGGTGTACGACTTTTAATTTTGTATTACATAAATGGAACTCATACAATCACTCCAATGACCTGGATGCTAAACGTGTTCCCGCTGTGATTTTCTACATGACATCTTTTTCAGAATTACTATCCATGTAATGGGTTTGTTTCAACTATTTTCAGATATTTTAATGTAACTAAATTATTTCGAGTTTATTTGTAAATGTTTATAAAATATCGAACTGTAAACGTAATAAGCAAATTTAAAAATCTGAAAAAAAGCTATCATAATCCAACTTTTCGCTCAAGATACAATACCAACTGTTTTTATTTTATTGTATTGTATGAGATTTGATAGCTGGTCATGAGTGTGAATCATTAAAAGTCGTTAAGTGAGGTGTGTCTATATGACATGAAGAGACATACATAAAATACACTTACTGCTTTAGCGATGTTTGCTTTCGATCCTGACCAATGAAATGTCGTTCCTTCTCGTTTGAATTGTGCTTCACCATGAAATAATTTAAAACACATCTCCATATTAAATGTATATATATATATATATATATATATATATATATATATATATATATATATATATATATTACACATTTAAATAAAATTTTTGGTGGTGCAAAAGCGTATTATTGCAAGAAATATATTAAATTTATTACTCACAGGCATTTTTGTCAAGATGTAAAATAAAAAATAAAAGACACAGGAAAAACGACCGACGGGTTTCTATCCCAAGCTTCATGAGGGCCGTCTTTGGAATATTAATTTTATCCTTTTTTTTTAAAATATTCAAAAAATGAAGACTAGAATTTAAGTGGGGAAAAGTGAGTGAAGTGGGGACAAAAACTAGATATTGATAATGTGAATTCCAAGAAGGTAATTTCACTGTTTACCGAGAGACGGCTTCGTAGACCTAATATACAACTCAGAGGGTGAACAAGACAACACGGAAAACTGGTCCACAATAAAGTCAATTGCGCAATCTCTGCTATTTTTTTTCTTCTCTGTCTTTGTCTCTGTCTGTCTGTCTGTCTGTCTGTCTGTCTCTCTCTCTCTCTCTCTCTCTCTCTCTCTCATATTGCCGACATACCAATCATCGCCGTCGGTCTCATTCTCACTCAGCATAAAATGATAGGTCGAAGAATATTCCTTTCTTTGACCAAACTTGCGAGGAAGCATCTGACGAGACGACGAACTCTCCGGCGTGGGTTTGCGCACGCATTCATCACAACACAGCAATCCGACAAACAAAACACCTTGGACGCTTTGGATCTGGTAAGCGCGAATGTTTATCGTCACAGTACATTATACATTGAACAGCGGTGTTCCGTTAGTAATAATTGCATTAATTCTTGGCCCTTGGCAATCATTTTTTCATTAGCTGTAATATTTTACTCTAGTGAAATTATTTACAATGCAAATTTTATATTAAATCATTTCAGTCAGTAAATCTTGCCAATTAGAATCGTTTTCTTCAGCTGAAATGCATTTATATATTAAAAACTATTTATGAGGCAATTTCTATATTAAACATTTACATATTATCTATCAAAGCGCCATATTTATTCATGACTGAAATTTTCTCCCTGTATTAGAAATACGGAGGAAATAATGATTATTCGACTCCTTGAAAGAGGCATGCCGTATTCTGGCTGTAAATGTTTGGATTGGTGGAACTATAACAGATTGGAGTATAGCCCGGCGTTGCTCGGGTGTAATGAAAGCTTTAAAACTAATCCATGGTCCTGGAGCTCAGACTTTTGGACGTTGGCACGAAAGACTAAAAAGCAATAGTTGTTTCCAGTTAAAGCGAAACCGTAGACTGAAAGAAAAATGAATGGATGTAAGTCAAATTTTGATTTGCTGGTATCGATATCAAATAAGTTTTTTTTCGTCGTAAACTGAATTTTGAAGGCTAAATAAGTCCTCTGAGTAAATGGTATCATGGTTGAGACTAAGAACTACAATTATACCTACTTAGAGCCAAACCCGAAGCAAAAACAAAAATAAAAGGGCTAAAAAAAATACAGATATACAGACAGATAAACAGACACACACACTAACATCTTGCCTTTTATATATATATATATATATATATATATATATGTATTATCGATTTTCATTTTCTGCACTATTGTAAGAACTGCAATCTTGAAACTTCTGAATATCGTTTCTTATGTCTTTGTCTATGAGTGTATCAAATTTGATTAAAATCAAACAACTTCTTGTATAACCAGATTTTTTCGATTATCGATTTTCGATATTTATCGGGGTTACCTCGACACAAAACCTAGCTAAGAACTCTCGCAGACACTTATAGTACAACTGTGTAAATTTTCAAGAAAATCGGTTCAGCCGTTTCGGAGTCTATAAGAAACGGACACACACACATACACAGACACACACACACACTGAGACAAAGTTCCATGTATAAATAAGTTTAGATGATCTAAACATCTGCCATGGAAATAGCGATAGAATAGCTATGGGCTTGCCACGTTGCGAATGGGGAAAAGAAGCCGTCAAGTCAAGAATAGGTTTTAGATCAAAAGATCGCGTAAACGATTATGAATGCTGGAAAGGGAAACATTGAGCAGCTCCAGCTCAAAATATGATAGAACTAATCAGCAATATTATTGATCATAACCTTGCCTTTCGGCTTTAGTCACTTTCCATCAAAAGACCACGTGAATGATTTTGAATGCTAGTAAATGAGAATTGAGCAGATATTCAATTATGATAGAACGAACCAGCAATATTTTTGGTGCTTAGCTGGCATCACGGCTTCAGTTACCTTATAACCGCCGTAATGTAGTTTGCCTGTGCTTTTTCGATAAATACTTTCATGGTAACTTTTCGGAAAAACTCTCTGCTGTGCTACCTAGACTTTATAAATTTAAGCGCAGTACTACATTGGTGGCAAGGTCACATCCTTTACAGTGGAATTAAGGAGATATATATATATATATTTTTAATCGATTCACCCCAAGCAAGGCGGTACCGCCACTGATGCTCAGGGGGCTACATAAGAGCAAAAATTTAGACAATATGAGAGTGAAGAGAAAGACGGACCAGTTACAGTGTATTTTAGAGAAAGGTCAAGAGAAGGATGGAAAGACAGTTGCAAAGGTAGAGAGAAAGGAAAAGAACAAGATAAAAGAAGATCTACAGAGTGATGTAGAAAGAACTGGAGTCAAGTGGATAAGAGATGGGAATTGACATTGCATTTAAATTCTTCGAGGTTGTAGCCGTCAGGAAAGAAAGTATACGAAATGGAGTTCCACAGGCAGGAAGTGCGAGAAAAGAAGCTCATGGAGTAGAACTGACGGCTGCATTTGGTTGATCCAACTGTAAGTGGGTGGGACTTTATTGCCAGTCTGATTGCACGAGTAAAATCTAGTGGCGGAGACACCAGTAACTTAAGTTCATAAGCCATGAATATATTTTTAGATAAACCATACGTCTTATGCTAAGTTTCTTTTCTCGCATTTCTCGTTTGTCAAAATCTGCCCAAGCATTTCAGCCATATTTGATCTTCAAAAATGTAATTGCAATATCAATCGTTATCTGTCTGCTTGATTAACTTCTATTGTTCTTGTTCCGTAACGTTTTTTTTTTCTTGTTGTTTCACACTAAGTAATCCATTGAGTCTTAGTGTCTTTACTGCCTTGTATGAGGTGAAATGATAAGAATATCTACCCTATTTCAGGTTCAATCTGATTCTTGTTCAGATAAAGGAAGTCGAGTAATTTCTGGACTGATAGAATGCGCTGATCATTCTTCCAGGGTCTTTAGCACTGAATCATATGTGATGCACTCGAGGTTTGCATCAAATAAACATTCAAAGAATTTAGCCTCGTTGATTTTGTTTGAAGTTTGAGTTTTAGTTAACGACATATCAACCTCTGTGGGTTATTTAATTCCAAAAAGGTGAGATTTTAAGGTTATTTTATTTCATAGTATTCGATTATAGTGAGAGGGTTGATTTAGTCAGATTTTAATGAAATTTTTTTTGTTTTTATTCTTTTTTATTTTAAAAAACTGAAAATGTCTTCTAGTTTTGTATTAAAAAATGTTTTGCTGAGAATAATTTTTTTTCCTTCATAAATGTGTTATGGCAATAATTTTTTCTTCAAAAATGTATATTTTTCTATAAAAGTATAGTTTTATGTTTATATTTCTATAAAAGCGTATTTTTATAATTTCATAGTGTTTTGACCCCAGTTTAAGGGGTTTAACTATTTGTCCATAGCTGGGACCCTAACAGGTGCTACCACCCCGGGTCAGGGTGGATTTGAGAACAACAGTAATTAAGAGGTGGTTCCATGCTCCTCACAACCTCCCAATCAGAGGCCTTGTTGCCGGATGCAGTTTACCGTCATACCCAGGACCGCCGGGCTATACTGCTAGTATATCATAACCCAGGCCTGCGACCGGGAGAGTTCGTTCTATTTTCGCTATCGACAGAGTAAATTTTAACCAAACTTAGCGCTATCCCACGAGATAAACCGATGTCTACTTGCATACGGCCTAGTGACCTCAACTTTGTTGCTGTTGTCACACCCATTCCGCCGTTTTGCGCTACGGCCTTCGTTACAAAGTAAAACGTAGACGTTTATGGGATTGATGATGATGATGATGATGATGATGATGATGATATCAATATTTAGATTGTTATCCTCATCTTTACTGCCTTATTCACGACGCTCTGACATTCTTAAGGTGATTAGAATTTTGAACCGGACACTTTATTTCGATCATTGGCGTAGATTGTTCTAGTTCCGTGAGTCATGTCACTTCCGGATGTTTTAGTTATCCTCATTTATCTCAGCTCTCTAAGTTTTTTTTTTTTGTTCGCCACTGATGTCTCCAAGTTACTGGATTCCACCAAATTTTTTTGCCAGTGGGCCATGTGTCCTTAACTATTCCAGTGAACGAAATAATCGGAACGGTTCAAAATTTTAATCACCTAATGAAGGTCGCGCGTACAACGGCCGATACGTCGTGAACATGACAATAACGGTAAGGACAATAATATAAATACCTAATCTCAGAAATATAGACAAAAATGATGCTATTAATATCATAAATGAAATAACCCTCTTTTTATCTGTCTTTGATTTTGCTCTTTTATCGATGTATGGCTATATTTGACATGTGTGAAACTTTCCAGCGAAAAAGATCTCAATCAGTCTCTTATTTTAAAAAAGGTGGGGAGAACGCTGGGAATTTTTGCACTCACTGAATATATCTTTCTTCATAGCTATCTCAATTTCTTAGTCTTAATTTTTTGATAAGGAGTTATTATTATTTAAACGCAGACAAATGTCCTTATCTTTATTGTTGTATATCAATGTTTCGGCTACTTTGTCCAGAGCCTTCATCAGGTGTATGTCGATCAGATTAACCTACAGAGAATTTTGAACTGAACTCTTTATTTAATCTACAGGAGAAGAATTCACTATGGCAACCAACGCTTTAATCTTCTTGGTGATGGTTCAATCCCTGTACTGGGTAGTGTATACTGGGAACAGGACGAGCAATAACTATGCAGTATTTAAAATAAGAACTAGACGATATATCTTTAGATATGAATCAATAACAGTCTACCCTCGTAGATTAAGTAAAGGGTTCAAGAAATTGACATACACTTAATGAAGGCCTCGGGACACAACAGTCGAAATGTTGTGAAAAGTACAACAAAGATAAAGAGAATGTTTCGCATTTAAATAGTGCAAATAATAATAACTGATCATCACAGACGGAAACACAACTTCTAATTAAAAAACGAGACAATATTTGTTTTTTGTCGCGACGCTAAAATCGATAAAAAATTTCCATGCAATGTCGTGTCTCGTCAGGAAATAATTGCAAAATTATGAAAAGTCTCCAAGCAAATATTGTTGGACAGAAGAACGTTTCTGACTTGGCGCGAATTTTAATGACTTCTGTTACAATGTCGATAATAAATCGACTGTAAAAGTTATTTCCCCATGAACAGTTATTTGCACCTAGAAAAATATATTTACAAGCTCTTCAACCAGCAAGGCTCAATGTAAACTGTCACAAATGAATCAATAAAATCTTTTAAATTCCTAAGAAGCTAAACAAATTATGCTCAAAAAGATGTGAAAATATGCATAGCTAAAGCGTGGCTCAACTTGAATAAGTTAGACGTAATCAAGAAAACTGACTTACGAGACAACCTCAAGCGGAGATTTTTTCACGTCACTGTAGAGGCAGTTTTAATGTTCGAGGTTCATTCAATAATTAAGGTGAATTTTTCGGTATAAGGAATTCAAAGATAGATAGATAGATAGATAGATAGATAGATAGATAGATAGATAGATAGATAGATAAGGGGGGTCATTCAATAAATTAGCTGAATTTTTCGGTATAAAGATTAATATAGATAGATAGATAGATAGATAGATAGATAGATAGATAGATAGATACGAGGGTCATTCAATAAATAAGATGAATTTTTCGGTATAAGGAATTCTAATATAGATAGATAGATAGATAGATAGATAGATAGATAGATAGATAGATAGATAGAGATCATTCAATAAATAAATGAATTTTTTCGATAAGAGAATTCTAATATAGATAGATAGATAGATAGATAGATAGATAGATAGATAGATAGATACGAGGTCATTCAATAAATAAGCTGAATTTTTTCGTTATAAGGAATTCTAATACAGACAGATAGATAGATAGAGAGAGAGAGAGAGAGAGAGAGAGAGAGGTAGAGAGATAGACGAATACGAGGGTCATTCAATAAATAAGGTGAATTTTTCGGTATAAGGAATTCTTAGATAGATAGATAGATAGATAGATAGATAGATAGATAGATAGATAGATACGAGGGTCATTCAATAAATAAGCTGAATTTTTCGACAAAGAGATTCTAATATAGATAGATAGATAGATAGATAGATAGATAGATAGATAGATACGAGGTCATTCAATAAATAAATAAGAATTTTCGTTATAAGGAATTCTAATACAGACAGATAGATAGATAGAGAGAGAGAGAGAGAGAGAGAGAGAGAGAGGTAGAGAGATAGACAGATAAAGGGGTCATTCAATAAATAAGGTGAATTTTTTTCGGTATAAGGGTGTAGATAGATAGATAGATAGATAGATAGATAGATAGATAGATACGAGAAGTCCATCTAACGAATAAGGTGATTTTTTAATTATAAGATCTTCTATGAGAGTCATTCAATAAATAAGTGAATTTTTTCACTATAAGAATTCAATAGATAGATAGATAGATAGATAGATAGATAGATAGATAGATAGATAGATAGATACGAGGTCATTCAATAAATAAGCGCAGATTTTTCGTTATAGAGATTCGTAAGACAGATAGAGAGAGAGAGAGAGAGAGAGAGAGAGGGGAGGTAGAGAGATAGACAGATACGAGGGTCATTCAATAAATAAAAGATTATGAATTTTTCGGTATAAGGAATTCTAAGATAGATAGATAGATAGATAGATAGATAGATAGATACGAGGGTGTATACTAACGAATGAGTGATTTTTGGTATAAGGTCTTCTATAGAGTCATTCAATAAATAAGGTGAATTTTTTCATATAAGGAATTCTAATATAGATAGATAGATAGATAGATAGATAGATAGATAGATATAGATAGATAGATAGATAGATAAAATACGAGTGTCATTCAATAAATAAGGAGAATTTTTTAGTATAAGGACTTCTAATACAGATAGAATGCTTCGATGTAATCTTTCGATGAAATACTTTGATATAATGCTTCGAAGAAATGATTCCTAGAGTCTACGAAATATAACAAGAACTAGTAATTTGCTAATACTGGAATGGTTTTAAGTCTAAAAAAGAAGCGGAAGATCAAAAAGGTTTAAGGAGAGGAGATGAAACAATTATTGCGATAGTTTCTGTAGGTTATCCAAAATTAACAGCCAAAGTTTGTTTGGCTTAATACAATCTTCTTCTTCTTCATGCCGTGTCCCTTCATGACATAGGCAATCATGGCTCTCCACATCTCTCTATCCCCTATACCTCTTAACACCCCTTGCCCTATTATCCCGCTCAAACCCACTCCACCATCCATCAAGTACGTCACACGTTGCTTTTCTTTGTCAACTTTTTCAGTTGCTTCAAGTCCCGTGTACATCAGATTCTCCAAGCCCCTTTTCTTCTTCTTCTTCTTCTTCTTCTTCTTCTTCTTCTTCTTCTTCTTCTTCTATGTGCCCTATCCTTTCTGGATGTAGGTGATCATGGCTTTCGACATCTCCCTATCCCTGGTAACTGAACACGCCTTCTCCTGTTACACAACGCAACCCTCGTTCTGTCATCCACCTGATTAGGTCCTTCATAGATGTTATCCGCTGCTTTCCCCTGTCTCTTTTCCCCTCTATCTGGCCTGTTAGTATCAGGTTCTCCAAGCCCTGCTTACTCATTGCATGTCCCAGGACCTTTAGCTGTCTCTTCCTGATTCTCAGTATTAATTTCATTTTCGTTTCCATCCTTTCCGAAACCTCATCATTGCTCACATGCTTGATCCATGATATTCGCAGCATCCTTCTGTAGAACCCCATTTCAGTTGCTTCAAGTTTTTTCTTCGTCTTCGATGATATTGTCCAGCATCCACTGCCATATTGAAGAACTGACATCACATAGCAATCCAGTACTCTCTTCTCTTTCTAGTGAAAGTTTCCTGTCTCTTAATACTTTACTCAGATTCTGGAACGTGTTTTTTGCGATGCCAATTCGCCTTCGGACCTCCGTGTCGCACTTTCCGTCTTCTGTTAGATAACCTTCCAGGCATGATGCTTGATTTTAGTATCCTCCACCTGTTTCATGGTCATCCTCTCCAAAACCTCGTGGTTGCCCCCATGTTCTGTCCATTGTATTCTCAGCATCCTTCTGTAGAACCACATTTCGGCTGCATCAAGTCTTTTCTTCATCTTTAGTGAATTTGTCTAGTATTCACTGCCATATCGAAGGACATACATCACAAAACAGTCGAGTACTCTATTTGTTTCCAGCAAAATCTTCCTGCATTTCAATATTCTATTCAGCTTCTGGCATGCATCCTTGACCATACCAGTACGCTTCGGAGCTCAGTGACGCACTTTCTGTCCTCTCAGAAGATACTTTCCAGGTATTTAAATTTCTGTACCTGCTTGATTTTAATCTCCTCCTTGCTTGCTGAAATATTATAAAATCCACCATCACCGACGATTTTATGTCAACACAAAATAAAATCATCGGTGATGGTGGATTTTATAATATTTCAGTTTAGACAACCTCTCTGAAGATGGCTCATGTGAGCCGAAAGCTTAGAAGAAAACCAATAAATAATTATCCAAATGTTGGAGAATTTTTGTCTTTATTTTCAACTGAAATTAAAGCAAAAATACGACGTTTAGAACGGCTCATGATTAAACATAATAGACATTCATTGTCTCTTATATTTAATAGCATATGTTTAGAAAATATATATATATTTTTTTCTTTATATATATATATAAAGAGAAAGAGAGAGAGAATGATAGAAAAGCTACTTTGAAATTGGTTGGTTCATATATTCGCATCGTCTATTTATCCCTACGACTGCGATCGGGAGTTGACTATGCATATCCTGAGTTTTATTTAAAATTGAAATTTTTCATACAAGAAACAGAGTGACAAATATATATAGAAACTTACTCACGATTGCTTTTATATATAGAGTATGATATATATCTTCAGTCTATTCAGTATGTATGCATTATTCTATCTGTCTGTCTATCTATACGTTTATCTAACCTCAGTCTGTTCAGTCGCTAATTTTATAAGTTTTATAATTTCTGTGATAATAAAGATCACTTTTTAGCCAAAATAAAAATTATTTTTAACAATAGAAAATGATGAAAGATGAAAATTTCTCTGGTGGCTGAACATTTTTGCAAAGCTTTTTTTCGGCATCACTATGCCTCAGATACTCTATCATATTTCATAGAGCATATAACAAAAAGGCGATGTAACTAGTTTCCTATCCGACAAAGTATATAAAATGTGTTTGTGCTCTCTTCCACATGCTAGTCTCTTCTTCTTATTGGCTGGCCGAAGCAAAGGATTCCTGGCTGTCTTGTAATATTTTGCAAAGTAATAATAACAAAAGAACCATTCTATTTTCATTTAGAATTATCCAAGTAGCAGTAAATACAAAAAAAAATAAAAAATAAAAAACAGTATGAAATACATAATCTTTTTTGAAATTGTGGTGGCCTTAATGATTATGACCTGTAGTATATATACGGAGAGTTAGAAAGAGTGAGTGAGAGAGTGAAAAAGAGAAATAATAGATAGATAGATAGATAGATAGATAGATAGATAGATAGATAGATAGATAGATAGATATGAACAGACTGACATAGATAGATAGATAGATAGATAGATAGATAGATAGATAGATAGATATGAACAGAGTGACATAGATAGATAGATAGATAGATAGATAGATAGATAGATAGATATGAACAGTGTGACATAGATAGATAGATAGATAGATAGATAGATAGATAGATAGATAGATAGATAGATAGATAGATAGATAGATAGATATGAATATAATAATAACTTTTATCATATGAGTTGTGGCTAACCAAGTTAAAATATAATTCCGCTTCATCCTTAGTTGATTCGTACATTACACCCTGCCATTACCTCATTTCAACAAAGGCTAATTGCTAATTCGTTGTTAGGGTAGATACAAAAAAGATTTAAAAGGCGGTGTTTGGTTTGAAAAGAAAGAAAGAATGAATGAATGAAAGAATGGAAGAAAGAATGAAAGAAAAAAAGAAAGGAAGATAGAAAGACTGAAAGAATGAAAAAGAAAGAAAGAATGAAAAAGAAAGAAAGAATGAAAAAGAAAGAAAGAAAGAAAGAAAGAATGGAATGAAAGGAGAGGTAATAACGCTATTATGTTTTTAACGTCTGCTTCCGTGAAATAAAAATATTTGTTATGTCTTAATTTTTTCATTTGTACTCTCTTATTTCTTTAACCCAAGAACACTAATCATGGGTATACAGTACCCAGCGCAAGTGACGCTATTTGAATTACTATTTAACTGCAATTTTCAGTACCTGATTTTCTTACCTAAATAATATGTTTTTCAGTTCCTATTAATGTTAACTCAAAGTACAAAGTTTAAAGTGCCTGCATATAAAATATTTCAAATAAAGATTTATATTTAATATTTTTTTGATATTTTCAAAATCGGGTATGATATACCCATGGCTAGTAGTGGAGTAACTTTAATTGATGGTTAGTGTTCGAGGATTAAATCCGAAGCTGCATTCATATTTATAATTTTTATTGTGGCATTTTGTGAAATAATTGGAAAATTACCGTGGGTATAGTATAGCTGTGGAACTCGCAAGGGTTTTATTCAATCATTAACTTCAAAACTAGGACTCATCATAAACTTCAAATAGGCATACAATGAAATGTTCCCCGGGTACTTCTATAACTATACGATCCATCTTAAGCATTCGTGTGTGTGTTCATTGTAACAAAGGCAATTTATATATGACTTCTAACTTACAAAATTAGAACAGGTTTAAGACAAAATTTTAAACGATGTCTTTGTTCGTGTTATTTTCTTAAATCTGTATTTCTCTTCCCGGTTTTTGACAGCCATTTGTAAAATGTGCTACTTTTTCTGAAGCGGAAAATGTCTTCCTTATACTTCTCACTGCACGGTCAGAGTCGATTCTCGTGACTGTCTTGCCTTTCCTACCGCGGTTTCACGGTGATCGCTCAGTTTAACCATCGATGACTGCCCACATTGTGAGTGATTACTGCTCGAATATTTTAAATTGCTTTCACGTTGTCAGACGCAGACTGGGTAAAGCCTACCCTCCGGCTATGGGACCAATTGCCGTCGGCATCGGGACACCCAGTCTCTTCAGTACAGTGTGATTTGCATCCAGGGGCTATTTCGCTATCACGACACAAATATTAATGCATTTGATAATTACATTTTTTTTAGAAAACTAAAAAATAAATACGTGAAAAAGTTGTTTTTCAGTCGACTGTAAAAGTAGCAACTGTGTTTTTTAATGACAACTGTCTGATTTTGTATACAATACGTCAAGTTGATGAGATATATATATATATATATATATATATATATATATATATATAGTCTATCGAGGCAGCAGATAATTTTCTAAACATACACTGTTAAATATAAGAGACAATGAATGTCTATTATGTTTAATCATCTAAACATCGTATTTTGGCTTTAATTTCAGGTGAATCGTCGCTGATGGTAGATGTTTTTATGTTAACGGCCTTGTAACCTCTGTGAAGATGTTTCATGTGAGCAGAAAGCTTCGAACCAACTTCATAAAATATTATCCAAATGTTGGAGAAAGTTTGTCTTTCTTTATTTTCACCTGAAATTAAAGCCAAAATACGATGTTTAGAACGGCTCATGATTAAACATAATAGACATTCATTGTATCTTATATTTAACAGTATATGTTTAGAATATATATATATATATATATATATATATATATATATATTGTAATAGTTGTTACAATAGTTTATAAAAGCATAGTGTCACTTCACAAAAAGTTTCATGTTTCGGAGCCGAACTGCTCCTCTTCGGATGATATGTATAACTGAAAAAAAAAATGGTGCAAACGATTTATTTTGGGGAATGTGATATGTAGGTGATGTGGGAGATTGGAATTTAGTATGCATAAATAGACTTAAATAAAGTTGATGTCATAATGCTAAACCAAAGAAACGATCTTTTATTCTTAAAGAATTGACTTTGTGTCATAAACGGACTACCTGATTTATTTGGCTAATAACCTCTGTGGGGGTACCTTTGACAGAAATATACAAACAGAGACTTGTACCCACAGAAATAACAAATGGACTTAAATAAAGTTGACGTCATAATGCTAGACCTAAGAAACGATCTTTTTATTCTTAAAAAATTATATAAACTGAATTGACAAATAAGAAAACATTTTCGCGATACCTTTCTTTCTGTTCAGGAAGTTTATCAACCAATAATGTACCGATTTAGAAAGAAGGTTAAATTATTGTTTATATAAATGCTTCTAAGGAAAAGAAATGTTGTTATTATCGTTGCTGCTACTACTACTATCGCTATACAATCAGTTAAGTGCCATACTTGATATACGCTTGGGTGATCAAGTCTCAAAAGAGATATGACTGACTGGGCACAGGATTTCCCAGCATAGGTCGCCATTACCTTCTACAGTAGATTTGTTGCCAAGAACGCTATAGAACTCAATCCGTTCAGTTGATTAACCCATAGTTAGAGGGAGAAGCGACAGATGAATATCTTTCTCGCGTAAATGAATGCAACGAATTCAACATGAATTCGAACGCAGCACTTCGATTTCTCGTTCCGCGCTGATATCCACTGCACCACTATTGCTTTTCAGTCAATTAAGTGTCATGCGTAATACACGCTTTGGGCGATCACGTCTATTTTGAGACATGACTGACTGGGCAGAAGATTATCTCGCAGTAGGTTGCCATTGCTTTATGCGGTAGACTGATTGCTAGCCAAGGCTATAGAACCCAATCGGTCCTGCTATTCGATCCATAGCTGTAGGAAAAAGAGGTGGATTATATTATTATATAACAAGTAGTAATTAGCGGGGGACTAGTTTACTACTTCATGACAATAGAAAATAGATCCCTCACTTTATGCCCAGTAAAAACTTTGATTATGCTTTCGCCTATTATATTCAGTCAATTAAGTGCCATACGTGACACACGCTTGGGCGATCACGTCTCTTTCGAGACATGACTGACTGAGCAGATTATTATCCCGTAGTAGGTTGCCATTGCTTTCTGCGGTAGACTGGTTGCCAGCCAAGGCTAGAGAACCCAATCTGTCCTGCTATTCAATCCATAGCTGTAGGAAAAAGAGGTGTATTATATTATTATAGTAATAAGTAGAAATTAGCAGGTGGGCAGTTTACTACTTCAGGACAATAGAAAACAGATCCCTCACTTTATGCCCAGTAAAAACTTCGATTATGTTTTCACCTCTTATATTCAGCCAGTTAAGTACCATACGTGATACACGCTTTGGGAGATCATGTCTCTTTCGAGACATGACTGACTGGGCAGAAGATTATCCCGCAGTAGGTTGCCATTGCTTTCTGCGGTAGACTGGTTGCCAGCCAAAAGCAATAGAACCCAATCTGTCCTGTTATTTAACCCATAACTGGAGGGAAGAAACGGATTAATACATTTCCCAAGGGTATTTGCGCGAAAGTGAATGCAACTAATTCAACAGGAATTCGAACTCGACCAACATTACAAAATTACATTATTGGGGTCATCTATTTTTTTTTTTTTACTTTTACTTTCTATTTCGTTAAAAGTTATAAAATTATTTTCGAATATTTTATGATTTCCGTTTTGATACCTCACGTTATTTTCTTGGTATGTCTTATTTTTTATACTAATTGAGAATTTTTCTTAAAATATTCCTGCTTTTTGTGCTTGATGAATTATCTTGGAGAAAAAGAAACTGGTTGCAAATATAATTTTTCCTATTTTGCCTTTGTGACTAACTCATTTGTTTCTCCATTTTCGATGTGCGTGTGTACGTGTAGGTGTGTGCTTCGAGAAGTTATTTCAGCCATTTATGTTTAAAACATGAGAATTCATGTGCGATATATAAATAGTATTTACATCAAATATTTATTCTTAAAATCTGCACTTAGTAGGTGTTCGCAGAAGTTTCATGGGAAAACCGGTTTTTTTTTCTGCGTAGAACGCATTAAGTTAAAAAGGAAGAAAGATTAAATACGTTTGCGCATACCTGATACTACTAAGTAAATATTTTGATACAAAGCCGGAGATTGAATGCCTGGGGATATCGATTGCAATTAATGAGGTGGGGGGGGGGGGTAAACATACAAGCTTAAGAAGTAATCCTTCTTTGTTAGTCGCTTTTAAAATATTCTTATCAATTATCTGGCAAATAGTTACAGTATTAGGGACCAAGAGAGGATCGAACTCAGGACACAGTTTCACATTTACTTTTGTTTATTTGTTGTTTGTCTGTCTATGCAGCAGGCTATTAATTTCTCTCACTCTCTCTCTCTCACACACACACACACACTCTCTCTCTCTCTCCCTCATTATGATAACTTTTTATGGATATATGTATGTCTGTATCTCTTTTACAGCTTGTCATATATTTCTACTAATGTCTGTCTGTTTATGCAGATCTCGATCTCTCTCTCCCTATCACTTTATCTCTCTAGTTGTCTACCTTCTGTGATCAGTCTGTTCAATATCTATCTATCTATCTATCTATCTATCTATCTATCTATCTATCTATCTATCTATCTATCTATCTATCCTTAAAAAGCAAATCTAAGCAAAGTTCCTCAATTGTTAAAAGCTAGACACGCATGACGGGTATTTCTTTTCTTTTTCTTTTTTTCTTTTTTCTTTCCTTTCCTTATTTTTTTCTTTCTTTCTTTCTTTATTTTATTTTATTTATTTATTTTCTTTCTTTCTTTCTTTTTCTTTTTGTTTTGTTTTGTTTTCTTTCCTTTCCTGTAACTCTAAGAGTTATTTTTAGTTCATGCAGGCGTTTGTGATTACTTTTTGGAGTTTTTAAAGCACCAAAATGAACATCTACCTCGTGAATGTGTCTTCTAGGAATCGAACCTGTCGGGAGGCAGAAGGTTTTCAATCTCTAGGCCGGTAGAAATCAATTTCCTTTTTAAAAGAAATCAATTTTCTTTTCAAAAGGGCTGATGGTTACCTAAACCCATTAAATATAAACGTTTATTGCAATAAGAAATAAAGTCGTATTTTGAACCCAATAATTGATTTAAAACGACATAACTGAATAAGTTCTTTTTTTTATTCACAGTGATTTCTCTATCGACTTAAAAAAACAAAACCATTTTTAAAAAATACTATTTTGCGTTCTGAGGGAAAACGACGCTATAAACTTTCGTGATTTTATTTTAAGAACGGAATTTGCAGAACTGAAAACCAGAAACACTGAAAGTCTCCACAGAAACCGTGTAGTGAGGAACCAAATTCGCGCGTATATGCTTATGCCTTTGGGGATACCGGTGTGTATTTGTGGGAGTATGGAGAGAGAGAGAGAGAGAGAGAGAGAGAGAGAGAGAGAGAGAGAGAGAGAGAGAGAGCAAAATAACAATCAGCCATATTAATTAAGCACCCAGCCAGAAGTATATAAAGAGAGAAAACTAAATATTTCTCTCCATTTATATTTGCATATCTCTTTCATATTGTAACTGGGTTACAGTTAAATATCCTGGGAAAGAAAGTTGCAGAAAAAAAATGAAAAGAATTCTATTTAGAAGAAAGAAAAACAAACAAGCAAAACTTTCAGGCAAAAATGTAATAGTTTTTGAAGAAAGGTTTATAGAGAATTATGTTAGAAAGAAAGAAGGAAAGGAAGGAAAAATGAGAAGAAAATAAATAATTACATTAGAAAGAAAGAAAGAAAGAAAGAAAGAAAGAAAGAAAAAAGAAACAAACAAACAAACAAAAAAGGAAGAAAAAAATTAAACTGAGGAGAAGAAAACTAAATAATTATATTAGAAAGAAAGAAAGAAAGAAAAAAGACAGAAAGGAAGAAAATGAAAAAAAAAGAAAAATTAAAATGAGAATAACACTAAATAACTACATTAGAAAGAAAGAAAAAAGAAAGACAGAAAGAAAAGAGAAAGAAAGAAAAAGAAAATATTAAAATGAAACGAAGAACACTAAATAATTATATAAGAAAGAAAGAAAGAAAGAAAGAAAGAAAACTATAACGAATAGTTACAAAAGAATAAGTATAAAATTATATTAGAAGGAAAACGTTAATGGGCTTGTTGCAGAAGAAAAACAATTGTAGAATTCTGATAGAAAGAAAGAAAGAAAGAAAGAAAGAAAGAAAGAAAGAAAGAAAATCAAAAGAAGAGAATTAAATATATATGTTAGAAAGAAAGAAAGAAAGGAAGAAAGAGGTTATTTGCAGAAAAAAATAAATATAGAATTATATTAGAAAGGCAGAAAACAAGAAGAAAAGTTTTAACGAGTTAGTTGTAGAAGAAAAACAAATATAAAATTATGGTAGAAAGAAAGAAAGAAAGAAAGAAAGAAAGAGAGAAAATGAATAGTTATATTAGAAAGAAAAAAGAAAGAAAGACGCATCGATATATAATAGTGAACCTAAACGCCCATATAATCTTACAGTTTGAAACTCTGTTCCTGAACTAATGCTATTTTTAAAAAACTAGTTCATTCACCCCAAGCAAGGCAGTAAAGTCACTGAGACACAAGTGGTAATTGCGTGTGGAACCAGGAACATTGTTAAGGTGCAAGAACAAAAGAAGAGAAATCAGGAAAATAGTAGATAACGATTGACATAGCAATGACATTTTTGAAGATCAAAGTTGACTGGAGAGTATGTGACCGAAAGAGAGTTCCACACGCGAGAAGTGTGAACAAAATGCTAGCATAAATAATATATGAATTGGTGAAGCCTTGTCGCCAGTCTAGCAATGCGCTTACATTCAAAAAGTCTAGACGCTATAGCGATGAGTTCATCCGAATAATTGACCATGAAAATATTTATAAAAAAAGGAACAAGGAGGCAACCTTACTGCGCTGGGAAAGTAATGTTTAGAATTGGTTTATAAAGAAAAGTTTAGAAGTGGTTTATAGCAAAGCTAATAGAAGAAACAACCTTACGTCGGTAGGAAAATGACTGCAACAAAGACGCTAGCTCAAGGCCACTGATCCCTGCGCTTTATCCATAAATTATGGCGAATTTTACCAACATTTCTCTCCAGCATCTATCTTGTATATCTATATTGATTATAATATATAATCAATCTCCCGAATGTATATTATATCGTAACAACAGCCCATGATGGTCACAAAGTAAGGGATTGAAGGTAATGTTGACAACGTTCCTGGATATAGAGTATCCTCTTGGCATCTGTTGATCATGTTCGTCATAGTATATGGATATAGAGTATCCTCGCCACAGGTAATCTTTTCAATGAAACAACGTCAAAGATTATCACTCCCGAATCAGACACTCTCCAAAATCGGATTTGAACTCCAATATTCGGAAAAAGAATCTGGCCGCCTTTTATACACGTCGCATTGAATATTTTGAGCTTCCTGATTGGTTAAGTCTTCTATTGGTGGAATATAAAATGGGTTGGTTCATGGGTATCAGTTGTCTTAATCACACAGCGAACCAACTTACCTAGCAATGAATTTAACAATGGAATCAATATGGTCTTACCACTTCATGTCAGCCGAGAACGTTAGTCCGGGAAGATGCAACGAGTCTCTCTCCTGGAGGTTCGCATCAGTCATGCTAAACGGAGAATCTGTAATGTGATCGATACCGACTTAGCAGCTCGGCTGCAGTCGCTCTCTCACCGGCGTGACGTGGCTTCCCTGTGCCTCTTCTATAAATACTTTCACGGCTTCTGCTCCAATGAACTTAGATCACTGTTGTCCCCTAGGTATGAATTTACTGGAGCTACTAGATTAGCAACTAGGTCCCAACCTTTTAAAGTGAAACCGATAAAATGTAACCGCAATTTCCACTCTAACAGCTTCTTTTCACACACTTCCCACCTGTGGAATTCCATTCCATATACGACAGCTACAAACTCCAGGAATTTAAATGTAAGGTCAATAAACATCTCCTATCACACTAAGTCGCATCCATTCTCACAAGTTCTTTTTTCATCTACTCCACCAACATCCACGGTATCCTCATCCGTATATTTCCCTCCTCCTGAAATTTCCTATAACTAGCCTCTCTTTCTCATCACTTACCCCTATGTAACCCCCTGCGCAACAGTGGCAGTAGAATACCTTGCTTGGGGTGAGATGATTAAGTTTTCTTAAATGATTAATAAAGAGTAGTTTGGTTTTGGAGACCCCTCTCTTTGCTCCAGTTAACTACAAACTTAAGGTTCTTTTGGACATCACCTGCTATTTTGACCTCATCAAACTGATCATAATTACTGTAGAGAGGCAAATGGCTATGACATCACCGTAGATATCTTTTTTAATCATATCGCCTTAAGCAAGGCACTTTACTGCCAACTGTTTTGCAGAGCGTTACATTGGAGGAAAGTTATGAGAAAGTGACAACTTATAGGGGGTGTCCGGAAGTGGATAAAGAGGAGGACGAGAATACTGATGAGAGTGGAGTGAACGGAGAAAAGATCATGAGAGAGGAAGGAATGCAGGTTAGTCAAATAGAAGATGACTCTTGACTTTACATTTAAGTTCTTGGAGATTGTAGCTGTTGGGGAAGCAAGTAAATGGAATTGAATTCCACAGGCGGGAAGTGCGAGAAAAGAAACTGTTGGAGTAGAATTTGCGTTTACAATTTATTGGTTTCACAGTAAAAGGGTGGGACTTAGTTGCTAATCTTGTGGCTCGAGTAAATTTATATATAGGAGGCACCAGTGAGCTAAGTTCATCGGAGCAGAAGCCGTGAAAGTATTTATAGAAGAGACACAGGGAAGCCACGTTGCGCCGGTGATAAAGTAACTGTATCCGAGTTGCCATATCGGAATCTTTCACATTACAGATTCTCTGATGGATAAATTCAGTATTACCATTTTTGTTTTTTGTCTTTTTTTGTTTTGTTTTAGTTTTTTTTGTTTTGTTTTGTTAATTTTTTTTTATTTTGGGGGGGGATTTGTTTTATTTTTTGTGTTTCTTTGTTTTTATTTTATTTTATTTATTTATTTTTTGCAAAACATAAAATACACCAAAAAATTATTATTTTGTTCAGTTATCGATCTACCATTCGTCCGTGTATCGACCCCTTTTGTCATATCTGGTCGGGTGCTCCCACAACATCGAAAAGAAGGATCTGCAACAAATCGATCCAATTTCACGAGTTCGACTTCAGTCACTTTGTCAGCGTCGGGATATGGCTTACCTTTGTCTTTTTTTTTATTAATATTTTCACGGCTTCTGCTTTGACGAGCTTTATTCTCTAATACCCCGACCACACGATTTTATTCGTGCCACTAAATTGGCTTCCAGGTCCCACTCTTTTGCCGTCAAAGCAGTTAAATACAACCGCCACTTTTATTCTTAGATTTGTTTTCTTGCACTTCCCGCCTATAGAACTCTCTTCCGTATGCTTGCTTCCCTGATAGATCAGCCAGTCAGTTAAGTGCCATACGTGATACACGCTTTGGGCGATCTTGTCTCTTTCGAGACATGACTGACTGGGCAGAAGATTATCCCGCAGCAAATTGCCATTGCTTTCTGAGGTAGACTGGTTGCCAGCCAAGGCTATAGAGCCCAATCTGTTCTATAATTTAACCTATAACTGGAGGGAATAGACGGATTAATACCTTTCCCAAGGGTATTTGTACGTAAGTGAAAATCTCCAAAAGTTTAAATGGAAACGTCAATTGTCATTTTCTATCTCTTATTCCCATCTTTCTCCCATCCTTTCCTTTTTTCAACATCATCTCTACCTTGTTTTTTTTTTTTTCTCTCTTTTTTTCTCTCACTGTAACACCAGTGGCAGTATTGCCTTGCTAGGGATGAAACGATTAAAAACTTTAGAAAATTAGTTATTTTCCTTGCATGACGCCATAATAGGATCTCATAAAATAGACGTGCCGATGTTACAGATAATATTAGCCGTTTCTTTATAAGAAAACACTTGAGATATTAATTTTAATTATGAGAAAACAGATTAAATTTAATTGAAAACAAAAAAATTGAATAATTAAATCGGAATTTACAGTTTTAATGTCTAATGTTTTCATGAGAAATTTACTTTGATTACGCCATGATTGATGCCTGCTCAGTGAAAAACAAAATGTCTCTCTTTTTCAAAATCTTTTAATAATAAATTCAGCTATTATGGAAACAAACGATTCCACATAAATTACTTAATTTAATGAATAATTAACTGAATTTTGAAAAACACGTAATTTCTTACGGGAATATATAGAAAAATACATATAGTTACAACTGGTATTGTTATCTGACATTTCAATTCAAATATCTAGTGGTTGTTGAAATAGTTTTCCTAATTAATATGTGATGATATCCTGCTTAAAATTGCGGGTTGAATTATGGATGTTCAAAAATGATATAAAAACATATTACTACCAACAGCAATATATATTACCAATATTAAACTCACGGTTCATGATATGTAGAAGAGGGAAAATTTAACTGAAACAAGTACTCCCTCAGCTTCTTTCCTCGCACGTCCCGTTTGTGGAAATCCCTTCCATTTACTTGCTTTCCCGACAAATATAATCTCCAAGAATTTAAATGTAAAGTCAATAGTCATCTCCTATCTCACTAACTTTCATCCTCTCTCTCTCTCTCTCATGCTCCTTTTTCCGTCCACTCCACTCTCATCAGTATTCTCATCCTTCTTTCACCCACTTCCTGACACCTCCTATAACCAGTTACTCTTTCTCATAAATTTCCTCCTATGTAACCCCTGCAAAACAGTGGCAGTAAAATGCTTTGCTTGGGGCGATATAATTATAAAAAAAATTCTATACTATTGGACAAAAAGTCTACTAATGTGGACATAAAGTGGGGGATTAATTATACATTACAATCAATATAAATATTGATCCCTCACTTTATGACCACATTCATCTTTCTCTTACCCACTGCTTGACACCCCTATAACCAGTCACTCTTTCTCATAACTTTCCTCCTATGTAAACCCCCTGCAAAACAGTGGCAGTAAAATGCTTTGCTTGGGGCGATATGATTATAAAAAAATTCTATACTATTGGACAAAAAGTCTACTAATGTGGACATAAAGTGGGGGATTAATTATACATTACAATCAATATAAATATTGATCCCTCACTTTATGACCACATTCATCCTTCTCTTACCCACTTCCTGACACCCCTATAACCAGTCACTCTTTCTCAGAACTTTCCTCCTATGTAACCCCCTGCAAAACAGTGGCAGTAAAATGCCTTGCTTGGGGCGATATGATTATTAAAAAAAAATTTCTATACTATTATAATGTGGATATAAAGAGAGGGATCAATTGTACATTATAATTAATATATAAACTGATCCCTCACTTTATAATCACAGTCATCCTTCTCTTACCCACTTCCTCACAACCCCTATAACCAGTCACTCTTTCTCATAACCTTCCTCCTATACAAAACAGTGATAGTAAAATGCCTTGCTTGGGTGGATATGATTATAAAAAAAATATGTATAGATATTTTTTTTAACATATAATCGTTTCACCCCAAAGAAGACAGTACTGCTGCTGATGCGCAGAGGTGAGTATAGTAAGAGGAGAGGGAAGACAAAAAAGAAACGGTACTGGGGATGTTGAAGAAAGGTTAAGAGAGAGATGGGATTCAAGGAAGATAGAAGATTGCAATTGACGTTGCACTTAAACTTTTAGAGATTGTAGCTATCAGGGAAACAAGCATGAGGGAGGGCGTTCCGAGATCAAAAGAACACAGCGTGGGCGAATTTAGTTAAAGTTCAGAAAGGATAGGTCAAGGTATGCCTGCGGATGGTGTTATACGGAAAGTGACAGCTAATGGAGGACGGCTGCGTTAATTGCCCATTAGTTAATAACTACATTCAAAGAACTACCTTTTAGGAAGGGTTTTATAATAGAGAAAACTCTTATAGTGATTCCATAGCCAGAGAGCTTGTGTAGTAAAACTTTGAGCCACACATTGTCGAAGGCTTGTGTGTCATCAATAATTCTGTGTAATAGTAGTTAGGACATCAGCAGTGGATCAGGCTAATTGAAACACGTACTGCTAGTCGCACAATTGAGTGTTCTTATCCAGGTTGGTTGATAATGGCCTCAAAAAGTTTTCTAATTATATTGAGGAGAGTAATAGTTTTGTACTGGGATTTGGGAGATCGGTTACCCACCTTTTCTGAAAACCGGAAATAAGATTGTCACATTCCACATGCTTGGGAAAGAGCTCAACTTCAAGCAGTGGTTAAGTAATTTTGCTTGAATTGGGGATAATTATGGCTAGATATTATTAAGGACGACTACTGGAATTCGGTCAGGGCTAGTGATTCTTTGGGGGTCGAGGTTTTTGATAAATCTAGAGACTTCTGCTGAAGTGAGAATATTACTAAGATTGTGCCCAGTAAGACGTTGCGAGTTGAGAAAAGGATGCCTTTTGCCATCTAACGTTGAATTTGAGGCAAATATCGAGGTGAAGAGCTTTGCCTTGCCTCTCGAGGAGCCATTTATAATTTTATGCACGACTGCTCTGCCTCTGTTCATAATTTGCTTCGTGATCTTCCAGAATTGGCGAAGTTTAATTTTTTTATTTTCAGCCTTGGCCTTGACAGCTCGCACCGAAAGTCATTCCGAGTTTTCTAGAACTCTCGTAAAGTGATTGTAAGCGGTTCTGAAAGAATTAGATGTTGAATTAGTATAAACTACCAGCGTTGTTCATGTGTTACTCATCGAATTTTTTTTACCAGTTTATCTTAAACTTATCTTTCAAGAAGGCATGGTGGAGTAATGAACAGCAGTTCTGATTGAAGAACCAGAGAGCCGAGTTCAAATTCCAGTCAAATTCATTACATTTACTTTGATCGGGTGTAATGAAAGCTTTAAAACCAATCCATGGTCCTGGAGCTCAGACTTTTTGGACGTTGGCACGAAAGACTAAAAAGCAACAGTTGTTTCCAGTTAAAGCGAAACCGTAGACTGAAAGAAAAATAAATGGATGTAAGTCAAATTTTGATTTCCTGATATCAATATCAAATAAGATTTTTCGTCGTGGGCTGAATTTTGAAGGCTAAATAAGTCCCCTGAGTAAATGGTATCATAACTGAGACTAAGAACTACAATTATACCCACTTAGAGCCAAACCCGAAGCAAAAACTAAAAATAAAAGGGCTGAAAAAAATAGACATACAGGCAGATAAACAGACACACACACAAACATCTTGCCTTTTATATATATATATATATATATATATATATATATATATATATATATATATATTATCGATTTTCTGCACTAGAACTGCAACCTTGAAACTTTTGAATATCGTTTCTTATGTCTTTGTCTATGAATGTATCAAATTTGATTAAAATCGGACCACTCCTTCTATAACCCGATTTTTTCAATTATCGATTTTCGATATTTATCGGGGGTACCTCGACGCAATAAAACCTAGCTATGAACACTCGCAAACGCTTATAATGCAACTGAGTAAATTTTCAAGAAAATCGTTTCTGCCGTTTTGGAGTCTATAGGTAACGGACACACACACACACAAACACACACACACACATACACACACACAAACACAAAGTTCCATTTATAAATAAGTTTTAATATATATATATAATTAATATATATATATATTTAATATTGCAAGACAATGAAAGAACACGTAGATTAAACCCCACTGTTCAAGAATTTACTCTTATAAAGAGTGCTCGATACAGAGTAGAGCTTTATATTGTAATAGTTGTTGCAATGGTTTATAAAAGCATAGTATCACTACACAAAAATGTCCGTGTTTAGGAGCAGAACTTAAGTGTGTATCTCTATGGTGATTGACTAGTTTAGACACACAAAATTCCATTCCCTACAACCACCACTCCCTAAATTCCCGAAATAACCATGAATAATCTTACATTCTCAAAATTAAATCGTTTTCACTATTTATTTTTAGTTCAACATATCACCCGAAGAGGAGCGGTTCTTCCCCGAAACTTGAAAATTTTTGTGTAGTGATACTATGCTTTTATTGGTTTATAAAAGCATAGTATCACTACTATATATATATATATATATATATATATATATTGACTGCAGCACATTCAAAAGTGAATCATGGCTAACTGTTAAGTTTTTCTGATTTTTTTTTTTTGAGGAAAGTGGGTATAAAACAGTTCATTCCAGAAAGGATTCATTCAAAGATTAGGGCAGCAGATTTTAAAGCATCTTGTTTGGGAAGGGGGCTTCTCTCATATAGCACCAAAATCTCTTCTAGTCTGCTTTCTCATAGCAAAGAACAGTTTTATGGGACGGTGAATAAAAGGATTTCATTGGTTTGCAGTCAGTCTGGACACTGATTAGGGAAGGAGCAGACATGCCAATGGTTGGAGTTTGCCGTGCATTTCTTAGGGTAGGATGTTAGAAATTAGTCGATGTCCGCTTGCAGTCCAGTCGCATCCGGGTTGTTTTTCAAGGATCTGGATTAGATCATAATCGATGGAGAAGTATCTACAATATCTGCCTTCCTCGTCGGTTTTGTTTGAGTGGACTAACCACTCTTTGTGGTGAACGTTGAAGGTCATCACATGTGAATAGCAGCCGAGGAAAATTCAGTGAGAATATTGTCAATCCTCTCTGTTATTCAGTTGAAAATCACCGACCCTTTATGCTGAGGATGACGCTGGTCAAATACGAATGTGGTACTATTCATGTGCCATTGGGAAACACATATACGAGAGATTA
Organism: Ascarosepion bandense; assembly: GCA_037127315.1. Taxonomy (NCBI): domain Eukaryota; kingdom Metazoa; phylum Mollusca; class Cephalopoda; order Sepiida; family Sepiidae; genus Ascarosepion; species Ascarosepion bandense. The sequence goes on from JBBBDQ010001437.1 coordinate 534,404, forward strand.
GGGTCCTCATATTTTGTGTCGCAGGGAAACCCGTCCTTGTTGCAGACACCGAGCCCATGACCGTGGTGATTTAGGTGATCGTATGTTGTTAAAATTGGTGAGTAGCCCGGTATTGTGAGCTCCTTGAATGGGATCGGGGAATTGAAACCACTTTCAGACAGGAACAGGAGATTACAGGAGGATGCTGAGGATATAATAAACGAAACACGTGACTTACGAGGAAGTTTTCAAGAAAATAGACAAAAATGACACTTGGAAATATGTTTGTATTAATTCGAAATGTTGTTCTTATCTCGGTTGATATAGATACAATGGTTCGACCAAGTATTATCTGGTCATCATCAGATATCTGTTGATTGACTGATATGGAGTATCTGATAATTATTATGATATATCCTGTGATATATCAGTTAATTGTTCGCTCCTGTTAGATTGGTGTTTCATTACCAGATCCAAGGATTGAACTCATGACCGATGTATAACCAACTGCTATATCGACTATAAATCTAGTAGTCTGGAATAATACAAAGGTATTAACAATTACTCATCTCAGAATTGAAATAGTAAAGTTATAAAAAGTGGTAGGAACCAACCACCATAAACAAATCTCAAAAACCATCTGATATTGAATAGGAAAGTCTGCAAAAATACACACCTAATGTCCTTTCGGTGTGTGTGTGTGTGTGTGTGTGTGTGTGTGTGTGTGTGTGTGTGTGTGTGTGTGTGTGTGTGTGTGTGTGTGCTGATTTGTTAAGCAGTTGGGCCGAGAAACGTTCAGATAAAGTCACGTGTTCATTTTTACTGAATCGTGTTATGAACATTGTACACATTTCTGTTTATATTTTTTTCCAATTCTCTAGATTCTTATCAATGGCAACGGCGTGACTAGAAGAAGGCATAGATGGAAAAAAACAAATCGATCGCTTGCATTGGGTTAATTATTACGCATTCAAGAGTGTCAATTATTCTCGCTAATCCGATTTCCTACTCTTCCTCCTCCTCCTCCTCCCGCGACATATACACACTCTCTCTTTTTCTCGCTCACTCTTTGTGTTTCTCTCGGTCTATCTATCTATCTAGCTATCTTACGTTGTGAGGATGTTTCTTCTTGCTTTCTGTATTTCGATGCTTGTTCGTCTCTCTTTAGCTCAGTTTTATAACGGTTTCTAGTCTCTCTCGCGAACTCAAAAACAACTTTTGGGCATTCTAACTCGATCTTTTGTTAGATACCGTTATGTAACAAAAGGCTGCTTCTATCTGAGTTTGCTCCTATCTATCTATCTATCTATCTATCTATCTATCTATCTATCTATCTATCTATCTATCTATCTTAGTCTGTTCAATATCTATCTATCTATCTATCTATCTATCTATCTATCTATCTATCTATCTATCTATCTTAGTCTGTCTATCTATCTATCTATCTATCTATCTATCTATCTATCTATCTTAGTCTGTTCAATATCTATCTATCTATCTATCTATCTATCTATCTTAGTCTGTTCAACATCTATCTATCTATCTATCTATCTATCTATCTATCTATCTTAGTCTGTTCAATATCTATCTATCTATCTATCTATCTATCTATCTATCTATCTATCTATCATCTATCTCAGTCAGTTCATATCTATCTATCTATCTATCTATCTATCTATCTATCTATCTATCACAGTCTGTTCAATATCTATCTATCTATCTATCTATCTATCTATCTATCTATCTCAGTCTGCTCAATATCTATCTATCTATCTATCTATCTATCTATCTATCTATCTATCTATCTATCTCAGTCTGTTCAATATCTATCTATCTATATCTATCTATCTATCTATCTATCTATCTATCTATCTCAGTCTGCTCAATATCTATCTATCTATCTATCTATCTATCTATCTATCTATCTATCTATCTATCTCAGTCAGTTCATATCTATCTATCTATCTATCTATCTATCTATCTATCTATCTATCTATCTCAGTCTGTTCAATATCTATCTATCTATCTATCTATCTATCTATCTATCTCAGTCTGCTCAATATCTATCTATCTATCTATCTATCTATCTATCTATCTATCTATCTATCTATCTCAGTCTGTTCAATATCTATCTATCTATCTATCTATCTATCTATCTATCTATCTATCTATCTATCTATCTATCTCAGTCTGCTCAATATCTATCTATCTATCTATCTATCTATCTATCTATCTATCTATCTATCTATCTATCTCAGTTTGTTCCATATCTATCTATCTAATTCCAAGCACCTGAAGAAGGCCGGAGCGCACAACGGCCTAAACATCGTCATAAAGTCAATAAAGATGTGTACAAGAGTTCGAACACTATAAATAGTGTAAATACTACCTCATCTCAGAAGTATAGGCAGACTTCCAATCAGTTGTTAAATGGAGCAAGAGGTGGCTTATAAATTTTAATGTTTCCAAAACGAAATTGCAAAAATTTTAATTATCTTAGATAACCTATTTCTTACCTCCCATCAACATTGCAGATGCCAACACTCAGGAGAGGCTTCAGAGTCTCGAATTTTCCACTGAATTAAATCATTTACGATTTCTTATGCTAGAAACGTTGCTTAACTGTTGTGCCAGACAATACTGCTAGCTAGAATTTATTTTTTGACATTTATAAATCCATTTTAAGTATTGCCGCTACATCTGTTCTGATGCTCCTGAAACTTGAGATTCTCAAAAATATCCAAAGAAAGTTCCGTTATGTTATCAGTCCTGATATGACATCTCGACTTCACTCACTTTTATAAATTGGATTCCCCGGACGTTTTCTATACATATTTTCATGGCAATTGTTCTGGTGAGATTGCCTCCTTGGCATCTCGACCATATGAATTAAAACGTACTACAAGATTGGCAGTTACGTCTCGTTTTACTGTTTACGTAAGTTCTATTCTAATAGTTTTTTCCTTGCATTTCTCGCTTGAAGAACTCTCGTCACGTTCTAGCTTTCCTATAACCTACGATCTTTAAAAGTTTAACTGCAAAATTAATCGCCATCTGCAGTCTTCCTGAGAGCTGTTCTTTAATGTCTTTTCTCCTTACTAATATTTAGCATCTTCTTTGACTTTCAGTAAGCCTTACGTCTTGTCGTCCTGCTTTGGGAGAAATGACTGAAAGAAAGTTTGGAAATTTCTGCTGGTACTATCACCAACAGCTAGCAGCAGCAGTAACAAGTAAAATAAATAGCGCATCTAACTAGAAGGGGAAATAATAACAATCGAAATTCTGACTTTCCACATAACCTTAAATAAAAAGTTATGAAGGAAACTGCTATTAATCCTCTCTATAATAATAAAGACCATTATATATATATATATATATATATATATATATATATATATATATATATATATAAACACGTTGAGGTGCAATGGATATCGACTCGGAACGACAAATAGGGGAGCCGCGTTCGAATTCCAGTAGAATTCCTTTTATTCACTTATGCAGAAATATCCTTGGAAAAGTATTAATCCACCTCTTCCCTCCAGTTATGGGTTAAATAATCGGACAGATTGGGTTCTATAGCCTTGGCTGGCAACTAGTCTACCGCCGAAAGCAATGGCAATCTACTGCAGGATAATCTTCGGTTCAGTTAGTCATGTCTCGAAAGAGACATGATCGCCTCACGCGTGTATCACGTATGGCACTTAACTGACTGACTGATATATCCTTCCTGTCGCGCCCATGGAGAGAGAGACAATAGCGGGGCAGAGTCGGCTCAGTTTATCGTCTTTACTACCAGTTATTAAATTTTACTACAAGTTATGAAAGTTTCTGCCGCACGTTTACTCTTTAACAGTGGCTTATTATTTTATAGTTTGCTAATAATTATGTTTTCGAGTAGATAAGAAAAAATTAAATATACCCTCTATATTATGGCAAAGACTGTAGTGTATTTATATTTATAGGGAGATAACTTGTGAGGAAACAATTAATAATCCACTCAAATATTTTGCCGTTAATTTTTGACGACAGAGGTACCTTTCTGCTAGAATAATGAACGATATCAGTTTAGTTTTCTTGCGAAAGATATTTTCCTGAAATACGTTTGAAAAGAATTTTTTTTTAAATGTCAACCGGCAATAACGCTAACTCTTCAGTCGATGATAACCAAATTGTTCTTTGAATATACAGGATACAAATCCTATATCATACATCAACTAATTCAAACGAAAAAAGTAAAATTGCACACCCGCAAAAAGTATCAGAACGATTTAAAACATTTTGGAAAATCCCAAACCAAGGCAAATTTTACAAGTCGGTATGAAAACTAAGATTCTGGATGTTGATTGGATAGGAAATAGTAAATTGATCTATGACGCCAGTTATTTTTTTTTTTTTTACACCTAGAAAATTAAAATGCCGTTTGGAGCCCATCACATAACGAGGTTCACTACTTAAGGACGTTCCTTAAACGGTCAAAATCAGTCAGAATGAGAGCGGTACCTGAAGCATCTTGTCGCAATGTGAGGAAGAAACTTCAAGCCGAGGTCATGTCTCGCCGACATACATTCATTTTAACTTTACTTCCAATTTTTCCTTTCTTTGTTTTCACTCCACGCCGCCAAATTAAACAACAACAACAACAGGACATCTTCAACTGACTCGTAAAACTAAAGACCACTCAGTACAATTTCTTTATTAGTTTCACCTTGTTTTCTCACCCTGTTGCCAACCTACCAAAAAAGGGAAAGGAACATTTTTAATCTTTTTACGTACATACATTCTGCTACTATCAGTATACGCCTCGGGACACTTAGCAACTTACTACTATTTCTATGGAATATTTAACCAAGTTCATTTTTCTATTGGAACATTTCACTCATACAAAATAATTAACTACGTGGATTTTCTATTCAAGTATTTTACTTCTTACAAATTGTTATTTAGTTCTATTAATACACTTATTTTACAAGCAAAACATATTTATTTTTCCAACCATTCATTCAGCCTTCTAATATTTTAAATTATGGGGATTTCGGTCGTGTTTGCTACAAGGCCAATTTGACAAGCATATCTACAAATATAAGCTTAGGGACACATCACGCTAAATATACGGTTCTCGTACGACCACCGAAGTTAAACAAATGCAATCTTTATCAGTACGTAGACGGGTGACTACTTAGAAATAATCTCAGTGTCTGTAAGGGTAGATGTACTTGTGGTATAATGGATAACGATTCGGAATTAGAAATCGGGAAATTTCAATTCCAATCGGGTTCGATATACTGAATTATAAACATGTTACGGAAATTAACGAAGATTAACGAAATTTGATTAAAAACAACCGACAATTTGAAATGATTTGTTTGAACATTATTTTTGATCGACACTCATATTTAAGTAGATATTCTGTTTTTAATTTAACTGTATTATATATTTATATCTACTGGCCTGATTATTTACGATAAATTTTTATTACGAAAATGTGTGTCATTCGGCAGGATTCGAACCTGCGACCCCTATCCACATAGGGGAAACTACCATTTGATCTGGCAACGTCTTAGACCTCTCGACCACGAATGACCTCCACTCTAAACGAGGTTCCAATCTAGTCTATATAACAATTTTCTATTCATCGCAACAACCCAATCTGCTCTGAAATGTATCATAATGTTAATAAATGTAAACATGTTACGGAAATTAACGAAGATTAACGAAACTTGGTCATAAAGAACCGACAATTTGATTATTTACGATAACTTTTTATGACGAAAATGTCGAATGACACATATTTGCGTAATAAAAATTTATCGTATTTATCGTAAATAATCAGGCCAGTAGATATAAATATATAATACTGTTTAATTAAGAACAGAATATCTACTTAAATATGAGTATCGATCAAAAATAATGTTCAAACAAATCATTTCATACTGAATTATGCGCAAATACTCTTGGTAAAACTTTGAATTCACCTCTTTTCTCTCTCCCAGCTATGGGTTAATTAGTATAAATTGTATCAGTAAATCATATTTTCTCAAAATGAATTCTTATTTTCTGGTTTTAAATAAGCCTCAGAAGGTTGATAAATCGTGAAAAACAAATCAATAAATTATTGTATGAAAACGGTTGCTATTAATACAGGGTGCGGCAGAAATACTTCCCATATATCAGTTAAGTGCCATACGTGATACACGCTTTAGGCGATTATGTGTCGAAAGAGACATGACTGACTGGACAGAAGATTATCCCGCAGTAGGTTGCTATTACTTTCTGCGGTAGATTTGTTGGCAGCCAATGCTATAGAACCCAATCTGCCCTATTATTTAACCCATGACTGAAGGGAAGAGATGGATTTATACCTTTCCCAAGGGTATTTGTGCCCAAGTGAATGCGAGAAATTCAACTGAAATTCGAACTCGGCTTCTCGATTTTTCGTTCCGGGTCAATATCGACTGCACCACAACGCACATATCACTCAGAAACACCTCCCATATAATGATAAGATATTAGCTAGATTAAGACATCATTGCCACTAATTTCTTAGCATTATGTGGGAAGTATTTCTGCCGCACGTCATATTATATGATCTGTATGCATCATATATTCATATTGCAGGAAAATCTTTTACATGTATACCTGAAGTTTGCTGTATTAGTGTTGTGGAGTAGCTTTTTGCACTCAAGGTTATAATCGTGCTATGTCGATTGCTGCCGACAGATATCAACTGCCTAGAAGTCCTACTGAACTCCAACAGAACTCTAAATAACTCTCTAGAACTTCTAAGAAATCCAATGAACATACCAAGAGCGTCTCGAGTTAACTTCCTGTTAACTCTTATTAATATAAGGAGAGTCCATTATCTGAGGAATAGGGGTGTTTCACCATAACATTAATATAAGAGGGAGAGTCCATTATCTGAGGAATAGGGGCGTTTCACCATAACATTAATATAAGAGGGAGAGTCCATTATCTGAGGAATAGGGGTGTTTCACCATAACATTAATATAAGAGGGAGAGTCCATTATCTGAGGAATAGGGGTGTTTCACCATAACAGCTACAATGGAGTTAACTTTTTAAAGTATCACTTGCTATGTTTTTTTCTTAAAAAAAACAAACAAACCAATCGAACTGCTCCAAATGATTCTTTTATTGGCAGTTATACGCAGCTGTGGGGTATATACATGCGCATGTGCAGTAATTGTTTTCAAACTCATTCATTAAACAAGCGAAGCACGTACAATTTCGGTAAATCGTGGGGACTTCAAGTCAACGCAAGAGTTGCCAAACAGTTTTAATGAGTTCCAAACATAGCAACTTACTGGAGCATGCTGGCGCTGAAGCTAAATGACGTTACTTCCTAAAGAAAGACAACGCCCATTGGTTCGAAAGAAATGATCATCAAAAAATATTCTCCTGCCCGAGTTTGTTTTCCCGTTGTCAACTTCCACAACATATTTTCTTTTCTTAATTTTATTTCATTTCTTTTTTAATATATATATATATATATATATATATATATATATATATATGAGAGAATATATATATATATATATATATATATATATATATATATACTCTCATAAGTAAGGTCCAAATAACATAGTGATGATCATCCACGTATACTGTCTTAATATGTATAGGAAAGAATATTAATAAAAAGTTTTGAATTTAAAAATGTACTTTTTTTTTAACAGTATTTGTTTATTTTTATTATATTTTATATTTCAGACCGCCCTCGGTCCTTCATCAGAAACAACTGATTTTTAAATTTGAATTAGAAACGTATTTCACGATAGCGTTCGAATATTTTTTTTGTTTACATAATTGGGGAGTATACAATTGCAGCCCATTTTAATCAACCTGATCATACTTTAGAAAATTGCAAATGTTTACTAATAGACTCCAATTTTAGTTCTACATACACACGCAGAAAGAAAGAAACATACTGGATTTTAAAATTAAATACACACAAGCTAGGGTTAAATAAGGACTTAGGTGTGTTGAATCTTTACAAATATTTCAATAGCTAAAAAATTTTTTTCAGATATTCCAAGAAATTTTTATCTAAAACAAACAGACTTTCTCTACGGACGTGCCACATGTTGTGAAAAAACACACCACGTGATGTAAACAAAAAAAATATTCGAACGCTATCGTGAAATACGTTTCTAATTCAAATTTAAAAATCAGTTGTTTCTGATGAAGGACCGAGGGCGGTCTGAAATATAAAATATAATAAAAATAAACAAACACTGTTAAAAAAAAGTACATTGTTAAATTCAAAACTTTTTATTAATATTCTTTCCTATATACTCTCATATATATATATATATATATGAGAGAATATATATATATATATATACTCTCATATATATATATATGAGAATAATATATATATATATATATATATATAGAGAATATATATATATATACTCTCATATATATATATGAGATATATATATATATATATATATATATATATATATATATATCAGAGAGAATATATATATATATATATGAGATAATGGCAAACCCGTAAAAAGAGAGAATACTGCAATATATATATATATATCTTCTTCCGAGCGCCCATAGCTCAGAGGTAGAATCGCCAAAAGATCATAATTCGGTTGGATTTCAATCCTGGCCAGAAGCAACCGCACTGATAAGCTGTGATACGGCTAAAGAGATCTGTCTGCGGCTGACAATCATACATATATTTCGCGATGTAGGCTTCAACCTTTCGGTATCTTGAGGCGATTTACAATATTTGATTTTATCGTTTTTTAAACGCTCGAACAGGGATCTTTTAGAAATGCGCAACAAAAACAACCAAAAATTTTGGAAAATTAGGGAGGGGTTATTTAAGGATCGTAGAACACTTTCATCCATGTTTGTATGATCATGATTGTATTACTCAGCGTCAAATTACACCAGTAGGAAGTTGATTTAAAAAGTAATCAACACGCATTTAAATAAATAATAGATTTAACATGAAGAATTAGGAAGATCAGCTGATTACGCTACCATGGTTTCAACCGTTCGGTATCGCTAGGTGTTATAGATTAATTGATTTCCTAATGCTATATTTTGAACGCATAAAAGAATGTTTAGAATAAGAGGGGGATTTAGACAATACTAGCTAAATAATATTGTACATACTTTCATCCTGGTTTATACGAACCCAAAATATATTTTCTAATGTGTCTATATCAGGACATTATTTCGGAGCTTTCATTTAGTAACCTTTCTCGTTCTGTATATAATACTATAGTCAACTTTTCTTCTTGACACAATCTGCAGGCATCACCACCATTACAAGGAGTGGCCTTTCTTAATATACTCCAGCTTACATTACGATTTTTGTCACTTCTTTTAATTTCCACATATAATTGGCTAGTCTGGTTCATTTTCGAGGGCTTTAAAAGCTATAATGTTTGACGATACTGAAAGGTTGAAACCATGGTATCTTAATCGGCTGATCTTCCTAATTTTAATATATATATATATATATATATATATATATATATATTAAGAGAGAGAGAGAGAGAGAGAGATTAGGCAATTAAATGACAAAGTGGAAAAATTGTGTAATGTGTTTCATACTTTTTAAATAAATTAAAATCTCGAAAATTAAAACCCCCAAAAATACAAAACAAAATATTTCAAACTCGAAAAACTTAAAACTGGAAAAAATAATTAAAATTTAGAAAATTTAAATCTGAAAAAATTTAAAACTAAAAAAACACTAAAATTAAAATTCACGTCAGTAAATAATTTTCACCGACACTCAAATTTTCGTCTCCCCCTCCTACAAATAGATAATTCCATCAACAGAAACATTGCTGAAAGCGATGATGTGCTTCTAGAGGGCTTACGACTACATCATGTTGAAACATAGATTCCCTTACGATCAACGCCAGGTTATTAGCTAGACGGGCGACCGCTTGGAAATACCAGATGCTTAGATGTGCGGGTGGTGTAATGGATAAGAACTCGGAATTGTTAATCGGGGAGCGGAGTTCTAATTTCATTTGGGTTCTTTATATTAATTTACGCAAAGTTACTTCTGTGAAAAGTGTGAATGCAGATCTTCCTCCACCTATGGGTTAATTAGTAAGAATTGTATCACGGAAACCATTATTGCTTCCAAAACAATTATAATCTAAAATTATTATCTGGCTTTAAATAACCCGCAAAAAGCTGGTAACCCGGAGAAAATGAATCAACCAACTAAAAATGCTTAAATATGATAAATTCAGTTCCACATACATTTTTCAATTTGTCATTCAATCACCTAACATTTTTAGGGCACCTCGAGTTAGTGTAATGTTTAGTAATCTTGTCTCGATAGAAACTATTACAACTGAGTATTGAGTTCGATGCTCACTGGGTACCCATACCTTCGGTCTTGTGCCACATCTAAGCGGCGCTTAGAAAATCAAAAATCCCCAGTCACCAATCGCCTAACATTTTCTTGATATATAGAAATTTATGTATGCTATTCTCGTATATATATATATCTAATGGAGAAATGGATAGAACGTTCGACCATAACACCAGGTTACGAATATAACGATGGTCGATTTGTCAGGAAGGTGACTTCTTGATAGTATCGACCTTGTGAGGTGATCCCAACGTACAACGCTATTGGAAAACCAATTGCCACTTATTACTCTAAGTGAGGGAAAATTGGTTGAGAGTACTATTTCAAAAACTTTTTATTGGTTGTCCTAACACACCACTTAATAAATCCCGGGCCTAACATATATATGACGTCTTGAGCTCTCCTCTTCCACTTGGATCTGGAGGTAGGCGTCACTTAAGTCAATTTTAGAAAACGTCTTCCCGCCATTGAGTTCAGTGAACACCCCTCAGGGGTAGGTAGAGGGTAGTGGTGGTCTTTTAGTGCTGCGTTCAACCCAGTAGAAAAACCTGCGCAAACCCGTATTTCATTCGACTTCTACTTAACATATACGGTAGGAGCTGCCCATTCACTGAACTTGATTTTAGATAGAATACTAGTGTTAACTAGTCTATCTAGTTCCTCATCGATCTTGTTCAGTGCAGCAAATGGTACAATTTATTGGACTAGATAGACTAAACGATCGCCCGGTTCACACTGCACCCACGTCTATTGAACAGGTGAAGAGGCTCATCCCTTGTTTCCTGTTTAGGATGCGGTTTCCGGTTTTCTCTTTTCCAATCTCCTCACTTTTTTTTTCAATTGGAGTAGATAGACTAAACTATCGCCCGATTCACACTCCTCCCACATCTATTGAACAGGTTAAGAGGCTCATCCCTTCTTCCCTGTTTAGGATGTGGTTTCCGGCTTTCTCTTTTCCGATCTTTTCACTATTACGTAGCCCCCTGCACATCAGTGGCATTACCGCCTTGCTCGGGGGTGATACGATTAAAAAAAATAAAAACTTCTTTTTTTCTTAAAAATCGGTTTTATAGTTCCCTTTACTTTGAATTTTGCTTGTATCTTTGTACACTTGCCTAAGCCAGCCAAGAAGACTTCAGGGAATGTTTGTTCCACTTTAAGTTCCTCGGCTTCTGATGTAATATTCTCAATTCTTTAGCAAAATATGTTGATAGGGCGGTCCCACAAATTAAAGTTGTCGAACCAGTCAGAGCCAAATAAATTGTCAGAGTACATCAACAGCAAAGTACAAACGCCTTTACTTTTTTTGGTCGTACCTTTTAATGTAACTGACAGGTACAACTCACCAATGAAATTGATCCTACTTCCAGTCACCGTGCGGGCTAATTTACTACTTTTTTGTAACGTTGGCTTGTTTAGCCCCCTCCAAGTCTGTAGGTTTATAATAGAAAGGTCTGATCCAGAATCTAACTGGAGCTTAACCGTCTTATTCAATATCTTGACGGTGACGTATTTTTGCAAGCTTCTATCTGGTTTCTCGCTTAACCTAGCGTGTCTGACTCGATATTTGACTGTTTTTGTACTTCTAAAATGCGAGTCTTTATGGCCAACTTAATCGCACTTTTTGCATTTTTTATTTAAATAGGGGCAGAATTTTACCCAATGCAATTCACCGCAGCGTATACCTGATTCCTCTATATTTCTCTAGTTGTTCTTTACGCTTATCACTCTTTGACAGTCTTCTGCCAATTTCCGAAGTGTTAAATTTGGTTCACTGACTAACTTCGCGAGTACCCCCGCCTAATTTCGGCGTTTTTTGCTAATACTAATCCCTGTGCGAAAATGAGGCATTTGAAATCGTCTGCCGTCAGATCCGCCGGCCTGAAATCGTTGCAGTGCTTGTTTACGATTGTCGCGAATGTTAAGTAGTCTTGGTCGTCTTGCTTTGTCAAATTAAAGCATTTCCATCTTTTATGAAAAGGTGACGTGTTAGGGCTAAAAAATTCTGATAACAATCTAACGGTTTCTGTAAATTCTAGTTCCGTGGTTTTCTTAGGTAGAATGGACTTTTACTTAGAACGATAAAGAAACAATTCTTACTACTTATAGATTTTCTTCTTACCGAGAACAAAATATGGATTTTTTTTCCTTCGTGAGGTGGGAAATTTCCTTATTTTCCTACTGGTTACTGTAACTATTAAACGAATTACAGTTTTAGACTGTACGTAACAGAACGAGAACAATTTATTTTATTGTTCTCTAGGGGAAAGAAAAATATTAGCTAGAAGAAAATGTTTTGGGGGCACAGTTTACAGACAGTTTGTTAATTATTTACCGGTGTCCGTTAATAATTTTCGCCTTGAATATTATAAGATTTGCTGTCGATATTTTCGTGGTAAAAATGATTGTTTCCTTTGAGTTATGGGACGGTTTGTTTACTGCCGAAGTTAAGGTTCCAGGTAGGCTTGAACAATTTGTCAGTCGCTTATTTACGAGTTCTTTGTAGGCAATAGTTAAGCTTTGTGGCTTGGAAATTTTTGTCGATAATCTTTGTGGTGAAGAATTGTTGCGGGTCCTAGGTAAGTACGAATTCTTCGTCGCTAATTGATGTGGACGATGATTTGTTGAGGGTCCTTGGTAGTTCGAATTTTTTCGTCGCCAATTGATGTGACCTGGGAAAATTTTCAAGAAAATCGGTTCAGCCGTTTGGGAGTCTATAGGTAACGGACACACACACACACACACACACACACACACACAGAGAGAGAGAGAGAGAGAGAGAGAGAGAGAGACAAATTACATTTATATATAAGTTTAGATATATTCTTAATCCCCAAAAATACGATAAAAATTTAGGATGCCGGAAAAATTTAATAAAAATACTTATTAAGTCTTCCTTGTCGTCGGTATGTGTGTGTGTATGTATATATATATATATATAGATAGATAGATAGATAGATTTTGAAATAACCACATCACTTGATAAGACACAAAAAGTGTCGAAACAAAATGGCTAATAGGGTCCAATGATTCCATGTAATGAAACAGCACACTATACTGTCACCTTACTAACCTGTAAATGGCGCTTATGAACTTCATTAGGATTTGTGTCTGGCCAATAATGGTAGTTCTGCTTAGTCACGTAACCTGTGAGAGGAAAATGGGCCTCATCTGACATCCATAACTTGCTTAGAAATTAATCTTGATCCATGGTTACTGAAATGGCAGAGTATTTACTTCGTGAGGCCACTGATTCGCAGTGCTGCCACTTGCTCATGTTTGCCAATGCAGACTCAAAAAATTCCCGTTTTTTGAGTCACCCTTTATATATATATATATATATATATATATATATATATATATGTTACGGAAATTAACGAAGATTAACGAAACTTGGTTATAAACAACCAGCAATTTGAAATGATTTGTTTGAACATTATTTTTTATCGATACTCGTATTTTAAGTAGATATTCTGTTTTTAATTCAACAGTATTATATATTTATATCTCCCGGCCTGATTATTTACGATGAATTAATTTCATTAATCTTCGTTAATTTCCGTAACATGTTTACATTTGTTGGTATTACGATACATTTCAGAGTAGATATGGTTATTGCGATAAGTCGAGAACTATGTTGTATAGGCTTGATTGAAACCTCGTTTAGACTAATGGTCATTCGTGGTCGAGAGGTCTAAGGCGTGCCAGATCACATGGTAGATTCCGCTATGTGGATAGGGGTCGCAGGTTCGAATCCTTCCGAATGACACACATTTGCGTAATAAAAAAATTATCGTAAATAATCAGGCAGGTAGATATAAACATATAACACTGTTTAATTAAAAACAGAATATCTACTTAAATACGAGTATCGATCAAAAATAATGTTCAAACAAATTATTTCAAATTGTCGGTTGTTTATAACCAAGTTTCGTTAATCTTCGTTAATTTCCGTAACATGTTTACATTTGTTGACATTACGATACATTTCAGAACAGATATGATTATTGCGATAAGTCGAAAACTGTTATATAGGCTTGATTGAAACCTCGCTTAGACTAATTGTCATTCGTGGTCGAGAGGTCTAAGGCGTACCAGATCACAGGGTAGATTCCGCTATGTGGATAGGGGTCGCAGGTTCGAATACTACCGAATGACACACATTTTCATAATGAAAATTTATCGTAAATAATCAGGCCGGTAGATATAAATATATAATAATGTTTAATTAAAATACGAATATCGACAAGAACTAATGTTCAAACAAATCATTTTGTTACCTTTAAAAGTTCGCATACAAACATTAGAAATACATGAAGAAATAAATATCTAAAATTTAATAAAAACACATTTTTTTTCGTCAGAATATTTGTTTTATTATTAAGAGGAATTACCGAAGTTTTTTTTTTTTTTAATTATTTTCTCATTCTATTTAGAACCGTCAACATTTTCTTTAAGCATCATTTTTTGTTGGCGTCAATGTTAGACCATGAATTTGTATGGGAAATCTGAGTATCTTTTTGCGGTGAAAAATTAACTGATTTTGAAATTTTTCGAAAATCAGATAATTCTCAGATTTTAATGAAACGTGCAGAATTTATTCATAAATTTCTTTTACATTGTTGACCCCACATTATTTAATTTTATGAAATTCTGAGAAATTCTATTTTTCAACGATTAATATTTATATTAGTCATAAGGACATGCCCTAGCAGAATTTGAATCATCAAATTTTAGTAGTGAAACAGAACATCCATTTTACGGAATATCTGCTCTGAATTGTAAAATAAATAAAAAAAGCATGCAATAAAATAAAGACATTATTTAATTAAAAATGATTTTAACTGCTGTTATGAATAAAACATTATTGTCTTATGTTCGATGAATAATTAATTTTTACAAGAATAGTTTTCTTGTTCTTTAATTTTAATTAAAATAATTTGTAAACTTTTAAATATTTTAAAACCTATATATTACTTTGTAGCGGTCAAGCGACATATTTATTAAATCAATACTACATTTTCTAATCATGAATATAGCTTACTAAAATTCAGCGAAAGTGCGTACGTCTATACAGAAAATAAGAACGGTAGCTAACTTCAGAAAGAGACAGATGAAGTTTCTTTGACACCTAATGAGGAAGGACTGTTTGGAGACACTAATACTCACGGAGCGTATAGAGTGAAAGAGAGACAGAAGAAAGCAACGCGAGACTTACTTGATGGGATTGAACAAGTGGATGGTTTGTGAGAGATACCAAACGAAAAAGTGTTAAGAGCTACAATGGATAGAGGTTAGTGGAGGTCCAAGATCACCTACGTCCTTAAGAGACATGACACATAAAAGAAGAAAAAAATAGTAGCGCAAATACTCTTCTCTTCTCTCTTCTATGGTTAACGCAATACCGGCACAGACTCTCTCTCACTGGCGCGACGTGGCTTCCCTGTGTCTCTTCTATAAATACTTCTACGGCTTCTGCTCCGATGAACATAGATCACTGGTGCCCCCTAGTTACGAATTTGTACGAGATACTAGATTAGCAACTAGATCCCAGCCTTTTACAGGGAAACCGATAAAATGCAACCGCAACTTCTACTCCAACAGTTTCTTTTCTCGCACTTCCCGACTGTGGAATTCTCTTCCACATGACTGCTTCCCCGACGGCTACAATCTCCAGGAGTTTAAGTGTAAGGTCAATAGACACCTCCTAACAAACTAACTTCCATTCTTTCAAACACTCTTCCCACCCACCCAACTATCTATCACCCCACTTCTGACATTTCCTATATCTAACCACTCTATCTATTTACCTCCCCCTATGTAGCCCCAAGCGCAATAGTGGCGGTGCAACGCCTTGCTTGGGGTGAAATGATTAAAAAAAATCCATATGCATATATTATGCGGGAATTACAGTTTTTTTTTTTTTTAGTATATGCTACATTTAAAATAGACACAACGTCTCTTCTCTCCAGGTAAGTGTTAGATAACAGGACAGATTGGGTTCTATAGCCTTGGTTGGCAACCACTCTACCGCAGAAAGCAATGGCAACCTACTGCGAGATAATCGTCTGCCTAGTCAGTCATGTCGCTTTCGAGACATGATCACCCATGCGTGTATCAAGTACGCAGTTGATTGACTGAATATATCATACAAAAAGCAAGTAATATTAATAATAATAATAGCAAACAAAATTTACACCATAAACAAAATGTTCACGGCTTCTCGCAATTTTTATTATATATATATAAGGAGAGAGAGAGAGAGAGAGAGAGAGAGAGAGAGAGAGACCGAGATCAGCATGCAGTGTGGGTATAGAAGAATCCAAATGATTCGCCTGAAATAGGCCATACTTCCGATTTACCATGAAAACGCGTCTGCAGGGGCCTATGTAAGAGTGAAGAGATTGGAAAAGAGAAAACCGGAAACCAGATCCTAAACAGGGAACAAGGGATGAGCCTCTTAACCTGTTCAATAGACGTGGGTGGAGTGTGAACCGGTCGATAGTTTAGTCTATCTACTCCAATTGAAAAAAAAGAAAAAGAAGTGAAAAGATTGGAAAAGAGAAAGCCGGAAACCACATCCTAAGCAGGGAACAAGGGATGAGCCTCTTCACCTGTTCAATAGATGTGGGTGGAGTGTGAACCGGGCGATAATTTAGTCTATCTACTCCAATATTTTGCTCCAAAGTAGATGGACAGTAGGTGAAATAGATTTGTTTATCGGTTATTACAATGGTGTTATCATAACTTTCGTATAGTTAATACTGTACAAAATAAAATTTAATTGTCATTGAAATAATTGCATTAGTAAATATAATTGTATACGTAATCTCAAAATAAATATCATTTGCTGCCCACCTATTCTTGAACCATTATATGTGTGTGTGTGTGTGTGTGTGTGTGTGTGTGTGTGTGTGTGTGTGTGTGTGTGTACGCACACTTGCGTCTTCGTTTTGGGTGTGTTATTGTTTAATCTAATTTTTTTTGTCCTTCCAAGTTTTCTTTATTGGCGATTGTGGGCACGTGTGTGCGATGCCTTGTCCGCTGGGCTCAGAATGCGTCCTCTGTCGACTGCGTCTCTTACAGAAGCGTAGGACATCATCCCAGCTTCAAAAGTTAAGCCTTCTAAGTGTTTGCTCGCAGACTCCGGTATATGACCAATGTGTACCTTTGACTCATGTGAAAACCGAATTTATGTCTGCCTCTCAGTGTGACTTTTGCCATTTCATTTCGATTTTTGGTCCAACAAGATTTATATTCGATATTACAAATCCCAAAAGAGATTTGTATAGTGTAAAGTTAACCAAGCTAAAACAACACACACACACACACACACACACACACACACACACATATATATATATATAGAGAGAGAGAGAGAGAGGGAGAGAGGGAAGGAGGGAGGGAGAGAGGAAGAGACAGACAGACAGACGGGGGAGGGGGTAATGATGCCAAGCCCGTAAACGGAGGGGATAATCCAAAAAGACCTATTTAATATAAAATGTTAAATTGATAGATCTATATAGAGGGCTCAGTTGATAATATCCAGATTAACAAATTAGACCACTTCGAAACGGATATGTTTAAGTTAGTGAAGAAAATCAGTTTCAAAGAATCATCTAACCAATTCCTACACATAACAAATCAAGACAGAAATTATAATGAAACAAAATGTATTTAGCAGTCAGATGGGTAACAAAAACATGCCCGTCGAAATAAATTATAGTTTCTAACCGCTTAGATGATGTGGTGAGTTCCTCTCTGTGTGTGTGTGTGTGTGTGTGTGTGTGTGTGTGTGTGTGTGTGTGTGTGTGTGTGCGTGCCTGTGTATGTGTGCGTATGTGTGCACGCGCGTGTTTTTGTGTGTGCGCACGCGCGTGTGTGTATATATGTGTGTAATATAAATATAAAATAAAATATTTATCCCCGTTTATTCTATATACATAAAATAAACGTTGTGTCTATTTTAAATGTAGCATATATTTTTGAAATAAAAAAAAAACGCATAATATATGCCTATGGATTGTGCCGGTATTGCGTTAACCAGGTATTTTTATTAAAATTTAAATTATGTAACGGTCAGTCTCTATACATGACCTGAAGATTCCTTGTCGTGATACTGACGAGGGATAATATACACGCTAAAAAGTCTGCCTCCTTCTACCGAGCGCCCATAGCTCAGAGGTAGAATCGCCGATTAACTCCAATTCGCTTGGGTTTCAGTCCTGGATAAAAAAGCACTCGGAGTCTAACCGTACTGATGAGCTTTCATACAGCGAATCAGAGCTGTTTGCGGATGACTATATATGTTTAAAACGTACTTTCTTACTTCGTCGTCAGTTTGAAACATACATTTAATTTCGTGTAATATTTAATTTAACCCGTAAAACTTTTAACGTTAAACATTTTTTAAAATTTAACCATTGCATTTATTCTGATTTAAAGAACAAGTATTTGTTGTGACGACACTCTGGAGATAGATAGATAGATAGATAGATAGATAGATAGATAGATAGATAGATATGAACAGACTGAGATAGATAGATAGATAGATAGATAGATAGATAGATAGATAGATAGATAGATAGAACAGAATAATGATAGATATGAGATAGATAGATAGAATATAGATAGATAGATAGATAGATAGATATGAACAGATATGATAGAATAGATAGATAGATAGATAGATAGATAGATATGATAGATGAATGAGATAGATAGATAGATAGATAGATAGATAGATAGATAGATAGATAGATAGATAGATAGATAGATAGATAGATAGATAGATAGATAGACAGAATAATGAGATAGATAGATAGATAGATAGATAGATAGATATGAACAGAATAATAGATAGATAGATAGATAGATAGATAGATAGATAGATAGATATGAATAGAATAAGAGATAGATAGATAGATAGATAGATATGAACGAGATGAATAGATGATAGATAGATATGAACAGAATAATGAGATAGATAGATAGATGATAGATAGATAGATATATAGATAGATATGAACAGAATATAGAATAGATAGATAGATAGATAGATAGATAGATAGATAGATAGATAGATATGAACAGAATAATGAGTTAGATAGATAGATAGATAGATAGATAGATAGATAGATAGATAGATATGAACAGAATAATGAGTTAGATAGATAGATAGATAGATAGATAGATAGATAGATAGATAGATAGATAGATAGATAGATGAACAGAATAATGAGATAGATAGATAGATAGATAGATAGATAGATAGATAGATAGATAGATGTGTGTGTGTCTGTTTTGCACTTTCACTTTTCCACCTTTTTCATTATGCTTCTTTTATTCTTTCTGTCTTCGCCATTGACGATCTCAGTCTCTTTCTTTCTTTTCATTTTTTTATTTTGTAAATCTTTCATGATGTCTCCTTTGTTCTTTCCAAATCAGCTTCTTTCTTTCTTTCTTTCTTTCTTTCTTTCTTTCTTCTCCGAACCACCTTCATCATTTCTTTCTCTTCTTCTTTCTTTCTCTCTTATCTTCTATTTATTTCTGTCTTTTTTCTCATCACATCTTTTATATCTGAATATTTTTCTATTTTATTTCTTTTTTATTTCTTTTTTACCTTTCTCGTTCCCTTCCCAACCCTCCTTTGTTCCTTTCAACTTCTTTGTTTCTTTTCTCTCCTTACTCTTCTTCTTTCTCCTCTCCTTACTCTTCTCCAAGTCAGTTACTCTCTTTCTCTCTATTTGTTCTGCTAATCTTTTCATCTGTCACTTTTTCTTCTTTTTCCTTCTGCCTCTTTCGCACCTAGCAAATTCTCCAAACGGCTTGCTACTGTCCATCTGTCACCGTAATCATGGGGACGCACAGACAGAATGTCGGAGATGGACATGACAAATGGGCGAAAGGATTGACCCTCTCCAGCATGTCCGGTTTCGAAGCGGGACCCAGTTATTATGGGAGACGGAAAACAGGATAAGTGGAACGAAGAAGAAGAAGAAGAAGAAGGAGAAGAAGAAGAAGACAGTAAAGTGCTGGCAAAAGTGGAAGTGAAGCAGAGAGTCTTGCAAGAAAAAGTGTGAATGTCTTTGAAAAATGAAGAAAATAAAAATTGGATCGGAAAAATCGAAAGAGAAGCCATTTCGAATTGTCAGAATAACGAGGACAGTGGGAAATGAAGGGGATAAAATGAAAAGTGGGAGGGGCAGAGTTTGGGAAAGAAAAAGAGCCACGAGTGTTTGACAGATTGATAGAGATTTTTAGAAAGAGGGGCTGCAAAAAGGATCTATGTTATGTTGGGTAAAGACGGGCATAGTTAATGAAAAAAAGAAAGAAAAACTTAGGAAAAGAAAGAAAGAAAGGAAGGAAGAAAGAAAAATATAAAAGAAAGAAAAAAGAAAGTTTAAGAAAAAATACAAAAAGAGAAAAAGATGAAAGAGATGTAAAAAAAGTTAATGAAAAGAAATAAAAAGAAACATTAAAAGAAAGAAATAAGAAAAAGAAAAATTAAAATAAAAAACGGAAAATTAAGGAAAGAAAAGAAAAAAGAATGAAAGAAAAATTATAGAAAATTAAGATTAAGAAAAAAAGAAAGGTTAAAGAAAACTAAGAAAGAAAGATTGAGAAAAAGAAATATTTAGAAGAAAGAAAGAAAGTATTAAGGTAAAAAAAGAAATAAAAAGAAAGATTAAGGAAAAGAAAGCAAGAAAGAAAGAAAGAAAGAAAGAAAGAAAGAAAGAAAGAAAGAAAGAAAGAAAGATTACGATTAAGATACAAAGAAAAAAAGAAAGATGAAGGAAGGAAGGAAGGAAGGAAGGAAGGAAGGAAAACTTAAGGTAAAGAATGAAAGATTAAGAGAAGAAAAGACACAGATTCAGAAAAATAACGATTAAGAAAGAAAGAAAGAAAGAAAGAAAGAAAGAAAGAAAGAAAGAAATATTAAGAAATGAAAAGAAAGAAAGAAGAAAAATAAAGGAGCAAAAAAGAATTAAAAAAAGAAAGATTAAAGAAGCAAAAGAAAAAGTAAGGAAAGAAGAGAAAGAAAACAGGAATAACGAAAACGAAGAAGTGTCAATAATGAAATTATTCAGATAATTAGAAACTCTTCCTAAAATTGAAAAAAATGCATCCCAACATAAAAATCACTATTCGTTTGTGCGTTAAATTATTCAATAAACACGCCTTACCGTACAATAAACGACAGTGAAAGATATTTTATTTTGAAAAAATTGACTTCATTGAACAAAATATTTTGTAACATAAACATAACTGAAGTGTTTTGCAATGAATCCAGTAAATTGACAATTTCTTTCATTAAGAGAGAAAATCTTAATCTCTTATCTCAAAATTGAACAAAACCCAATGACTTATCCCAAAATTAGACAAAACCCCAACCTCTTATCAGAAAATTGAACAAAACCCCAATCCAAAGAGTAGATGAAACCCCCAGACTGTTATTCCAAAAGTGGACAAACCTCAGGCTTTTATGATAAATTTTGACGAAATCTCAGCCCCTTATCCCTAAAGTGGACAAAACCCAACCTCTTATTCTAAAAGTTGACGCAACCAAAATTGGACTAAACTCCAGCATCTTTTCCAAAAATTAGACAAAACCCCAGCCACTAATACCAAAATTGGACAAAATTAATGCCTCTTGTCCCCAAACTGGACATAAACCCGGCCTGTTATGCAAGAAGACAAAACCCGAACCTATCCCAAAATTAGACACTACCTCAGCCTCATAAAAGTCTCATGTAAAAAAAAACAAATTTAACGTTTTGAAATATCAAGCTGAAGCAATCTAAACTTATTTATAAATGGAACTTTATCTGTGTGTGTGTGTGTGTGTGTGTGTGTGTGTGTGTCCGTTACCTATAGACTCCCAAACGGCTGAACCGATTTTCTTGAAAATTTACTCAGTTGTGCTATAAGCGTCTTCGAGTGTTCTTAGCTAGGTTTTGTGTCGAGGTACCCCCCCATAAATATCGAAAAGCTGTAATCGAAAAAATCGGGTTATAGAAGGAGTGGTCCGATTTTAATCAAATACAATAGTGCAAAAAATCGATAATATATATATATATATAAAAGGCCAAGATGTTTGTGTGTGTGTCTGTTTATCTGCCTGTATGTCTGTATTTTTTTCAGCCCTTTTATTTCAGTTTCTTCTTCTGGTTTGGCTCTATTTAGGTATAATTGTAGTTCTTAGTCTCAGCCATGATACCATTTACTCAGAGGACTTATATAGCCTTCAAATTCAGTTTACAACGAAAAAAACTTATTTGATATCGATACCAGGAAATCAAAATTTGACTTACATCCATTCATTTTTCTTTCAGTCTACGGTTTCACTTTAACTGGAAACAACTCTTGCTTTTTAGTCTTTCGTGTCTGAGCTCCAGGAACATGGATTAGTTTTAAAGCTTTCATTACACCCGAGCAACGCGGGGCCATACTGCTAATAATAATAATAATAATAATAATAATATTCAATATACATCCATGTACAAGAAAATTATTAAGCCATTAACTCGCCATAATTTTCATTTTTAATTTAATTACGTTTTGGCACAATCTTTTAGAAACACTGTTCTTAAAGCTTTCTTCACATAAAATCGACTATTATGCGATACTGGCACAAACTTCAAGAAACACCGTCCTTTAGACTTCCTTCACATAAAATCGACTATTATGGGATACTAGCCCTCCTTAACTACGAAATATATGGAATATGTGACCGTAGCATTCTTAGAAAAGTTTCCAGAGGTAGGGTCGATTTACAATTGAATTTCTACAGCAAAGAGAGCGGACTCATAAACTTGTGAAGTACCCGACAGAAAGATATTTTTTTCCTCTAGATTTTTTTGTCCAGGATTCAGTCAAAGTGTTTGGCCTGCGAGAGATTTTCAAATCGTACATTTTTCTCGTTCATCAAAATAAATTTAGTGAGTGAGCGCTTTGTAAAAAAAAATGTTTTGTGAAAGACGGACTTTCTTTAAGCATAATTTCACTGTCTTTGTATCTAATTAATCATTTTAACTCACGGAAGAATAAGAAAAAATGTTTCCCGCCATTCTTTTATTTACGTATTTGTTTCTAACGCATACTCTGTGGTTAAATACACTCTTACGGCCTACGACGAATTTTCTGCGATCAATGTGACCTTTCACATTTGTTTTAAAATAGTTATCAGAAGATTTCATTTTTTTTTTTTCATCCCTGTGCAAGACCCGAGGGAAACTCGAGCTAGGTTACGTTAAAGGGTGGTTTATATTGATAGTGGGGGGGAGATAACTATTAACTAAATTCTTCAAAAGGTAAGATTGTAGCGATCGACGAAGCAACCACTTGAGAGCAGAGTATTGGTTTGCATGAAGAAGCTGTCCCTGTGTCTACGAAAGGAATGTGGATGACTTTCAACAATGTTAAGTGGCATGGCTGGTCTTAACCGTGAAGGTTAGACTTGGTATAACCAAGGAACCTAGTGCGTCTGAGCACTTTTCATAGAAAGTAAAGAGAGAGCAGTGAAACTTTCGCCAGTCACGCGGGGGCATTGCTGTAATGTAAAAGAATCATTTGTTTTTTCTCTTCCCAAAAAATTAAAAAAAAAAACAAATGACCCTGAAGAGCGAAGACATTAAATAATGCCATCAGGAAACTTCGAAGTCGACATGACTCAAGAGTGGAATTGGCGGTTCGGGTCTCAAATCCCAGCCGTGGCTCGTTCTAATGCGCATAGTGAAGGCAAGAATCCTTTGTCTGTCTTTTCTTCTCTTAATCTTTCTTTATTTACTTTAATTTTCCTTCCTTCCTTCCTTCCTTCCTTCCTTCCTTCCTTCCTTCCTTCCTTCCTTCCTTAATCTTTTTTTCTTTCTTTGTATCTTAATCGTAATCTTCCTTTCTTTCTTTCTGTCTTTCTTTCTTTTCCTTGATCTTTTTTTCTTTCTTTACCTTAATTCTTTTTGTCTTTCTTTCTTTTTTCTTTCTTTCTTTCTTTCTTTCTTTCTTTCTTTCTTTCTTTCTTAATCGTTATTTTTCTGAATCTTTGTCTGTCTTTTCTTCTCTTAATCTTTCTTTCTTTACCTTAGTTTTTCCTTCCTTCCTTCCTTCCTTCCTTCCTTCCTTCCTTCCTTAATCTTTATTTTTTCTTTCTTTGTATCTTAATCGTAATCTATCTTTCTTTCTTTGTTTCTTTCTTTCTTTCGTTCTTTTTCTTAATTTTTCTTTCTTTCTTTTTTCTTTCGTTCTTTCTTTCTTTCTTAATCATTATTTTTCTGAATCTTTGTCTTTTATTCTCTTAATCTTTCTTTCTCTACCTTAGTTTTTCCTTCCTTCCTTCCTTCCTTCCTTCCTTCCTTCCTTCCTTAATCTTTCTTTTTTTCTTTGTATTTTAATCGCAATCTTTCTTTCTTTCTTTTTTCTTTCTTTCTTTTCCTTAATATTCCTTTCTTTCTTTCTTTTAAATGTTTTTTCTTCTTTTTTTAATCTTTCTTTCATTCTTTTCTTTAAGCTTTCTTTTTTTCTATCTTAATCTTAATTTTCAATAATCTTTCTTTCTATTTTGCTTTCTGTCTTTAATTTTTCGTTTATTACCTGAATTAAAAACAAAATTGTGAAAAGTCACAATCGCATACATTCTAAAAGGACATTTTTTTTAATGAGAGTTATGTCGGAAAAGTAAGATAAAAAATTACTAATTCGAGAGATTTGTTACTCTACAAGTAAAACATTTTGCAAAGAACAATTTCAATGAAACTAAACAATGACAAATTGGAAAACCTTTTCGTGTTAAGCGTTTCGTCTTTTAAAACTTCCTCGAACGAATTTTTTTAGGTTGGTAGAACTTCACATTCGTACAAAGGAAACGGGTCGCTGAGAATTTTAAATTTAATTTTTTTTAATATATGCACTACCGGCCATAATTATTAGACCACCCACTAGTTTTTTTAAAAAAGAAATTATGTATTTCATACTATTTTTAGTATTTACTGCAAAAAAAAAAAAAAAAAAAGATAGAATTGTTCTTTTGTTATTATTGCTTTGCCATATTTTACGAGGCAAGGAAGCAAAGATGAACTCGTCCGAATCACCCTAAATATTTTTCATTCTTTCATTGATGAAACTGCACTATAGGTAATTATTAAATATTTATAAATTCATTTGATGCACATGTTATTGTGCAGTATTAACAAAAGAGCCATTCTGTTTTCATTTACAATTATTCACTTGGTAATAAATACTACAAAATAGTATGAAATACATAAATTATGAAAAAAATCTAGGGTGGCCTAATATTTATGGCCGCTAGTGTAGGCTATATACCCAAAACATATATTTTTAAAAAATAAATTTGAATTTAAAATTGTTCTTGTTCCCTTTCCTTTGTGCGCATGTGTAATCACATAAACGTAAACTTTTGTCCGATGAAGTCCTAAAGAACGAAACGCGTCACACGAAAACTTTTTTCACTCTTTTATTTTTCCAAATATATATATATATATATATATATATATATATATATATATATATGATAATATACACGCTAAAACATCTGTCTCATTTTACCGAGCGCATGTAGCTCAGAGGTAGAATCGCCGACTGACGTCAGTTCGGTCGGTTTTCAATCCTGGGTAAAAAGCAATCGGCTGTCTAACCGTACTGATGCAGCTGTAATACAGCGAAGCAGATTTGTTTGTGGAAGACTATATATATATGTATATATTACTCCAAGCATTATGTTTTTGTTGTTTTTTTTTTTTTTGTTTTTGTTTTTGTTTTTGTTTTTGTTTTTTTGCTGGGCTGCGCAGTTTAACAGTGTGACTTTCGTCTGCCGGCATGTGCATTCGTGAGACATATGTATAATTAACCTTTTCTCGCTATAGTGAACTATTCTTTTCTTTAACTATTCTCTCTCTCTCTCTCTCTCTCTCTCTCTCTCGCTATATATATATATATATATATATATCACACACACACACACACACACAGCTTAACTATATTTTCACTTGTCTCTGTTTCTTTTTGTATATTTAATGTTTTATTGGTTTTCTCTCCTTCTCTCCATTTATTGTTTCTTGTTACTTTCTTTTTTCTATCTTCCTCTCTTTCTATGTAACTATTATTTTTATAATTTCTTTATCTCTGTTTTTCTCTCTATATTCTTTAGACTCTCTCACTCACTCACTCACTCACTCTCTCTCTCTCTCTCTCTCTCTCAGACGCACACACTTTCTTTTTCTCTTCCCACACACACTCACATTCGCTCTATCCCACACACATACACACACACTCTTTCTCTCTCTCTCTCCCACACACACACACATACTCTCTCTTTCTCTTTTCTCGATCTTTTGTCTTTGCCTCCCTCTCTTTCTCTTTCTACGTTCATTCTTTGTACCTTCTTTTCTTCTTTTTTTCTCTCATTTAGTATTTCCTTTTTTTAATCTTCCAATCTTTCTCTCTCTCTTTCGCTCTCTCTCTCTCTCTCTCTCTATATATATATATATATATATATATATATGTGTGTGTGTGTGTGTGTGTATGTTATTTACCTTCTCTCCTTCTTTCTTTTTTCCCTCATTTATATTTCTCTTTCTTTGCTAATAAATTTCATTTATTCTTTCTCTGTTTTTTCTATTTTTCATTCATCTAATTTTCTTTTTCTTTTTTCTTTCTTTCTTTTTTTTCATTCAATCATTTGCTTTTAAATTTATCTTTCTCACTCACAGGTTTAGTTTTTCCCTCGTTCTTTCTTTCTTTCTTTCTTCCTTTCTTTCTTTCTTTCTTTCTCTTTTGTTTCCACTAAGAACGCTTCTATATCCACCTCACCCCTATTTCTCCTATCCCCTTGAAGAACATTTGCCACGAGGCTGATGGGCACCCAGCCCGATCCAGATACACCATCCCGGACACACAAACAGTGGAAAGTGGGAACAAAACCAAACATTAAAAAAAATAACCAATAAACTATACAAACACGACAAGGAAATTTGATCGGATCTTCACAAGTGCTACTGTACGTCAGGCCGGGACTCCCACGTGGCAGCGCCTCTCCCGGGCGACGCCGGTGACAGTTCAGTTTATTTCGGCCAATAAATAATCGGACGGCCTATCATGGCGACTCGTCTCCTTTTTTGCTGCTTCCTCGTAGGAGGAGATTATTAAATCCTACATTGTCCAGATGAGCCTTTCTCTGGGATGTTGACGACTGCTTCTTGTACAATATGACAAGAAAAACAAGAAAACAGTAACAACAATAATAACATGAACAACAACATAAATATTAAATAATAATATCAAAAGCAAAAATTCTGCGAGGTGGGCGTTGAAAAGTTCCCAAACCGGCCAAGAAAGAGTGATTTGATGTGGCACAAGGCCTAAAGTATGGTGGCATCCAGTGAGGATCGAACTCACTAGTTAGTTGTAATAAGTTCTAGCGGGAAAAGTTTGTTAACCAATACACAACGTGGAGGTGGCCCAACCGGCTAAGAAGGGAAGACGAAACAACTTCTAATATTTGACCAGATTTTGTAAGGTGGGTTGGGCTGAAAATTTTTCAACAGACCCCAAGCTATATATATACAATAGTATCTATCTTTTCCACTCTTTAGTGAAATAATAATAATAATAATAATAATAATAATAATAATAATAATAATAATAATAATAATAATATATATATATATATATATATATATATATATATATATATATATATATATATATTAAAAACTGAATTGAATTCTTAGAACACAATTATGGCCATTAATAGCCTTGCAATGCCACTTGTCCAATATAGTTTCGACACCTTAAACTGGACTCTAAACGACATCAGGTGAATGGATTCTAAAACAAGAAAGCTTCTTTCTAAGCATAAGATGCATCATCCAAAGGCTGATGTAGACCATCTACACATACCCCGTAAAAAAAGTGGAAGAGGTCTTATTCAGCTGGAATTGTCATACAAGACAACAACTATTGGCTTACTAACATACATAGAAACAACAAAGGATTGGATGATACAATTAGTAAGGCGACATGAAGAAAGAAAGAAAAGATATTCAATAATAAAAGAAGGCAGTAAATACAAACAAGATTTACATTTAGTAGATTCTGTAGAAAAGCAAAACAAAAGCCAAGAACAAATTATTGCGGCAAAAAATATGAAAATGAAAGCCAAAGATAAAGCTTTTGAACAGATGAAACAACGCTGGCAAGACAAACCTCTGCATGGCCAATATCCAAAACGGGCCAATAAATCCAATGTTGATAAAGTTAATACTCATCGATGGTTACGTTCATCTGGATTAAAGTCTGAGACTGAAGGCTTTATTCTTGCAGCGGAAGACCAAAGTCTTTTCACTAGCAACTAGAGTCGGGACAGTGATAGTAGTTGCATTTGGAATGATAAAAACTGGAACAAAACAGCACATTGAAAGAATCCATGGAAACCCCAGCTTAAGAGATATACAAAAAATTGTCTTATTAAGTACAGCCCACACAGTAAGGAAAACTTTGTCAATGTAACGCTAGAAATGATAGGGGAGATAGAAAAAACATGAAATGAAGCCATAACGACACGCCACAACCTGCCTAAGTCTTCTCGCAGACTTGATAGGGAGGTAGAAATGAAATTATAATGAAAAAATGACATAATAATAATAATAATAATAATAATAATAATAATAATAATAATGAAAAGAAGAAAAACGAAGAAGAGGAAAAGGAACAGCAACAATAACAATAGGTCTGCGTTGCTTGGCACTGCACACCAGCCATAATGCAAGCTCTCGGGTTGAAAGTGAAAAAACGTGCAGAACATTGTTACTACTACTACTACTACTACTACTATGATAAACAGAATGATTGACGTAACTCTCACAATATTCTGCAACCCTTACAGAAAAGTGCGATTTGAAAAATGTCAGTGTTTAACAATGTTCCGACAGTTATATTAATACAAGTATGCATATTTTAAACAACATCTGAAGAAGATATGTACATTGTTGAAATGTTGTTAAACATTGTTTCATTTCTCTCTCTTTTCTTATCTCGCACACTTCTCCAAGTGTTGTACTAATTATCATCTCGATCATGACAACCATTTTAACCATCTCAACGATTTCAGCAATTTCAGCCAGCTAGATCGTTTCAATCATTTTAACCATCTAGGACACTTCAACAATTTTAGCCATCTTAATTATTTCAAACATTACAATCATCTTGAACATTTGAACAATTTCAACCATTTTGATCATTTCCAAACCATTCCAAACATCATGATCGTTTCAAAATTTTCAGCCATCTTGAACACTTCAGCCATTTCAACCATCTCGACCATTTCAACAGTTTCAAGCATCTTCATCATTTCAACATATTCAACCGTCTTGATGCTTTCGACCATTTCAATAATTTCAGCCATCTTGATTTCAACCATCTTGAACATAAAAAAATTTCAGGGAAATGTTCTTCAAGGGAATAGGAGAAATAAGGGTGAGGTGGATATAGAAGCGTTCTCAGGGGGAACAAAATAGAAAGAAAGAAAGAAAGAAACAAAGAAAGAAAGAAAGAAAGAAAGAAGAACAAGAGAAAGACTGGGCATGTGAGTGAGAAAGATAAATTTAAACCTTTCAACAATTTCAGCCATTTGATCATTTCAACCATTTCGACTATCATCACCATCTCAATAATTTCAGCCATTTTAAAAATTTCAGCAGTTTCACCCATTTTGATCCGTTTAACCATTCCAATCATCTCAACCATTTCAACAATTTCAAGCAGCTTAAATTTTTCAACCATTTCCACAGTTTGATCATTTCAACTATTTTAATTATCACGACTATTGCAACAATTTCAGCCATCTTAATCATTTCAACCATTTGAACTATCATAAAACTTTAACAATTTCAGCCATCTCTATCATTTCAACCATTTCAAATATCATAACGATTTCAACAATTTCAACCATCTTAAACATTTAAAAAAGTTCAACCATCTTTATCACTGCAACCATTCCAACAATTTCAATGATCGTAATTTCAGCAACTTTAACCGTCTTGATCATTTAAACCATTTCAACCATCTCGACTATTTTAACAATTTCAGCCATATTGATCAATACAACTATTTCTTGAACACTTTAACAAATTCAGGTATTTTAATCATTTCAACGATTTTAATTATCTTGATTATTTCAAATATTTCAACTATCATAACATTTTAAGAATTTCAGCCATCTTAAAAAATTTTAACAATTTCAGTCATCTTGATCATTTCAACCATCATGAACATTTAAAAAATGTCAGGCATTTTAATCATTTAAACCATTTTAACTATCTTGATCATTTAAAATTTTCAGCCATCTTGATCATTTCCACAATTTAAACTATCATAACCATTTCAATAATTTCAGCCGTTTTAAACATTTCAGCATTTTTAGTCATTTAGAACACTTCAGCCATCCTAACAATCTCAACTATTTCAACAATTTCAAGCAGCTTAAACATTTCAACAATTTCAGCCATCTTGATCATTTCAACCATTTGGACTATCAGAAGATTTTAATAATTTCAGCCATTTCCATCATTTCAACCATTTCATATATCATAACGATTTCAACAATTTCAACCGTCTTAAACATTTAAAAAACACCAGCCCCATTGATCACTTCAAGCATTTTAACAATTTCAATCATCTTACTCATTTCAATCCCTTCAACCGTCTTGATCATTTCAACCATTTCGACTATTTAAAAAATTTCAGCCATATAGATCAATACAACCATTTCGACCATCTTGAACATTTAAAAAATTTCAAATATTTTAATCATTTCAACTATTTTAATTATTTTGATCATTTCAGCCATCTAGATGATATTGAACCACTTTTAAAATCTCAACCACTTCAACAATTTCAGCCATCTTTATCATTTCAACCATTTCGACTATCATAACTATTTCAACAACTGTAGCCATCTTGAACATTTCAAACTTTTCAGCTATCTTGATCACTTCAACCATTTACACCATCTCGACCATTTCAACAATTTCATCCATCTTGATTATTTCAAACATTTCAAGCGCCATGAACAGTTGATCATTGTAACACCGTATCCTCACTCCACTGAACCGACGCGCTCTACAAGACCGGCCGTTGGTCCTGTATGGTCCAGTATTATAGGTTAGACACAAGTCTCCGGTTGTCACCCCCCCCCCCCAGCCACGTTGTGATTGCTTTGATCCTAAAGAGCGGACTTCAGATCGTAGAAAGCCGTTGATCTACCTGCGTGTTCCTCAGGTGAGAATCGGGTTAACAGAAAAATAAATATAACCAAGTCGATGCGATTTTGGAAAAACAAAAGCGTTTTAAATACCAAAAACAAACAAACACACACACACACACACACACACACACACACACACACACACACACACACACACAAACAAACAAAAACAAAAAAAGAAAGAAAATTCTTGTTGCACAAAGTTGAATGTCTCTTGTTTATGAACAATAACCGAATAAAAGACAAATACTTCAAATAATTTCGATAAAGGAGAGATGTGGTCTTCGTTTAACTCTTTTTGGTCTGTTCTTAGCGTAAGTATTACAACCTTCGATGTTCCCACTCTCAGTAGTAGTAAAAGTAGTTATAGTAGTAATAACAGTATCGGTATTTAGATGTTAGCGGCGGTATTTCGCTTCTTTGCCCTCAGCATCAGAAACACACAGCGGACGCTTCCTTTCAATCTCTGACGTCTCTGAACTCAGTTCGACTGCTTTCGATGACAGTCGAACCCAACTTCTACTCCCCGGATCTTTGTTTTGCTCGCCTCTTTTATTAAAACAACCGGCCTCCCGTGCTCCACTTGTGACGTATGTCTTTCTAGCGCGAACGTATTGACATACTACCAAAGTAAAATCTCACTCCTAAGAAAACAAACAATTTTACTTTTTCATCGATTGGTTTTCAAGGTTCACAACAAAATCACCTTGCCATTAATTATTCTGCCGTTCTTTTAAGTAAATAGATTCATATTTAAAAAGTTCTAAATCAAAACAAACTTAATTTCAACCTCGATTATTATTGTGTCAAAATCAATTTCTCTTTAAAAGTTCCAAATTATTACTGTTCTAGTAATTTCCTATTAGTAATCTGCTATCCTTTTGTATACTTACAACTTAGACTTTCTGTACATTAATATTTCAAGATTTTTACAGCATATCAACATCTTGGTCATTTGAAGAGGCTTGGTGTTTTCTGTTTTACGGCATATCACTCCTCAGCACCACTGTTACCATTTCATGGGTGACCTTGCCCCTGCCATATCTCTCCCTAACCCTTTTTGTCTCTTACTCGTAATTGATACATATACTTCCAATTACTATTTCAAGAAAAAATTAATTCTAATCATTCATCAGTTTGCTAGTTCTCAACATATATATATATATATATATATATATATATATATATATATATTCCACATGTTAAAGGAGTATCAGCTTGCCATGAGTTCCTTAAAAGCAAACTACCTAACAACCAAATCACAGATTTATGCCAATTAATAAATTTCATCTTAACACACAATAATTTTAAATTCAACAACAAACACTATTTACAGATTAGTGGCACAGCAATGGGCACGAAAATGGCACCTAGTTATGCCAATATCTTTATGCATATTTTAGAAAAAAAGATACTAGACAGTTCACAATACAAACCATCACATTATTTTAGATACATTGATGATATTTTCTTAATATGGACTCATGGATTAGAAAAATTTAAAAACTTCTTTACTTTCTACAACAACTTCCACAAAACAATCAAATTTACCATGGAACACTCATACACATCCCTCCCTTTCTTAGACGTCATGGTAAAATTAAATAGACATACACTTTCCACCAGTCTATACAACAAACCCACAAACCAACATAAATACCTACACTTTAACAGCTGTCATCCCTTCAAATTAAAAAAATCTATCGTATACAGCGCATTTATTAGAATAAAACGCATATGCTCAGACGATCCAGATTTTCTAAACAACATCAACAATCTAACAAAACAGTTTCTAAAATGTAAATATCCAATAAAAATAATAAAGGAAAAAAAGCACTACATAAAACCATCCACATAGATCGTAGCACACTTCTCACATACAAAAAACGAAAAGATAACAACCGAATTTCCCATGGTTTTTAACCATAATCAATATTCCTACACACTTATCAAAAATTTAAAAAATGATTACAGGAACCTCCAATCAAACAAAAACATCAAAGACATTTTCGATAAACCCACCCATAAATGCAAAGAAACAAACACCCAACCTATCAACTATCCTCACTTCTAACAAATATTTAAATAATACAAACCTATCAGGGAATTTAAAATGTGGGAAGCCTCGCTGTTTAATTTGTAAACATTTAATAACAGACAAAACATTCCTCTGTACCCAACACCAAAATAAAATTACACCCACCAAACCTTACTTGTGACAGCGAAAACATCATATACTTTCTCTTCTGCTCAATTTGCCCCAACAATGGATATATCGGCGAATCCGGTAATAGCTTTAGATTTCGCTTCAATAATCACAAACTAAATATACGACAAAAAAATGTATACTCCCCAATTGCAGCCCATTTTAATCAACCTGATCATACTTTAGAAAATTGCAAATGTTTACTAATAGACTCCAATTTTAGTTCTACATACACGCAGAAAGAAAGAAAAATACTGGATTTTAAAATTAAATACACACAAGCTAGGGTTAAATAGGGACTTAGGTGTGTTGAATCTTTACAAATATTTCAATAGCTAAAAATGTTTTTTCAGATATTCCAAGAAATTTTTATCTAAAACAAACAGACTTTCTCTACGGACGTGCCGCATGTTGTGAACAAACACACCACGTGATGTAAACACAAAAAAAAACGGACGCTATCGTGAAATACGTTTCTAATTCAAATTTAAAAATCACTCGTTTCGGATGAAGGACCGAGGTGCGGTCTGAAATATAAAATACAATAATAAAAATAAACAAATACTGTCCAACAAAAGTACATTTTTAAATTCAAAACTTTTTATTAATATTCTTTCCTATATATATATATATATATATATATATATATATATATATATATATATAGTGTCAGTATTCGATGCATGTTACTTTCTGTTATAACTCTAGTTTATGTGCGCTATTTTGCCTGATATTTCGTAAGTAATATCTCGTAAAGTTGTTTTAGTTGTATGTGGAAGGAAAATTAAGGAAAATTAAAAACTCATGGTTGAATCCATTTTTTTTTAATCAAATTTCAAAATTACCCTTACCCTCTGCAAAAGTATTGGATACATGATACTTTTTTCAAATTTCTAATCGAAACCTTGTATTTTAAAATACTTTAAATATTCAAATTTTCGATAATATTGGAATGTTATCTCTGACCAATCAGACAAGTACACAATTGCTTACAAGATAGTTCTATTAATCATCTGACTCTTTGATGTGTATTCTGCAATTCAAGTATTAAAAATGGCAAAAACTAAAGAATTATCCGGAGATATGCGAGATAGAATCATTGAACGTCCCAAAGGAGGACAAGGTTACCGAAAAATTAGCAAAGAAATGAATCTAGCACTAAGTACAGTAGGAAATATCATTAAAAAGTATAAGAAGTATGGCGACGGTACAGCAAATCTTCCAAGAAATGGAACACCGAGAAAAATAAATGAGAGGACTTCAAGGTGGATAAGCAGAAATGTGCAAAAATCCTCTTCATTACTCGTTCTGAAATTAAAACTGATCTTGAGGGTGCTGGAATTAATGTAAGTAAGGATGCCATTAGCAGAGCTCTATATCGTACAGGCTTTCATTCAAGATCACCAAGAAAAGTGCCTTTACTGAAAACCAAACATGTCAAAGACGGATTAAAGTTTGTTGAAACTTATAAAAAGAAAGGTATGCAGTTTTGGGAAAAGGTAATCTGGTCTGATGAAACGACAGTTGAACTATTCGGAAGGTACACAGCGACAAGTGTTTGGCGAAAAATGGCACTGCCTTCAACAAGCACAATACCATCCCTGCAGTTAAGTTTGGGGGTGGTTCCATTATGATATGGGGATGCTTTTCATCCAAGGGCACTGGTGAGTTACAAGTTATCCATGGTAGAATGAATGGTAGGATGTACAGGGATATTCTAGAGAAGAACCTTCAGAAATCTACAACTTCTTTAGGACATGGTTGGAATTTCGTGCTTCAGCACGACAGTGATCCCAAACATAATACAAAACTTACAAAGGAATGGTTTGGAAATAATGGTATTAGTAATGGTCTCCTGACTTAAATCCAATTGAGAATTTGTGGAATACTTTGAAGGTTAAAGTTCATAAGCGGAATCCACAAAATATCAAGCAATTAGAGGAATTATGCAAGGAAAAATGGGGTAAAATAACGGTGCATCAGTGTGGAAGACTGGTGGCCAACTATAGAAGGCGACTGGAAGCAGTAAAACAAAACAGAGGCTACGCAACAAAATATTAAATTGATGTATCCAATACTTTTGCAGAGGGTGATTTTGAACTTTGATAAAAAAAAAATGGATTCAACCATGAGTTTTTAATTTTCCTTCCACATACAACTAAAACAACTTTATGAGATATTACTTACCAAATATCAGGCAAAATGGTGAACATAAACTAGAGTTATAACATAAAATGACATGTATCCAATACTTATGCATGTCACTATACATATATATATATATATATATATATATATATATATATATATATATATATTATGATCTCATTACGATTGAGCTATCTAGAGATGAAAATTTAAATACAAGCCGTTACCAATTTTGTGGTTTATGCTGAACTCTTCAGCAATGAATTGAGTTCTTTCAGTGATTCGCGTGTGTATGCACCGCTTATATATAACACGCTAAAATTTCCCTTCTCTGAATCCATAAGCCTATGACTTAGGGTTTAGCCACTCCGACTGACACCAAATCGGTCTAGCTTCGATCGCGACCGGAAGCAAGTAAATGTCTAGTCACACTGATGAGCTGTGATACAGCGAAACAGCCAGTATGTTGATGATGAATATATATATATATATATATATATATATATATATATATATATATATATATATATTACGCATAGTTTATTCAGCAATGAATTAGAGCACTCTCAGCTTTGGGCTTGTATAATGATAATATGCACGCTACAAAGTCTGCCTCCTTCTACCGAGCGCCCGTAGCTCAGAGATAGAATCGCCGACTGACGCCAATTCGGTTGGATTTCAGTCCTGGGTAAAATGCAACCGGCTGTCTAACCGTACTGATGAGCTGTGACACAGCTAAACAGATCTGTCTGCGGATGACTATATATATATATATATATATATATATATATATATATATATATACATTGAAGTGTGTATAATCTTATTTCCTTTTCAGATCAATTACCTTAATCCTTCGTACACACAATTGCTTGAAAAAACAAAACTCTTTCTACTAATGTTATAATATCTACATTCCATCATGTCAAATTCAATAAGTAGAATAATAATCATATTTATATTTTAATCACTCCTGCAGCTCTCAAAACTCAAAACTATTTAATCATTCATTGTCTTTATTCACTTCTTATCCTTTCTGTCCTGCTTAATAGGGGGCTTGTTGATCTCTGTAGCTAATTCGGGGCTCCTCACAAAGGTTGTTGATTCAACCTGTAACTCTACGGTAGGTTCGATCACATTCAGACTGGATCGGCTTCTATAAAGCTCACTTAATGGAATCCCTCTTTTGCTCGGGTACTTAACTTTGCGTGACAACTTTGCTCGTCTCTTCAACCACACCAGATTACTACTACCACTAAAATAATTAATAAGAATCCCAAAACAGCAGGCCAAGCTATCATAACTCTCATATTCCCTTTCCAACTCGGACTAGTTCTTCCCACTAGACTTAATTTAGATTTCAAGTCTTCTCGGGTAATTTTTCCAAGGGGCTTCAAGAAGTCAGGCATTTTCTCAGGGAATTCCTTTATTATAGCTTCCCATAATTCTGTACATTCACTCACGTTGGTTGGCATTAATTTCAAGAATGATTCGTTTTCAAATTTTTATTCTGCCTGGTAATAAACAGGGAGTAACATCAAGGATCCATGGGTTCCACACCTCATTAGTAATTCTACAATAATTAATGGTGGTCCCACTTTTATAGAACTAGTAGGCCTTTCTTCAAAGCCTCCGATAATTGTAGTTCTCTTTGTGTGGCTGCCGCCCAAATTCCGTCCGATATGCTAATTGCTGAAGGTAATATAACACCGGGTAATACTTCTATTTGACAATTCTTCTTAATTCCTCTTTCATTTTTCGTAAATAACCCAAGTACACGCAGTTCAGGATGTGCGTTGTAGTACAGCGGATATCGGCTCTCCTTTTTATCACCTGCCAATTTTTTTAGCACATTGGCTAAGGTCCAGTGGAATCTTTCTACTTTTGCATTGCTCTGGGGATGGTATGGAGAAGTGGTAATGTGTACACCATTTAATTCTCCCAGAGTCTCCTTTCTTTGATTTGATTTGTATTTTCAGGTCTAATGTCATCCCAAATGCTTAGGGGCTCAATATCTTGGAAATATCCCCTGAAGGATTATATTTGATACTGTTTGTGCTTTCTTATCAGGTATCGCAAAGGTTTCAATTCGTCAGCCAGACCACGAAACTTATTATATACGAATTTCCACGAGGAGTTTTTCCATAGGGCCTTCAAATAGCCATATTCTGAAATATTCTGAAATGGGTAATTTGGAATATCTGTTTCCATCACTAATTTGACCCTATTATCTCTACTCTGCGATTGACAAGATATTCACATAATTCAATACATCATTATTGTTGTGGATTCCGAATGAGGAACCGCACAAAATATTGAACAACAAAACAGATACGGAGATAGAAAAGTAGGTTATATTGAACGTAATATGCAAACTTGAACGCAGGTTAGTAAATCCAGAAATAATATTAGTAAGAAATAAATATATTATTTTTAATCGTATCACCCCAAGCAAGGCATTCCACTGCCACTATAGCGCAGGGGGTTACATAGAGGGATTGGGTATAGGAAATGTCAGAAGGAGGGTGATAGGCGACTTAGGATGTACATAGGGAGAGAATTGGAGAGAGTGGGTGTGAGTTAGTGTGTTAGGAGGTGTCTATTGACCTTTAAATTTAAACTCCTGGAGGTTGTAGCCGCCGAGGAAGCAAGCATGCGGTAGGGAATTCCACAGGCGGGAAGTGCGAGGAAAGAAGCTGTTGGAGTAGAAATTGCGGTTACATTTCATCGGTTTCACAGTAAAATGGTGGGACCTAGTTGCCAATCTAGTATCTCGTGCAAATTCACATCTTGGGGGCACCAGTGATTTAAGTTCATCAGAGCAGAAGCCATGAAAGTATTTATAGAAGAGGCACAGGGAAGCCACGTCACTCCGGTGAGAGAGACACTGCAGGCGGTCAGCCAAGTCGGTATCAATCACATTACAGATTCTTCGCTGTATTTTGTCAAAAACTCCGAGGAGAATAGAAGGGGCACCCGACCAGATGTGGCAGCAGTACTCAATACACGGGCGGATGGTGGATTTATATAATTGCAGGATAGATTCAGGCGGAAAGAATTTCCGGGCCCTGCACAGAGAGCCGACTTTCATAGCTGCGGATTTAGCAATGATTTCGACGTAGTCATTCCACTTGAGGTCCGCTGAGAGTGTCAGGCCAAGCAGGCGTAGTGGTTTAATACTGTGGGAGGCAAGCCTGTTCCATACTAATGGGAGGGAGGTGCGGTTGTCTGTGGTGGTTAATTAACAGCAGCTTCGTTTTGGAAGAATTGAATTTTACGAGCCATTTCTTACCCCAATCCATCACGGATTGGAGATCCTACTCAAGCTCGGCAGCGAGGTTCGCCTTGTCACCAACACCAGATTTTTGATCAGGCGAGAGT
The DNA here is from genome assembly GCA_037127315.1 of Ascarosepion bandense. NCBI lineage: Eukaryota > Metazoa > Mollusca > Cephalopoda > Sepiida > Sepiidae > Ascarosepion > Ascarosepion bandense. Next base: position 573,783 of record JBBBDQ010001437.1, read on the forward strand.
AAACTGTGATATCATCGGCGTACATGCCTACTTGTGGTCTTATGGCATCAGGGAGATCATTGATAAGTTTTGAAGTGAAGTCGTTGGAAATAGTATATCCGCGTATATTATTCTAGATGAGTGGAGCTCAGAGCTAGTCTGCTCTCTGGGTAACTTCGGTCTCCCTCAGAACTCTCCTATAAATGTAACGGATCTCTACGATTACTCTCCACTGCCAACTACAACGGTATTTACCCATCTTCCCACTTAATGCGAGATGTGACACAAGGTCTTTTTAATGTGGGTCTTCCCGGCCATATAGCCAGGCCAACAATATCTGTCTGTCTTTCCCCAGTCGTGATTCTACCCTTCGACGGAACCACGACTGGGTTAGTGCTCTCCTTTCGAGCAGAGAGCTCTCTCCATCCGAAGGCGGAGAGCTGACAGTATCATAGTAGCAGAGGCAAATGCGACTGCGACGGTATTTACCCACCTTCCTACGTAAGGCGAGATGTGACACAAGGTCTTTTTAATGTGCGTCTTCTCGGTCATATAGGCAGGCCAAAAATATTTGTCTATCTTTCCCCAGTCGTGATTCTGCTCTGCGACTTAAGCACGACTGGGTTAGCGCTCTCTGCTCGAAATCAGAGAGCGCTCTCTACCCGAAGGCAGAGAGCGGACAGTGTCATTGTAGCAGAGGCAAATGCCGACTGCGACTACTTTTCTCTCTATGGCAGGAGTATATGTACATTGAGTCCATTGTCATATACAAAGGGAAGATCTCACAAAAATTATACAGTCTAGGCCAAAATAATACTGACTATTAATTCATAACCCCCACACGTCCTATCTTTTCATGACACTGGGCTAAAATTTCTAGTCTTAACATTTTTGGTACTTATTTTGAGACTTCTTTCTTCCTCTTGTTTTGAAATGTAATTCATCAACTCCATTTTGTATAACACATGTAGACGTAGTCCCTGCCTTCACTCTACTTCTTAGAGAAGTAATTTCTCTATCTTCCTGATTCTTCTCTATGATAGCTTCACAAATGAAGGGTCCCTAATAATTTCTTCCTTCTCATCTTCCTCTTTCTTCCAAACTGGACGTTTACTTAAGGTTTAAAAATTTATCACATTAACTTGATAAGCCCTGTCATTCACTCCTGGTTCTATCTAATGGATTCAAACTCTAATCTTTCTGGAATTCTTGATTACAGATCTGCCCAGGTATTATATTTTTTGATAGATACTCTATTTTACAGTGATAGCCAGCTTTCTCTTGTAACCCCTCCCAAACCTCGCTTTACTATCCATTTGCTAAAGCAAATCAAGTATGTCGCGCATTGCGTTCCCCTGTCTCTTTTTCCCTCAAACTGACCTGTGAGTACCAGATTCTCCAAGCCCTTCTTCCTCATTACATGTCCCAGGAACTTCAGCTGTCTTTTCTTGATAAGTATTAGTTTCCTTTTTCGTTTCCATCTTCTCCAAAACCTTATCGTTACTTACCTGCTCGGCCAATGTTATCCTCAGCATCCTTCTGTAGAGTCACATTTTGGTTGCTTCGAGTCTCTTCTTCAACTTTGAAGAGATTGTCTAGCACTGGCTGCCATGTTGAAGAACAGACATCACATAACAATCCAGTACTCTTTTCTTTGTTTCTAGCGAAATTTTCTTGTCTCTCAATACTCTACTCAATTTCTGGAATGCATCTTTGACCATGCCGATTCGCCTTCGGATCTTAGTGTCGCACTTTTCGTTTTCTCTTAAAACGCTTCCCAGGTTTTTAAATGCTTGATTTTCGTATCCCCGACCTGTAGTTGGCGTTTTAGGCTCTTCTTTTTAATGATGACCATGCATTCAGTATTCTTGTAGTTTATATGTCGTCCTTTCTTTCGGCTTTTTCTCAGCTACCTTATGTAATGCTTACGGCCATATCGCGTAGAATACAACGGTTCTCGCTCGATCACCGAAGATAAGCAACGTTGAGCCTGGTCAGGACTTAAATGGGTGACCGCTTGGGAATACCAGGTGCTGTAAGCGTTTAATGACGGATGTGCCTACTTACGATCATATCACGTTGAATACACCGGTTCTCGCTCGATCACCGCAGTTAAGCAAGCCTGGTCAGTACTTAAATGGGTGACCGTTTGGGAAATACCAGCTGCTGTAAGCGTTTATTGCTTACGGTCATATCACGTTGAATACAGCAGTTCTCCCTCGATCACCGAAGTTAAGCAACGTTGAGCCTGGTCAGTACTTAGGTGGGTGGCCGCTTGGGAATACCAGGTGCCGTAAGCGTTTATTGCTTACGGTCATATCACGTTGAATACACCGGTTCTCGCTCGATCACCGCAGGTAAGCAACGCTGAGCCTGTTAAGTACTTAGAGGGGTTACCGCTTGGGAATATCAGGTGCTGTAAAGAGGGTTATTGCTTACGTCATATCACGTTGAATACACCGGTTCTCGCTCGATCACCGCTGTTAAGCAACGTTGAGCCTGGTCAGTACTTAAATGGGTGACCGCTTGGGGAATACCAGGTGCTTTAAGGGGCTAGTGACGGATGTGCGTTGTGGTGCAGTGGATATTGGCTCTGAAAGAGAAATCGGTGAGCCGAGTTTGAATTCCAGTTGAATACCCTGCATTCACTTAAGCACTACTACCCTTGGTAAAGGTATTGATCCGTCCCTTCCTTCCAGTTATGGGTTATATAACAGGGTAGGACATGGGGACCCTACCCTTAAAAACAAATCCCAATGAATCTTGATACTCGAAAAGAAAAAAGTATTACTAGACACAAAACTTATATAAAAACAACAATAAATTGTTGAAAGGAAAAAGGTATTACCAGCGATAAATAAATTAAAAATTTAGTTGGGAATAAATGACCCGCCGGGGTTGATCTAAACTTATTTCTAAATGGAACTTTGTGTGTGTGTCTGTGTGCGTCCGTTACCTATAGACTCCGAAACAGCTGAAGTGATTTTCTTGAAAATTTACACAGTTGTACTATAAGCGTCTGCGAGTGTTCTTAGCTAGGTTTTGTGTCGAGGTACCCCCGATAAATATCGAAAATCGATAACAAAAAAATCGGGTTATAGAAGGAGTGGTCCGATTTTAATCAAATTTGACACACCCATAGACAAAGACATAAGAAACGATGTTCAGAAGTTTCAAGGTTGCAGTTCTTACATTAGTGCAGAAAATCGATAATAAATATATGGCAAGATGTTTGTGCATGTGTGTGTCTGTTTATCTGCCTGTATGTCTGTATTTTTTTCAGCCCTTTTATTTTAGTTTTTGTTTCGGGTTTGTATAATTGTAGTTCTTAGTGTCAGCCATGATACAATTTACTCAGAGGACTTATTTAGCCTTCAAAATTCAGTTTACGACGAAAAGAACTTATTTGATATCGATACCAGGAAATCAAAATTTGACTTACATCCATTCATTTTTCTTTCAGTCTACGGTTTCGCTTTAACTGGAAACAACTATTACTTTTTAGTCTTTCGTGCCAACGTCCAAAGAGTCTGAGCTCCAGGACCATGGATTAATTTTAAAGCTTTCATTACACCTGAGCAATGCCGGGCTATACTGCTAGTATGCCATAAAAACAAAACAACCAACCAACCTTTTGTAATACCGGAAAGGACGTCTACCTGTGTATTAATAGTTTGTAATTTATGTCGTGTAAGAATTTATATTCGACTTTAAAGAGTCTAATAAGCGGTGATATGACGTTGGATTAACCAACATACCTCGACAGTTTCCACCATATTCGACAGAAGGTAACTGAATAATAAATCTCAATTTTGCAGAGATAGAGATGTAATCAAGAAACGACAAAAGTATTTAAAATTGATTTGATAGGTTAGGGTCGAACGGTGCATACGTCTGCTATTTAACCATCTAAACCAATATATGTGCAAAGCAGAAATTGCAATGCAAAATAGAAAAAGTGAAATTCTATCGAACTTTCGTTCAATCCGGAGCAAAGGATAGAGGGAAATCATTGGCAACAGATTTCTCATGCAACAGATGGCCGTCCTTCCACAGAAAAATCCTTTATTCAAATGGAAACAAAAAGCTGAATAATTATTTTAGAGTTTGGTTGGATTTGTTTTACGGTATATCAACCTCAGTGTGTCATTTAATGCCGACAAGTTTGTTTTTTACAATATTATTCGTATGAATACAATATACATATCTTTCTAGGAAATGTTTTTTTTTTGTATCAGCTTTCTTTGACATATTTTTGTAAAGTGGTTTCCATTGAGAGTCAGATGTATGGCTGGAATGTATGTTTTCCCCAAATATATTGTTGGTAATATTCTAATCCTTCAATAGTATGTAGCTGGTAATATTTTCTCATTCAAAAATGTATTGCTAGAAATTTTACTATAAAAGTCTATTTTCATACTTTAGAAGTTTTTTTTTTATCCCAGTTTGGGGATTAACTATTTGCCCATAGCTGGGACCCTAACTGGTGGTACCACTCTGGGTCAGGGTGGACCCTGGAACAGCAGCAATTAAGAGGTGGTTCCATGCACCTCACAACCTCCCTTGCTGCCAGATGCAGTTTATTGTCATACCCAGGACAAATTATTTTACGAAAGAAACTGAATAAATTGCAAGATTAGAATGATAGCTGTACCTATCATTATTGGAAATCAGCTAGAATACGGTAGAGGTGACTCGTGTATCGAGGAAACTTGTTGTCACTGGATCTGCAGCTAAATCCACCAAATACCAATGTGAAAATTCAGTAACTATAAATACATAATTATTTGGCAAACTTTCGGGAAAAATTGCTAAGTACTAAAATAGCTTTTTCACTTTCATTGCCGTTTTTACTTTTCCACCAAAATTAAACTTAAATATAGGAAGATATTATTAAGAAACAAAGTACAAAAACATAAATTTATTCGTAGATCACATAAGACATCTGTGAAGATGATTATTTACGTTAATGGCGCCTATAGGACTTAAAACGCGATACAATAACAGTGTCTGTTTATTTTTTCCACCAAAATTAAACTTAAATATAGATAGATATTATTAGGAAACTAAATACAAAAATATAGATTTATTTGTAGATCACATAAGACATCTGTGACCGGCTCGTAGATGATCATTCACGTAAATGACACCTACAGGTCTTAAAACGCGATACAAGAACAGCGTCTGTCTATTTTTTTAAATATTTTAAAAACTCTATTCCCACTGTTAAATAATTTAAGGTTTATGGTAAGAGTAGGAGTTTTCTTCTCGTTTGCATCCTCTCCAAGACCTCGTCGTTGCTCACGGGTTCAGTAGGGTATCCTTAGGATCCTTCAGTAAAACTACATTTTTGCTGCCTCAAACCTCTCATCCCTGATGAGATCGTCCAACATTCATTTCTATACAGAAGGACAGATATGACATAGCAGTTAAGCACTCTTTCCAAGGAGATTTTCGTGTCTCTCAATACTCTACTTAGCTTTTTAAATGCGTTCTTTGACATGCCAATGCGTATTTGGATCTCAATGTCGCCCTTTCTATCCTATGTCAGAACACATTTTTTTCATAAGCGTTTCACCACGAGTAAGGCATGTCACTGCCACTACTGCGCAGGGGGCTACATAGAGTGGAGAAAGGATGGTTAAATATAGGAAATGTCAGAAGGTGGGTGATAGGCGGGTAAGGATACCGAGAATGGTTAAATATAGGAAATGTCAGAGGGTGGGTGATAGGCGGGTAAGGATACCGAGAATGGTTAAATATAGGAAATGTCAGAGGGTGGGTGATAGGCGGGTAAGGATACCGAGAATGAGGGTTGGGTAGATGAGAGTTTTCTGAGAATAATTGGGAGTTAGAGTGATAGGAGGTGTCTATTGACTCTACATTTAAACACCTGGAGATTGTAGCTGTCGGGAAAGCAGACTTGTGGAAGGGAGTTCCACAGTCGGGAAGTGCAAGAAAAGAAGCTGTTGGAGTAGAATTTACGGTTACATCTTTTCTAACTATAAAAGGGTGGGACCTAGTTGCTAATCTAGTATCTCGTGTAAATTCGTGCTTAGGTGACACCAGTGATCTAAGTTCATCGGAGCAGAAGCCATCCAGGTATTTATTTTCTAAGTTTGCACAAAAATTTCATTAAATGCTAAAGTGTAGATTTATTCAATAAATTCACCAAATGTTTCAACTACGGCCTCCAGACGATTTTAAAATCTCCTGCAACTCTTTTGGAGTGTCTTCTTTGTTTAAGGTGTGAGAATTTATCACATTGACTTGATAAGCCCTGTTATTCTTGAGTCTATTGTCATATACAAAGGGAAGATCTCACAAAAATTATACAGTCTAGGCCAAAATAATACTGACTATTAATTCATAGGTTCTATTAACCCCCACGTGTCCTATCTTTTCATGACACTGGGCTAAAATGTCTAGTCTTAACATTTTTGGTACTTATTTTGAGACTTCTTTCTTCCTCTTGTTTTGAAATGTAATTCAGCAACTCCATTTTGTATAACACATGTAGACGTAGTCCCTGCCTTCACGCTACTTCTTAGAGAAGTAATTTCTCTATCTTCCTGATTCTTCTCTATGATAGCTTCACAAATGAGGGTCCCTAATAATTTCTTCCTTCTCATCTTCCTCTTTCTTCCAAACTGGACATTTACTTAAGGTTTAAGAATTTATCACATTAACTTGATAAGCCTTGTCATTCACTCCTGGTTCTATCTAATGGATTCAAACTCTAATCTTTCTGGAATTCTTGATTACAGATCTGCCCAGGTATTATATTTTTTGATAGATACTCTATTTTACAGTGATAGCCAGCTTTCTCTTGTAACCCCTCCCAAACCTCGCTTTACTATCTATTTTGTGAAAGCTGCCATAATCCTTGCTTTCAGTTCAGCTTTGGTGTTACAAATAATTTTGTTGGACTCTATCTTGACTGTGACCCGCATAAAATAATCAAGAGGGGTGAAGTGGCTAGACCTAAACGGGGATGCGGTCGTAGAAATTGTTTGACCGCCATGACTAAGTTCTCCAGTTTGTGTGGCATGGTGCATTGTCCTGTGTCCTAGCATATGGTCTTTCATCATCCACCATTTTGACTCAGAGAAGTACTACATCCTCAAGGCACTTGATGTAGCCCGCCGTGTTGAGTCTGAAAGCCTGTGGGAAGATGACTGGACGTATAACGTTACCATGACTCGAGATACCATGATACTAAGTGGATTGATCATACAACACTTTCTCAGGTTGTTAACCAAACACTCTGAAATGTTCGTATTAGAGCTTCCGGCACAAATGTCAAGCAGTAAAGCATATATATATATATATATATATATATATATATATATATATATATATTATCTAAACTTATTTATGAATGGAACTTTGTGTGGGGTGTGACTGTGTGTGTGTGTGCCCGTTACCTATAGACTCCGAAACGGCTGAACCGATTTTCTTGAAATTTTATACAGTTGTACTATAAGCCTCTGCAAGTGTTCTTAGCTAGGTTTTGTGTCGAGGTACCACCGATAAATATCGAAAATCGATAATCGAAAAAATCGAGTTATACAAATGAGTGGTCCGATTTTAATCAAATTTGGTACACTCATAGACAAAGACATAAGAAACGATATTCAGAAGTTTCAAGGTTGCACATGTTACAATAGTGCAGAAAATCGATAATATATATATAAGGCAAGATTTGTGTGTGTGTGTGTGTGTGTGTGTGTGTGTGTGTGTGTGTGTGTGTGTGTGTGTGTGTGTTTATCTGCCTGTATATCTGTATTTTTTTTCAGCCCTTTTATTTCAGTTTTTTCTTCTGGTTTGGCTCTAAGAAGGTAAAATTGTAGTTCTTAGTCTCAGCCATGATACCATTTACTCAGAGGACTTATTTGGCCTTTCAAATTCAGTTTACGACGAAAAAAATTTATTTGATATCGATACCAGGAAATCAAAATTTGACTTACATCCATTCATTTTTTTTTCAGTCTACGATTTCGCTTTAACTGGAAACAGCTATTGCTTTTTAGTCTTTCGTGCCAACGTCCAAAGAGTCTGAGCTCCAGGACCATGGATTAGTTTTAAAGCTTTCATTACACCAGAGAAACGCCGGGCTATACTGCTAGTAAATTATATTTTAGAAAATGTCCAACGTTTTTTTTTTTTGTCGATCTTATTGAGCATTCACATTCCATGCCCGCACAAAGTCCTCACCATTGAAAGCTCGCTCAGCAACGAGTCCCTCGTATGAGAGGTCGCTGTTGAGGACTCTTTCAGCGACTGACTTTGGGCTACGTTCATGTAGGCGTTGTAGGAAGTTGTAAAAGAAAAATTTGTACATGATCTCAAATATAATTTATAATATTTAATAATAGATATTCACGGCTTTATATTATATATCGAACACTGTTTTGAATTAATGTTTTGGACGTTGTAAAATTTTTTCTTCGTTCCTTATTCACTCGGATATATATATATATATATTAATAATAATAACTACATAGACTCTGTAAGTATGCAGGCCGTAAATTTATACTAAAATAAACCTCCGAAAAAACCATTAACAAACAGAACCTAAATCCGTTACAATCCGGTGTACTAAGACGTCGGATAAATGGGGAGAAAAAAAAGAAACCCGCGGAACAAGAACAAAACATTCAATACTCCGCAGTAAAGAAAAAACCCCAAACGGAACTAAACACAAGAAAAAGTGCTCAATACAAAGTACGAAAGAAAAGATACAATTGTGAGTTGTGTATATATATATATATATATATAGGCGGTAAAATTTTCGGAAGGATTGGTAAAATCCGGTATAAGGTTGGCAAATAATCCAGGAGGATCCTAGTAATATCGATAAAATATTAAAACTGATCCAATAGAAAGCTCAATGTAAACCAATTCAATTTACCGAGCAGATATATCTTTATTTATCTGTAAATTCAGATAAAACTTCGTAGGAATATAGCCATTTGCAACATGTTATTTTAAGGCATGGATTCTTCGACCCCTTCCAAACAGAGAATGAAGAAAATTCTAAGCCCAGAGGTTATTTTAGGTAAAGGAAAGGTTTGGGATGTATTAGTTTTCATTAGGTTGGGCTGGGGAAAGGAGTCAGTTGTAATACTGCTTTAGTAGTGGGAGGTATGTGGCGTGACCCTAGGGTTAGTAAGTTAGGTGGTGTGAAGGTAACTGTTAGGTCAACTTTTAAAAACAATTTTGAAATTTTTTATCGAGAATAGGATAATTATTGTAATTTATATTTATTTCTATTGCGACACATACTTATGATCTCCCTTCGTCTTCTCAGGAGTATATTTTGGTCTTGAAATTTCAAAATTTTAATTTTTTCTGTCAAACATAGATTACACCTATCTCTTAAACTATTAGGGGTTCTAGCCTTACCTCTGGAAGTAGAATGCATTCTAGAATGGTTGTTGGTACGTAATATATTTAGTGATCTCACAATTACTCCCATCACTAAAGCGCAAAAGATCATAAGAAAATTTAGGATTGGAAGGGATCATGGGTTCTTAATTTGCTGAACTAAACTTGAGTTTAAAATTAAGAGAAGCAAAATGTTTGTCTGAAATTAAAAATTGATAAAAATATATGTAATGCCAGAAATAAAAAAAAAAACAGATTTCTGGTTTTGTGATAAAAAAATAAAAATAACATTAAAAATTTGAATAGCAAATTGATTACTGTAATTAGAGAAACCGCAGAAATAATAAGGGAAAAAAGAAACTTAAACAGCCAAGGGAGATAAATCGGATTCAACACTGGAACGAATAAAAAAGAAAAGAAAAAAATCTAAACTTAAGTGTCTATCTATGGTTGGTTACTCGTCCTTTTCGAGGTTACCCGTTACCCAGAACGCTGCTCAACCCACAGTGGCTATATAGAAAAATCTCCTGTAGAAAATTATGGCTCTTCACAGCTTCCAGTATTTTGCAGTTATTAATAATTCCTGTCTTTTTGTTATCTCACCTAAACCCTGTTCCGCCAGCCATTTATTCAAGTTCGTTACGTATGCTGTGTGTTGTCTGCAGTATTTCTATTACTTTCAATCGATCCTGTGAGCATCAGATTTTCCAAGCCCTTTTTCCTCATTATATGCTCTAGAGATTTCATTTGTCTGATGTTAAGTATATTTTCAGTTTTGTTTCCATTTTCTTCTAAAGCTTCATTGTTGCTCAAATGTTCGGCCAATGGCATTCTGAGAATCCTTCTGTATCACAAAATTTTTGTTGCTTCAAGTCTCTTCATCTTTGAGGAGACTTTCCAGACTGTAGTATATACTACGGCTATTTCCGAGCTGACCGTAGGTACAGATTCTGGGAAAGAGTGTACAATTTTGTATAATTGTCACCACCAAAATACTAATGGCTAAATACTTAGCATTTAATATTAATGTTGATAAATGGGAAAGCGAAGAATTAAATAAGCAAAAAAATGAAAGAAGTCGAAGCCATCAGAAAAAGAAAGAGCTTAAACTATACTTGATTGATAGCTCACGTACATAAACAACATTGGCCTGTATTGAAATAATGAACGGGAAAGTAACCAAACGTATGGATCAGATGTTAATACTAATGAAGGAATACAAGCAAACTTATGAACGATTTTGTTTAAATATCATGAAAGCTACATTATTAGATACTAACGATATGCCAGTGGTAAGAACAGACAAATTGTGCAAAAAACACTATAAGATGGCATCGTAACAGATTTATCCAGCGTACGAAACTGAAACTGAAACTACGGAAACTGTTTGTAAAGTCACATAAACTAGAAATAACGCCTTCGAAGAATACTGTCAGAACTTTCTCTTTTCATCATTCCAATGCGAACAATCCTTTTTGAAGATCTCTTCGTATCTTCTATAATAAGATGGGAAAGTTATCCCTTCGTCTGGATTGTATCAAAATTCGTTAATTAAATTAGCAACAGCATTTGGAGTGAATAAATCTGATATTTTTTCTTCTGTAGTTTTATTACATAATAATTTTAAAAAATTCTGTTGTCGAAATTGTAACTGCTGTTCATGTTGTTCTTTATATTGCTGCAATTTTTGTTCATGTTTTTGCTTTCGTAGTGCCAACATTTGAATCACGACAAATTTGAATCTTCCATTTTCCTGTTCTCCGCTGAATATTTCGTAGATTAATTTTTGAATAACATCGCCAGGCTATTTCTCTGTAGTCCTGCAAACAGGACATCTCTTTGATGAAGTGGTAAATATTAACTGAATATCTAATTGCTAACTGTAGGTTTCCTCGCAAAACTTCGTTTATTATTGAGAAAATTGTCCCTTGCTGAACATGGAAAAGTAGGTAAAAAAAACAGGTGAGAAAAATTTTGACGAAACTGTAGCAATACTATCGATAGTAGCTCATTGTCCAATATACGTTAGCAAAATTATGCAGAGGCTGTACTCTGTTACTGCCCATAAAATTTCAGCCTTGCCCGAAAGCCGATATTCCACGATCCAGAATGCATGTAGAATTCGCAGGACCGTTAAACGAAGTATACTATCTAGTGGTAGTCGATAGTTACCCTAAAAAGACAGAAATATTAAAATGTAGAAGACTGACTATCGAGGTAACGATACATTTGTTTCCACGTGATTCTTACAAGGTTCGGTGTACCTGACTCTATTGTTTCAAATAACGAAACACAATTCACGGCTAGTGAATTAAAACTGTTCAGTAAATCATTTGCAATAGAACACATAACAACGCCCCCTTATCTTTCAAGATCAAACGGACAAGCTGAACGATTTGTCGATACGTTTAAAAGGACACCAAAAAGTCGGAGGGAGAGGAGTCAGATGAAGTGATGCTACAACAAATTTCTGAGTGCTTTCAGAACAAGACCTAACCCAAACATCGTGTCTGGAATGTCGCTGCAGAATTGATGTTCCGTCAGGAAGATTTAGTCCGTTTTCAATAAAATGTTACCATAACGTAAGGCGAGAGCATCAAGAAATAATAATATATGTAAATACTTCAAACTTGGAGATAAGATGTTTCTTAAAATGTATCAACGTGGATAAGAATTCGGGGAAAATGGCGTAATAAAAAAACAGATCGGCAAAATGGCATTCAATAAAAAGGGATAAAGGTGGGAACATAAGCAACACCTTGAACAGTTAAAACGAAGATTCACTAATTTAGAAAGTCTTCTAAAAGAGGTACCTATGTAAATATTGTATGACAAGTTTGAAAACATCAGAAATTGTTGAGCCAATGTTTTACGGTAAGAGAATTGTTGAACCAAGGTTTTACGGTAAGTGAATTGTTGAACCAAAGTTTTACGGTAAGAGAAGTGTTGAACCGAGGTTTTACAGTAAGGGAATAGTTGAACCAAGTTTTTACGGTAAGAGAATTGTTAAACCAAGTTTTTACAGTAAGAGAATTGTTGAATAAGGTTTTACGGTAAAAGAATTGTTGAACCAAGATTTTATGGTAAGAGAATTGTTTAACCCAAGTTTTACGGTAAGAGAACTGTTGAACCCAGGTTTTACGGGAAGGGAATTGTTGAACCATGTTTTTATAGTAAAAGAATTGTTGAACCAAGGTTTTACGGTAAGGGAATTGTTGAACCACGTTTTTACGGTAAAAGAAATGTTGAATTTTTACAATAAGAGAATTGTTAAACCAAGTTTTTACAGTAAGAGGATTGTTGAACCAAGGTTTTACGGTAAGAAAATTATTAAGCCAAGATTTTACGGTAAAAGAATTGTTGAACCAAGGTTTTACGGTAAGAGAATTGTTTAACCCAAGTTTTACGGTAAGAGAACTGTTGAACCCAGGTTTTACGGGAAGGGAATTGTTGAACCATGTTTTTATAGTAAAAGAATTGTTGAACCAAGGTTTTAAGGTAAGGGAATTGTTGAACCAAGGTTTTACGGTGAGAGAATTGTTGAACCAAGGTTTTAAGGTAAGATAATTGTTGAAGTAAGTTTTTACGGTAAGAGAATTGTTGAACCAAGGTTTTACGATAAGAGAATTGTTAAACCAAGTTTTTACAGTAAGAGAATTGTTGAACCAAGGTTTTACAGTAAGAGAAGTGTTGAACCATGGTTTTACGGTATTAGAAAAGAAAAATGTCTGACAATATTTTTCAATATTCTCTTTATTTCTTGTATATGAGACTTTAGAAAACATACGTTCTAAGAAATCAGTTAGATCTGTGTTGAGCAAGGACAGATTTTCTCGCAATGTGCTCTGCCTCGTGTACTTTTGATCAGGCGTCAGATGCCGCGGCATTCACGGAGCAGAAACATTCGTCATGCCAAATTCGTTGTTCAGAATATTCTCTCTCACGGGATATTCTAATCGCATTTGCTATTTATAGACAATCACCTGCCATCTATCACTATGGATGAACACGATGAATGCTTCCTTCTGTGGTGACAGTTGCAAGATGTCCATCATCAAGATTCTCTTTTGGGTCATCATCAAGTGTCTCCCTGCTCTTTCTAAATCCAGCTGTCTACTTTTGTACTGTTGATAAACCTGGAGCATAATCCCCTAATATAGCAACCAAATCATCATAAATATCTTAAACCCTTCTCCCCAATCTATGGGTTGAATAGCACGACAGAATGGATTCTATAGCATTGGTTGGAAACCAGTCTACCTCAGCAAGTAATGGCAACCTAGAGCGGGAAAATCTTCTCCCCAGTCAGTCATGTCTCTTTCAAGACATGATCGCCCAATCGTGTACCACGTATAGTACTTAACTGACTGCTACTAGTTATTCTTAACTTCTTCCTTTTCTTTGAACTGTCATATTACCTAGAAAGAAACAACGTAGTTAATCATTAGAAGAATTGAACTTTATACTTGCAAGATTTCACAGCTTAAGCATTGTTTGTTCATAGACAGCCTATGAAGTTTTCAGACCACGATCGTCTCTGGAAAATGAAAATGCATTTATAATTAAAGAAACATTGAAATAATTACATACAATAAAGTTATTAATAAGAATTGAATACATGGAAGATCTCACAGAATTAGCATCACTCTTTCATTGTCAGCCAATGATGATTTCAGTTCACACTCGAATCTGAAAAAAAAGCAGTTATTAAAAGGAAATGTTGAAATTACCACATGCAAGATTCCATATGCAAGATCTGCCAGCATTCCTTCGTAGTGAGACTATGAACTTTTCAGCTTATTGGTATACCATGAAAGAAACAAGGCAATAATTAAAAGGAAATGTTGAAATTACCACATGCAAGATTCCATATGCAAGATCTGCCAGCATTCCTTCGTAGTGAGACTATGAACTTTTCAGCTTATTGGTATACCATGAAAGAAACAAGGCAATAATTAAAAGGAAATGTTGAAATTACCACATGCAAGATTCCATATGCAAGATCTGCCAGCATTCCTTCGTAGTGAGACTATGAACTTTTCAGCTTATTGGTATACCATGAAAGAAACAAGGCAATAATTAAAAGGAAATGTTGAAATTACCACATGCAAGATTCCATATGCAAGATCTGCCAGCATTCCTTCGTAGTGAGACTATGAACTTTTCAGCTTATTGGTATACCATGAAAGAAACAAGGCAATAATTAAAAGGAAATGTTGAAATTACCACATGCAAGATTCCATATGCAAGATCTGCCAGCATTCCTTCGTAGTGAGACTATGAACTTTTCAGCTTATTGGTATACCATGAAAGAAACAAGGCAATAATTAAAAGGAAATGTTGAAATTACCACATGCAAGATTCCATATGCAAGATCTGCCAGCATTCCTTCGTAGTGAGACTATGAACTTTTCAGCTTATTGGTATACCATGAAAGAAACAAGGCAATAATTAAAAGGAAATGTTGAAATTACCACATGCAAGATTCCATATGCAAGATCTGCCAGCATTCCTTCGTAGTGAGACTATGAACTTTTCAGCTTATTGGTATACCATGAAAGAAACAAGGCAATAATTAAAAGGAAATGTTGAAATTACCACATGCAAGATTCCATATGCAAGATCTGCCAGCATTCCTTCGTAGTGAGACTATGAACTTTTCAGCTTATTGGTATACCATGAAAGAAACATGGCAATAATTAAAAGGAAATGTTGAAATTACCACATGCAAGATTCCATATGCAAGATCTGCCAGCATTCCTTCGTAGTGAGACTATGAACTTTTCAGCTTATTGGTATACCATGAAAGAAACAAGGCAATAATTAAAAGGAAATGTTGAAATTACCACATGCAAGATTCCATATGCAAGATCTGCCAGCATTCCTTCGTAGTGAGACTATGAACTTTTCAGCTTATTGGTATACCATGAAAGAAACAAGGCAATAATTAAAAGGAAATGTTGAAATTACCACATGCAAGATTCCATATGCAAGATCTGCCAGCATTCCTTCGTAGTGAGACTATGAACTTTTCAGCTTATTGGTATACCATGAAAGAAACAAGGCAATAATTAAAAGGAAATGTTGAAATTACCACATGCAAGATTCCATATGCCAGATCTGCCAGCATTCCTTCGTAGTGAAATTTCCAGCCTATTGTCATACCATGAAAGGGCTGAAATTACCACATGCAAGATTCCAATTACGTTTTTTGTCTACGCTTGTACCTAGACAGAAACAATGCAGTTATTAATAAGAAAGGTTGAAATTAATGCATGCAAGACTTCACAGTTCTAGCATCACTTCTTCATCGTCAGCCTATGTCGTTTTCACTCCTCCCCTAGTTTAACAGGAAACAATGTAATTGTTAAAAAAGAATTGAAATTATTATATGTAAGATCTCATAGCTTTAGCATCACCCCTTCACAAGCAGCCAATTAACTTTTCAGCCTACGATCTTACATTGAAAGAAACAATGCAGGTTTAAGAAGAAGTATTGAAATTAATATATGCAATATTTTGCAGCTCTAGCATCACTCCCCCATAGTCAGCCGATGTGGGTTTCATCCCATACTTTGTATGTACAAGTTGCTCTTAAATTTGAATTAGCTTGCGTTGATTTTGTTACTTAAACAGTTAGCTGCGTAAGTAAGAACGTAAAATTTAACACTGTCAAATAATTTTTAGATCAATCTGAAAAATGCTTATTTCTTTGAATTCAGTCAGTCAGTGAAGTGCCATCACGTGATGCACGTTTGAGCGATAATGTTTCGAAAGAGACATGACTGACTGGGAAGCATACTTTTCCGCGGTAGACTGTCATACTTTCTCCGGTGAGCTGATTGCCAACCAAGGCTATAGAACCCAATCTGCCCTACTATTTATCCATAATTGCAGAGAGAAGAAGAGTATTTGCTCGCAAGTGAATGCAACGAATTCAACTGGAACTCGAACTCGGCTCATCGGTTTCTCGTTCAGAGCCGAAATTCACTGAACATGAGAAATTTTATAAAACTTAAACATAGATTGAATTATTTAAATTAATGGTACAATATTGAGAAAAATTATAGAATGATTATGTAATTTGCATTTCTAAAATAAATACTTGCAGAAACCAATTGACGTAAATCTCTGTATTTCAAAGAGGGTTCTTGCAGACCTTCAGAAAAGGTCTAGAATTCACACCTAAAGAGAATCGATAGATTAACCCCTTTCCCAGGGGTAATTGCGCGTAAGTGAATGCAACGAATTCAACTGGAATTCGAACCCGGCTCTCCGTTTTCTCGTTCCGAGCCGAAATTCACTGCACCACAATGCACATGCCACTTTAAAAGATATATTTACCGAAATTGCACAAAAATATCTTGAAATACTAAACAGTCAATTTATTCAATAAAAATGCCACTGGCTTAAACCACGGTCTCCAGTTGACAGAATTCGGAATCTCGTACAACACTTATAGACGGTTTCCTTGTTTAAGGATGTGAATGCTTATATAGGACTTGCAAGCAAGCACTCTCTTGACTCAGGCAGCACTGACTGCTCATGTCACTGGTTGTAGGCCACAGTGTTGTGTCTGAGGCATTCACCGGTAGTTATTTCCCTGTCAGAATGATCCACTGCACCACAACGCACATTCATTATTTCTGTTACTATAGTGATATCAACGAAGTTTTTTAAATAATTTCAGAAGAGTATGATTTCTATTAAACAATATTTTTCATCATGAAAAGTCTAGACAGATTGTCTGAAAATGAAATTCAGTAAAGAATATTTACATAATGTGAAATTATGTGGAACTAGTGAAAAATAACGGATGCAAGATAAAATATATTTTATCTTGATATATATATATATATATATATATATAATTTTTCTTGAAATAATATAGTCTCTCATCCAGACAAATGAATTTTTGCAGATTGCGTGTAACATACAGACACTGCATTCGACTACTAATTTAAATGCACTCTCCAACACAATATCTGTTGTGTTTTTGTATTTACACGTGATACAATTAAAAGAAATATACAGTTCTGTGTATAAAGAAAAATTACTTTGTTTATTTATTCATTTTTTTTTTATTAATTTATATACTGGTTTTTGGGTTGTTGTTTTTTTTTTCGAAAAGTTGATATCATTTCGTTATCTAATAACATTAACAATTCCCTTTCAAATCATCTCAGCTTACGGCCATATCACGTTGAATACACGGGCTTTCACTCGATCACCGAAGTTAAGCAACGTTGAGCCTGGTCAGTACATAGATGGGTGAACGCTTGGGAATACAAGGTGCTGTAAGCGTTTAGTGACGGATGTGCGTTGTGGTGCAGTGGATATCGGCTCGGAAAGAGAAATCGATGAGCCGAGTTCGAATTCCAGTTGAATAGCCCGCATTCACTTAAGTACTGATACCCTTGGGAATGGTATTAATCTTTCCCTCTAGTTATGGGTTAAATAACAGGGCAGGACTTGGGGACCCTGCCCTTAAAACAAATCCCAATGAATCTTGATACTCGAAAAGAACAAGGTTATTACTAGACACAAAACTTATATAAAACAAAAAAACAACAATAAATTGTTAAAAAGAATAAGGTATTAAAATCAACGAATAAATAAAATTTAGTTGGCAATAAATGACCCACCAAGGTTGATATGCTTCAAATGATCTTAAATTTTAAAAACTCCATATTCTGTTTATTTTTTTTTTTTTTTTTTGTCTACTTTTTGGATATCGAAATGTCGTTCACTGGATAAGAAACAAAACAAAATTCTACAAGACATTTCAAAATACAATGTTTTTTGTTTTGTTGTTTTTTGTTTTTTCAGGTATAGAAATTCCATTCACTGGAAAAGAAACAAATGAACATTCTATGTATAATGCTTAATTCTTTTTCTTTCCAGGTATAAAATGTCATTTATTGGAAGCGAAAAATCGTTTCTGATGTACAATCTTATTCGGACTCAGTCGAAAAAGATTGGGCATCATGTATTTGTGAGACACATCACTAAAAGAAAAGCAACAACTGCAATGCAGATTTAGCAATGCCACAAAATGTTCAAAGGGGAAGGCCGTTTATATAGTATCAAAAGACCTGGACGAGCGGGTTCAAGAAATATTGGCCTGCCGGAAAGATAATGCCTGTTTTTAAAAGAAATTAAAACAGAAAAAATTGCCATTAAATATTTCTTCAACTACATATGAATCATTTTGTTGCACAATCTTTCTCTGTTTTGCCTTCAACTTAAAGATTCCGTCTTCTAAGAATTTTGTTGGCTTCTCAGCAAAGAACTCGTTAAGGTGCTAATTTATGTCATCCAAATAATTAAAATTTCCATCATTGAAATTTTTGCAAGGACCTGAGTAAATGAAAATACAAAGGATCAATGGCTGGTGAATATGGCGGGTTTGGTAACACATCCCAGCCAAACTGCAACAATTTTTGCCGGGTCGCCAAAGAAACATGACGTTTGGCATTATCCTAATGGAAAAGGCACATTTCCTGTTCGCCAATTTTGGGTGTTTTTTTATTTAATTGCTGCCTTTAATTCATGCAATTGTGAGCCGTACATTTCAGAATCAACTGACTGGTTTTTAGCAGAAGTTCATAGTACAGGATTCCTTTTCAATCCCACCAGATGCACAAGAATGCAAACCTGCTTTTAGGGAGGCTTATAATCAATCAATGAACGCCCAAAACTCGACATGAACTTTCTGGACAATTTGATCCAAAAGACTCATTTTGCACACATCATGTGCCACCCAAACATCGGAGCGATTTGAGTACCCAAGCTTCACTAAGTGCTCATGGATGGTGGATTTTGATAAATTTAGTGCAATGCGGCTTATAGACAATCAATCAACGACCAAAACTCGATATGAACTTTCTGGACAACCTAATATTTAAAACAGTGCACTCTTTTATATATATATATATATATATATATATATATATATATATTTAAAAAATTAAAATTCTAAAATTTAAGACCAAAATATACTTCTGAGAAGACGAAGGGAGATCATAAGGGAGATCATAAGGTAGATCATAAGGGAGATCATAAGTATGTGTCGCCATAGAAATAAATATAAATTACAATAATTATCCTATTCTTCTCATTAGTCCCAAATTTTTTTAATAATCTTCCATTTTAATAGGGATGGATTTTTTTTCTTTTTTATCAATTGACTTGTTGCTTAGCAGAAACTCGTAGTATATGATTTCTTTCTAATCCCACAAGATTCACAGCATGGCATTCTTAGGCTGAAGACCTACTTTTGGAGTCACTTACTCCATTATCTTTTTTGCAGAACATTGTTTTAAACGATCTATTTTTCATTACTCGTCACAACTTGCTTAAAAGAGGATGCATTTATACAGCAAATCACAGATAGAAATATGATCCAAAAGACTCTTTTTACACAGATCATGGGTAAGCGAACAGCCAATTATTCAATTTCTTTTTTAAGAAGTTTTGTCCATCTACAGTGCCATAGAAATTATGCTGAAACTGAGAACTAAGCAGAAAACTTAATTCGTCATATTGGCCTCAATCTACACTAACAGCCATAATTATAAGGACACCCCAATTTTTTAAAGAAATGGTGTATTTCATACTATTTTTCGCATTTATTGCCAAGTGGATACTTCTAAATGAAAATAGAATGTTTCTTTTGTTATTATTACTTTATTATTATTAATTTAGACATCGCACCCTGTAGATTTTATATATATATATATATATATATATAAACTACCGGGCATAGCTATTAGGCCACCCCAGTTTTAAAAAACTGATGTATTTCATACTATTTTTAATGGATAGTTCTAAATGAAAATAGAAAGGTTCTTTTGTTATTATTACTTTGCATGATTTCACACGACAAATAGCGACAATTTACTCATTACACCCTGTAGATATATACACATATATATACACTACCGGTCATAATTATTCGGCCACCCCAGTTTTTTTTTTAATTATGTATTTCATCTTATTTTTTGTATTTATTGCCAAGTGGATAATTTTAAATGAAAATAGAATGGTTCTTTTTTATTATTACTTTGCAAAATTTTACAAGGCAAGAAAGCAAAGATAAACTCGTCCGAATCCCCCTAAATTTTCTTCATTCTTTCATTGATGAAACTGCAATATAGGTAATTATTAAATATTTATAAATTCATTTGATGTACATGTTATTGTGCAGTATTAACAAAAGAACCATTTTCATTTACAATTATCCACTTAGCAATAAATACTAAAAAATAGTATGAAAAAACATCATTTTTTAAACTAGAGTAGTCTAATAATTATGGACGGTAGTGTATGTCACTACCCAGTCTGCCAGTCAGTGCCATACGGGATACATATTTGGGTGATCATGTCTCGAAAGGGACATGACTGACTAAGGAGTAGATTTTTCCTGCAGTAGGTTGCCATGTCTTTCTGTGGTAGACTAGTTCTCAAAAAAGGTTATGGAAGCCAATCAGTCCTGCTTTTTAATCCATAGCTGGAGGGAGAAGAGATGGATTGATGTCTTTCTCAAGGATATTTGCGCGTTAGTGAATGCAACGATTTCAACTGGAATTCGAACTCGGCTCTCCGAATTTTCATTCAAACTATTTAAACACGTTCGTTTAAAATCATTTCAGCCATTAATGAAATCTTTTTTGGCTATTTGTTTTCAAAACAATTCAGAAAACTATTACCCCACCTACCCACACCCAAAATAAAACTTATAAAATTTTTATACAAGTTGACATCCGAAAAATTTGATAGTTCTGTAAGGAGATTACAATTAATAAAATAAAAATAAAATTAATTAATTAATCATAATAATAGATATCGTAAATGAATAAAACAAAAACAAAAAAATAAAATAAAATAAACATAATTTACTCAAGATGCAACAAAAACCTTTCCCGCTATGAAACATTCTTCGCGCCTAAAACCCGACCCAAATTACTTTGTGCAAATTTTAAGGATAAAAGCTCTCCCTGAAATACTTTGTCCTAAAACTAATAGAACCAAAACATTCTTGATTTCTATCCTTCTCTTATCCTTCTTCGACATCCCTGTACCCTGATTTTTCTCTCGCTGTGAGTAGCGGTATTGTTATAAAAAGAAATATATAACAAGTCCTACACAAGATGCGTCCTGCATTTTATTATGTTTTCTGCTCTGCTGCAACAACGTAAATTATACATTTCTCCCAAGGAGAGCAGCGAGCAGTCGATTATTTTCCTTGCAACATCTATAACTCATTGGGAAGGCTCTCTTCTCCGCTGCAGAGAAGCTGGAATAACACACAGTACGTCAACACGCTCATATCAGAGCAGCGATAGAAAGTCATGTGCAAATTAATTGCAACAACTGCCTTAGTTTCCTTTCTTTCATTATGCGGTTAGTTTTAAACCCACTGGAATTACAAAGTGTGCAATCGATACAGGGTGTAATCAAAAATATTTGCATGTAAGTGAATATAACGAACCCAAATAGAATCGGAACACGTCTCTCCGATTTTAAGTTTAGAACTCTCATCCATTAGCTTTTTTATTGTTCCTAACCTTTAACCTAAATGTGCTTCTACAGAAGGATGATGAGGATACCATGGACCGAGCATGTGACTATTTAATTATAGCTGTTCTATTTAGCTGTAGCAATTATGTTTCAGGATTTTAGAAATATGAGGATTTGGAGAGGACGAAACGAAAAGAAACTAATACTTAATATCAGGAAAAGACAGCTGAAGTTTCTGGGACATGCAATGGGGAAGGAGAGCTTGGAGAATCTGATACTCACGAGTCAGACACAGAGAAAGAGAGACAGGGGAAAGCAAGGAGTGACATACTTGATGGGCTTGAACAAATGAACGGCAGAGCGAGGTTCGGGAGGGTTACCTGGAGAAAGCGTGTTAAGAACTACTAGGTATAGGGAGATGTAAAAGGCCATGATCGCCTACGTCCTGAAGGGATAACGAACAAGAAGTAGCTTTTTATTTAATTTAATGTCATGATCATTTATACATTACACCCAGATGGTGCATAGGGCAGCAACTTTTTGTTGCTGTTTCTGTAACAAACTGTTTTTTTTACGGGGCAGAGTTGTTAGCCCGACACCCAACCCACAAACCCCAAACCCCAAACCCCAAACCTGGAGGATCGGTTGACTATTCTTGGCCCTTACGTTTACAGCACCTGGTATTCACAAATGGTCACCCATTTAAGTACTGACCAGGCTCGATGTTGCTTAACTTCGGTGATCGGACGCGAACCTGTGTATTTAGCACGATATAGCCGTAGACAATGTAATGTGGATAGCCTGAATTGATATTATATTATTATTTCCTCTTCTAGTTACAAATACTATCCATTTCCATGTTTGCTACTGTTGGAAGTCTTCAAGTTATGCAGTTTTGTTATTTTGTTGGTGAATCTATAACGCCAGTTTATGAAATCTGATAAATAATAGTACCACAAGAAATCTCTAAATATTGTTAATCATTTCACCCCAAACAAGGCGACAATGCCACTGAGACGTAAGGGTTACTGAAAGTAAAAGAAGATGATAAAATGTTTGTAAGAAGAAAAGACAATACAAGAACAGCTATCAGAAAGATAACAAAAGGCGATTAATTTTGCAGTTAAACTTTTAAAGATCATTAGTCAAAAGAAAACAAGAACGTAGAAGAGTTCTACAAGCGAGAAATTCGAGGAAAGAAACTATTAGAATAAGACTTACGTAAACATTAAAACGACGAGACCTAACTGCCAATCTAGTAGTACGCTTTAACTTCAGTGTTATTTGTCCATGAGATTCTATACAAGGTAAAAATTGATATTCATTAACAGAAAAGTTAACATTACTGTTGATTGAAATCTTTTAAAAAAATCTTTTAAAAAGTATTTTAGGAAAATATTCTTGCAAATACACTAACGTATTATCGCTCTTTATTCTAATATTAATGGCAGTTTCCTTCCTAACCTTTTATTTAAGGTTATGTTGAAATTGTGTCTTTTGATTATATCGTGATCTATTCTCTTACTACAGAAGTGAAATTATATTGATGAAATTGTTTGATGAAATAATGCAGGGAGCCAGCGGAATTCAAAAGAAAATAAACATTGTTTTGAAAGGTCAGGAGTGCAAAAACTGAAGTGACAGGCAAAACTTTGTTTTGATACGCAACGTAGTAAGAGAATATAAACATTCGAAGATAGTGAACAAATGCATGGCGGAAGGATGGCGTCTATATATAGGAGAGTTAAGTGAGGTGCAAGTAGAGTGATCGGAAGACGGAGAAATCGGGTAGAGATGGAGAGCAGATTAAACTGAGAAGAGAAAACTGTCCCATGTGTACGTGTATGTTATTTCTCTGACCATCCTCTACCCACGTCACCGAAGGAAAAAAAAGAAGAAAAATATAATTGTATATTATATATATATATATACTATTTGATTAAAAACAGAATATCTACACAAATATGAGTATCGACTAAAAATAATGTTTAAACAAATAATTTCCACATATATATATATATGGAAATTATTTGTTTAAACATTATTTTTAGTCGATACTCATATTTGTGTATATATATATATATATATATATATATATATATATATATATATATAAATGCAGAGATTATTGACCTGCAAGGAAGATTGAGTTTAAAATTAAGAAATATTAATCTTTACTCAATTAGAAAGAAGATTAACGGTTTAAATTAAATAAAATTAAATGCATTGGATCTGAAAAAAGAAAAAGCCAGGTAGTTATAGGAACAGTGAATATTTTTTTTGGGGGGGGGGCCACATATATATATATATATATATATTATATGATTTCATCTAAGTATATATATACGTGTTCGTAGTTTATGTTTGATGTCAAGCCGAATTTCAACATTTTGGGTTGCAGATTATACATACAAGAAATCGGGGAGAGATGGAAAGCAGATTAAATTGAGAAGAAAATACGAACTCTAGCAGTCCACTGTCCCATGTGTACGTGTATGTTATTTCTCTGACCATCCTCTACCCAAGTCACCGAAGGAAAAAAAGATACGTGTTCGTAGTTTATGTTTGATGTCAAGCCGATTTTCAACATTTTGGGTTGCGGATTATACATACAAAAAGGGTATGCAACAATATTATTATTTTCTCATCTCGTTAGATGTGCTCTTTATTTTACTTGTTGCTGTTTTTAGAAGTCTTCGAGGTTTTATTATTTTGTTGGAGAATCTATAGTGCCAGTCTATGAGATCTGATAAAAAGACAGTACCACCAGAAATATCTAAACCTTTTTTTTTTAGTTACTTCTTCCCAAGGAAAGTAATAACGCCACTAAGACGCAAAGAGTTTTTTGATTGTTTGAGAATATGAGAAAAAAATCAAGAGAACAATAAAAGAATAGGACCACCACACAATTAAAGAACAGGAACACCTGCACATCCAAATTTACAGCGCCTGGTTTTTCCCATTCAGTCAACATAACCAGGCTCTATGTTGCTTAACTTCGGTAATCGTACGTGAACTGATCTTTCGACGTGTTACAGTCGTAAACTACGAGTTCGAAGGAAAACACCTAAAGAAAGCCGGAAGATTAAATATCCGAAACGTTGTGGGTATAACAATCAAGATGAACTTTCTGGTTCAAATAGCAAAGATATATATTTTTTTTAATCATATCACCCCGAGCAAGGCGGTAATGCCACTGATGTGCAGCGGACTACGTAAGAGTGAAAAGATTGGAAAAGAGAAAGCCGGAAACCACATCCTAAACAGGGAACAAGGGATGAGCCTCTTCACCTGTTCAATAGACATGGGTGGAGTGTGGAACCGGGCGATAGTTTAGTCTATCTACTCCAATTGAAAAAAAAAAGTGAGAAGATTGGAAAAGAGAAAACCGGAAACCGCATCCTAAACAGGAAACAAGGGATGAGCCTCTTCACCTGTTCAATAGACGTGGGTGGAGTGTGAACCGGGCGACAATTTAGTCTATAAGTACCTCCACTTTTCACTCAAAAATAGTATACCATGATAAAAAAAAAGCACCAGACTTGATAAAAATAAAGTTTTATTGTCAAAATCTTTATGATATTAAGCAAAACCAAATTACGTTTTATCATTTTATTAAATTTTTTAATCCTTCCTAGCACGTTCGAAATTTTGTTTAAAAATCGACTTTTTTTTGCGTCAGAGCTGCATAAAAGATTACTACGAGTATCTTATCGTCTTTTTCCGCTAAAAAACACATTGATTTGAAACTTCCTGGAAAATTCAAATAATTTTCATATTTTATGACATTTTCAGGACTTATTCATGAATAAACGAAATTATTTTTTCAATTCTTTTTTAGAAAAACTTGATAAAAATATTCTTCTTTTTACATGTTACCCGCTCTCCAATTAATTTTATAAAATTTCTCTAAATTAAATTTTCAGCATCTTGATATTTCTTCTTCTTCTATGTACCCTGTCTCTTCAGGACGTAGGCGATCATGGCCTTCCACTTTTCCCTATTCCTGGTGGCTCTTAGCACACCTTCTCCTGTTACACCATGCAACCCTCGTTCCATCATCCACCTAATTAGGTCCTTCAAATGTGTTATCCGTTGCTTTCACCTGTCTCTTTTTCCCTCTATCTGGCCTGTTAGTATCAGGTTCTTCAAGCCTTCCTTCCTCATTGTATGTCCCAGGAACTTCAGCTGTCTCTTCCTGATGCTCGGTATTAATTTCCTTTTTGTTTCCATCATTTCCAAGACCTCATCATTGCTCACATGCTCGATCCATGATATTCACAGCATCCTTCTGTAGAACCAACATTTCAGTTGCGTCAAGTTTTCCCTTCATCTTTGATGATATTGTCCAACATTTACTGCAATATTGAAGAACCGACATCACATAGCAATCCAGTACTCTCATCTTTGTTTCTAGTGAAATTGTCTTGTTTCTTAATACTTTACTCAACTTCTGGATTGCTTCTTTCGCCATGCCAATTCACTATCGGTTCTCTGTGCCGCACTTTCCGTCTTCTCTTATAACACTTCCCAGGTATTTAAATTTTTGTACCTGCTTGATTTTAGTATCCCCCACCTGTATTTGGCATATTGGGCGGTCCTTTTTACTGATGACCATGCATTCGGTTTTCTTGCAGTTTATTTGTAGTCCTTTCTTGTCACTCTCTTCAGCTACCTTATTAATTAAAAGCAGGATTTTTTGGAGAGTTTTCGCCACCATTTAGTTTTGATTGAGCCAGGAATACCATTAACAATAACATTAATCTGCTCTGGAATCGTAAAATAAAAATTGCAATAAAACCATGTCATTGTATATATATTAAGGACACTATTGTCTTAAGAAAAATAAAATCGACAATAATGAAGTTTTACAAAAATTATTTTCAATTTTTTATATTTTAATTAGAAAAAAATATCAAGTTTTAAATCATGTAGAATTCTGTACTAATTTCTTCCTTTTAGATAATAATATTATTATTAAGTGAAAACTATATTTACTAATTATAAATGGTACAGCTTATTACCAGTAATCGAACAGCAAAATAATGATAATTTCTAGTATCAAAATTTCGGAAAAAAAAACATTTAGTTCTAAGTGTATTCGCACATTTAGTTTTTATTTTTTTATTTTTTTAAATATGGGAGAAATGCGATAATTCTTATAAAAGAAAACAACAATAATTAACATGCAGTTTTTAGCTTAGTTTGGGTGAAGGGCACAAATTTAGAGTACCCAGAGACGCTAGTGCAAATGTCTCCGAGACCAGTTAGCTATCTCTCTGCATCAGGCGCCCAGAATCATAAACATGATAAACGTCACTTTTCGCTTTTTCGGCTACGGTTAGGTGTTCCCTTTGAAGCGGAGATCGTTACGTCTTTTTGCAAAATGGTGTTACAGCAAGAGCGCGCGTGCGCACAAGTGTGCTTCTTTCTCGAAGCGTTGTGGGTGTCGCTTGGTGCTGTTTGTAGGTGTGTTTGCCGTACACACAGACTTATCAACCGTCTGTTTGTCTCGCCTACCACCTCCGCCATCGCTGCCACATCATCGCCACCGTCACCGCCGCCGCCGCTGCCGCCGCCAAATTTCTTATGTTGTCTCTTTGTAAATCATTTTTCAATCGATTACGACCAGCCATAGACTGTCTCGACAATCTAACTCTCCTCGCTCTACCTACCTACCTACTCTCTCTCCCCCTCTTCCTCAGCCTCTTCGACGGCTGGTTTCAATAGTACGACTACCTAGTCAAGATGGGGTATAGCTCATCTGGTAATAACTGGTTGTTTTTCTTTTATTTTCTTCGGGAAAACTCGTGGCTTTTTTTAAATGTTAACTTTTTAACGCTAGAATCCACCCATTACAAGGCCAGAGGGCAACTTACGCAGGATTAATGATGAATGATGTCTGCAATATGAATGAAGGATGTGAAGCTGATGCGGTTTCGGGGAAAATAATCTTAGCTCGTATTGTCGATCAAGAACAGACTTGTCTGTAACATCCGACTTATATATTTCTAAAATCCTGAAACATAATTGCTACAGCTTGAACAGCTATAATTAAAGTGGTTATAACTGACAGAGTATAACGAGAGAGGTTAGATCAGGTAGGCGGTCATTTTAGCCGAGGAAAAGGTCAGACTCTTGTGTTTATATAAAGAGATTAAAGTGGGTGCCCTTTTTTTTATGTGCCATGTACATTCAGAACGTTGGAAATCATGGCTCTCCACAATTTCCTGTTCTTTGTAGCTTTCTCTTTTGGCCATTTCTCTGAAATTCTACTGCGCCATCGATTCCTTTAAGCTTGCCAGATCGACCATGTAGTAGGAAATATTAATATCATAAATAAGATTTTTTAAACATTAATAATTTGCAGGATTTTGATATAACATGACTCGCAACATATTGCTTCTTTATTATTATTTTATCTGCCATGTGTTTTGGGAAAGAGTGTGGAGTAGTTTTCAGTTGGCTTTTTCACGACTTGGAATTCAGGACTTCTTTTTAGAGTGGCTGTCACGCATGGGTAGCGAAGGCTTAGGACCTTGAAACACCGATTCCGATACGATCACTGAAAGTCAACCCTCGGCAGTACCTTGATTAGCGACCGCTTGGAAATACCACTTGGATGAGTGGATGGTGTAAGAGATAATGCCTTGGAATTGTTAATCGGAGAGCCGAGTTCAAATTCCCGTTGCATTTGTGATATTCATTTACTCGCAAATATACTTAGGAAAGGCATGAATCCACCTCTTCTTCCCCCGCCAGCTATGGGTTAATTAGTAAGACTTGTATCACTAAACCAATATTATCTAAAAAAAAAACAAAAAAAACTCTTACATTCTAAAAAATATTTTTGGCTTTAAATAACCGGCATAGGGTTGATGAGTCATCAAAAATGAATGAATCAATCAAAGGTAGCAATCCCAGTCTACTCTGTCATTTAACCCATAGCTAGGGGGAGTAAAGATGAATTCATGCATTTAGTAAAGAGTATTAGTGGAACATTAAACGCAATAGATAGTCCGGTATTTAATTCAGCTTTCAGCACAGGTAGCCGTTACACTACTTTCACGTAATGTTTAAAATAAAGTACATTAATAGCTAAAGAAAAAGGCCTCGTTTTGCGTAGATGTGTGGGATTATCCCACTTTTTCTGCTAATGGACTTCCCTTAATTTTCTCAAAGTTTAATTAAAATTCGAGAAATAATTGGTTTTTGTAAGGATTTCCAAATCAATTCGTTTTCCCCTAAAAAGTATACAAAAATTTTCAGTACTAATTATTATCCTTCAGTGACTCCATCGAAACAATTATTATTATTATTATTATTATTAT
Organism: Ascarosepion bandense; assembly: GCA_037127315.1. Classification (NCBI taxonomy): domain Eukaryota; kingdom Metazoa; phylum Mollusca; class Cephalopoda; order Sepiida; family Sepiidae; genus Ascarosepion; species Ascarosepion bandense. Next base: position 603,005 of record JBBBDQ010001437.1, read on the forward strand.
TATTATTATTATTATTATTATTATTATTATATTAAATAGCTCTACACTTTCGATTTTTTGTATTTTGTATTGAACACATTTTTATATAACTACCAGCTGATATATCCGAGTGAATACAGAACGAAGAAAAAACTTTTTGCAACGTCCAAAGCATTAATTTAAAACAGTGCTCGATATATACTATATAGAGCTGATGAGACATTGAAATTTCAATGTCGAAACAAATGTACTATTTGTAGTGGATATATAAAAAAACTGTACATGTTCTAAAATATAATTTATATGTATATATATATATATATATATATCACTATCACTAGTGGCTCTTAATACGCATTTTCCTTCTACTCAACCCAAACACCGCTCCGCTTTCCACTTGCTCAAGCCTGTCAAGTATATTACGCGTTGCTTTCCCTTGTCTCTCTGACCTGTGAGTATCAGATTCTACAAGCCCTAATCCTCGTTACATGTCTCAGAAACATCAGCTGTCCTTTCCTGATGTTAAGTATCAGTTTCCTTTTCGTTTCCATCCTCTCTAAAACCTCATTGTTCTCTCCTGGGTATCCGCAGCAAAGTCCGAGACTGAAAACATTATCTGTTAATGCAATAATTATATTTGGACTTTTACTACAACTACTAGAGCCAGTCGCCTATGTCTGCAGCGACGACAATGACGATGCAACTATTTTAAGTGTTAATGATTTAGCAGCTGTAGTAGAAACTTCAATTCACATGCGTCATTGAAGAAGATAAATGATTGCGAAAAGACTATGAAGTACGGGTTCGAATCTCCCTGTGGTCGACATGTCAGGAAGGTGACTTCTTGAAGTTAACCGTGTGCCTGAAAACCATATCACATGTTGGCTCAAGTCTTGTGAGTGAATTTGGGTGGACGGCCTCCTTTGAGGAGCCGTTGATGTCTGTGCTAGTACGAAGTTGCAAGTCATCGTAATCGAGAGTTTCAACGTACTGGCCTTGTTCGGACTGTTGTTTAGACCGGATAAACGAATATCTCCCAGAAACTGTAACTAAGCTCCGTTCAGCATAACTGCAGTGTAAGCCACAGGTGGGCTCTGTAGCTGTTTAACAAACACAAGTGTGCCTGAGCAAGCATCTGCAATAGGGATTAGCTAGCTGCACTGGTAGACTAATATCTTTGAATACGAGTGGTGAACCATTATATATATATATATATATATATATATATAATAAATTATAAAAATATATTTTCAGGGACGCTACATTTATGCGTAAAAGTGCTAAATATGGAGGAAAGAGCATATGCAAATATGGAGGAAAGAGCATATGCAAATATAAAAGTTGACAGCGAAGTCAACACTGAGCGGCAATAGACTTTTTCATGTTTGAACGCTTTCAGGTCACCTGATAAATTAATGACTGAAACAATACACACACACACACACACACACACACACACACACATATATATATAGATTTGAAAATATTTCTGTAAGTACAGAATTTAATTAAAGAAATAAAAGTGTGTAGCTTGATGTTACACATTGTAAATGAAATTAAAAAGCGAAGCAACTGGTTTCGCTCCCGCTTTTCAGGCCACTACGGGAGATTTTAATCAGAATTTAAAAAAATTAAAAAGTGTGTCATGAAAATGAGAAGGATGAAAAAAAATGTCCGGATCTCACTCTTCATTCCATCTTAAGGTTTTGGAAGCTTTGTATATCGGTTCCCGAAGGCCTGCGTTGTGCAAACAGAGTGAGTTGTTGGGACTCGATATAATTAGCCTCTAGCATTCACATTTTTTTTTCATCCTACTCTTTTTTTTTTCATCTTTCTTATTTTCATGACACACTTTTAAATGTTTTTAATTCTGATTAAAATCTCCCGTAGAGGCCTGAAAAGCGGGAGCGAAACCGGTTGCTTCACTTTTTAATATCATTTCATAATGTGTAACACCAAGCTGCAGACTTTTATTTCTTTAATATATATATATATATATACAAGCTATCGCACATAGACTTCTAGTATCAGTAAAACAGTGCACGACGTAATATAACATAACTACTATGTATATGAAATATGCATAATATTCTTCACCAGTAACACACCACGGAATTTCATAAGTATACTCAACATCTGAAGATTGCGTTGTGCTACTGGTGAAGAGTATATATATATATATATATATATATATATATATATATATATATATATATATATATTATTATTATTATTATTATTATTATTATTATTATGTCATTTTTCATCATATTTCGATTTCTGCTATGGTCGCACTACCAACCAAGTCTGCGGGAACCTAAAACAGTTCGTGGCGTGTTGTTATGGCTCCATTTCATGTTTTTTCGATATTCCCCTATCATCCCTAGCGTTACATAGACAAAGTTCTCCTTAGTGTTTAGGTTGTACTTAATAAGACAATTTTTTGTATACCTCTTAAGCTGGGGTTTCCAGGGATTCTTTCAATGTGTTGTTTTGTTCCATTTTTTATCATTCCAAGTGCACCTACTATCACTGGCACGATTCTTGTTTTCAATTTCCACATCTTTTCTATTTCAATTTCAAGGTCTTTATATTTTGACAGTTTTTCGAATTCCTTGGTTGCTATGTTACAATCCGCTAACAAGCCATAACAATTAATAGGCAAGTTTTTTCTCTCTGGTTTTTAACAATAATGTCCGGCCTATTTGCTTCAATTTTTCTGTCTGTGTAGATGGTGTAATCCCATAAAATGATGACATCTTCTATTTCTTTAACCGGTGCTGGGTGATGTTCATACCAGTGTTTGTTAACGGATTTTCCATAGTGTTTGCACATTGTCCAATGTAAATATTGCCCCACTCTATCGTGGCGATTTTTATGTTCATTTGGGGCAAGTACAGAACATCCTTAGATTAGATGGTCTATTGTTTCTTGGTGTTTATCACAAAACCTGCATTTTGGATCTATATTATTATGTATAATATTTGCCTGAAAGTTTATTATTATTATTACTATTTTGATTATTAACGTATTTTTTAGGTAGAGTGGGTGCATTGCTTATTTATTCGAATATTGTAGTGATTATGCCTATTCTAAATCCGTTAGTGAAATTTGTTTGTTTTTTGTTTGTTTTTGTTTGTTTTTCTTGTTTTTGTTTTTTGTTTTTTTGTTTTTGTATATCCGGATGATAGTAATTTTTCTTTTTTCTTTTATCTGAACTAAAAAAAATCTATGTAAATCTTTAGCTGATGAAGGCTCTAAAATTTCTGAAGCATTTAACCAACAGTCAATAAAAATATGTATATTTTTAAAATATTAATTTTCCCCAAGACAAGATTAATGAGCCACTCAAGGCTTGAGTGTAGCTGTGTGGTGTAGTATGAGTATAAAAGAGTAAAATGAAATACAGTTCATGAAGTTATGTAGGAAAGATAAGGATTAACACTAGCCTTGAAGAGGTCAAGATTATAGTGATCGGGGAAATCCTGCAGGGATTTTGTTTCACAAAGTAGCAGTCCTGAAATGTAAATTGAATGAGGAGTATTCATCCTTGTGTACGTGGCATAATGTCAGGGCTGATGGAACCAAACTCATCAGAACACTTGTCGTGGAAATAGCAACAGGGAGTAGCTGGAGGGTTGCGACGTTTCGTTTGTGAGAAAGTGGTAGTACGTTGGAAAACTATTAATCACTCACAGGTTCGCGTACACGTTTTTTACAACTCAAAACTGACAGGCAAATTGTATTTTCGCATTTGAATTTTAAAAAAATCTATTTAAATATTTGGCTGATGAAGGGAACGAAATTACTGAAACTTTATCAACCTTCAATGAAAATATCATGTATTTTTAAATCTGAACGCTTTTTTTTTAAATTTTAAACAAGTAAGATTTTGTGCTCAATAAAATATCTGTTCTGGATCAATTCATAAATATGGATGTCGCTAAAAGATTGTGCTGTGCCAGTTTTTCTGGTTGCAACCATCTTGGTTTATGTGCGTGCTTATAACCAAGATGGTTGCACCAAAATTGATGGTGTTAAAAATAGTGACCTGTGGCCAAACGGTAACATCAAGGCAGTTCACCATGTGGGCAATGCGAACTTTACAAAGCGGACCAAACGACCTTGTTCACTCACCCATCCAGACCCATATCTTGGTTTAGCCCACGTCATCTGGTTGCCATTCGGACACTGAATGAGTGCTTTACTTGAAACCAACAGAGTGAAATGGAAAAAAAGCTCGAGGCAAGCCTTGCTGGTTGGTCGTAATTTGATAGAACCCCCAACCTGATATCATGACTACGGCATAGGTCAATCATTTGACCCGAGGCTATACGAGCTGGGGGATAACCAGAAACAGAAGTCAATCATAGACGCAATGTTTCAGCAATAATACTGCATTTCTCGTGATGAAAGTCACTTTTAGTCCCCTAAACCCACGAAAAACATTTGCATCTTATTTCTCGTTGAATGGGTGCGAGTAAGTTTTGAAATAGAGATTATCATTACTAGACTAAAATATGAATCCCCCTTTTTTGATACTCTTGATCAGCGTTTTTCAACATTTTACCCATGCGTACCCCTTAAAATAAGTTACATGTTTCAAGGAACCCCTAAGCAAAATATATATATATATATATATATATATATATATATATATATAATATTTTTCTCATTTTATTTTCATTATAGTTCATGTGGTAGATATCAATGTATATATTTTAGAATAACTAGTTTAAAGGAAAATTAATACTTCTTTGTCAAATTTTTCCATAATCTATATAAATAAAAATGTACTTGTCGGTTTGTTACTATCTGCTAATCTAGAAAACGGCTGCACTAATAGTTTTGAAATTTTCCTATAGCATTTTAATCGAATACGAGCGTGTTTTTATATACCTTATATTAAAAAATATTACATTATTAAAAATATATATTTTAAATTTATTAGAGCCGATGAGAGCCGAATCAAAAAACTTTCATTTTTAATACGGATGCGTTTACAGACTACTTTGTTATTTCATAGAAAACATAAGAAAACTGCACATTTAACGTAAACAAAGCCTTTTATTTCTATTTTGGCAGGCGTAAAAAACAGAAGTTCCTTCCCTTTTTTAAAAAAAATTCTATTCATTTTTTCTTTTCAACAAATTATTATCGATATCCTATTTATTTCGTTAGTTTAGTAAATAAATTTCTTTTCTTTTTTTTCCAATTTAACCAAACTGAGCCACTGCAATGCGTGACCGGGTACAGCCAGTGCTAAATAAAATTCATACTGTCCGTTTATAATACTTCATCAGGAAGTTTTTATTCACACAATAAATCTAAATTCAAACGTAAAAAAATAACTAATGATGAAACCAATATCATATTCCTATAATATAAATGTAAAAGGAACAAAAACAGATAATTCCAGAGTTAGTTTATTGTTTACTAGCATCATAACCCGGCGCTCTCCGTGCAACTCAGAACATTATTTTAATTAGATGATTAATGCAGCGTGTTGCGATTTCAAAGCGCTTGTAGTCGCCGCCTCACTTTAAAACTCAGTTACATAAAAAAAAAATAATTATATAAAAAAAATTTATTTAAAAATTGTTAAAAAATTCCATTAAAAAAGACTATTTTCTTTTGTTTTGCGTAAACGTTAGTTGATGTTTTGTGTGACATTGTAAACAACATTACTTTGGTTTTTGTTTCAAAATTACCGGGGAAAATATTTACATTTTTTGTTGACTAAATGAATTTAAGAAATTTTCGAAGAATATTTAAAAATGTAGATATGGTAAATTTTTGTTTTAGGACCCGAAGGCTAATATCCCTTATATACGCAAACATACGCAAATAACTTTTTATACACGCAAATAACTCAAATGTGTTTCACTTGTTTCAATGTAAATACCAAAAAAAATAAAATAAAATAAAATAAAATAAAATCCCTTACTAATTTCTGCAAGGACTTTTCTGTAAAGGAAATAAATAGGCCCAAATTTTCTCTCTACGGCTAAAATCGTTCTGCAGCGAATGGCTCCCACTAAGCCGATAATGGCCGACAAAAAGAGCGAGAAGTCCGATTTTTTTTTCTGGTCGTTAACATAAAAAAAGGTCGGTTTCTTCAATATCTAATTGCTGATTTGAGTTCAGCATATACATTTGCACGGAAATAAGACTATTTTGGAAAAAAATTGAATGGATATTAGCCTTCGAGACCTAAAACGAAAATTTACCCTTTTTTTTTTTTTTTTTTTTTTTCTTTACATATTTTGTTTTTGTTTGAAAAAACAATTTTTAAAAAAAAATATTTCTTTTGTTTCAAAATTACGGGGAAAAATGTTCACATTTTTTTGTTGACCAAATGAATTTTTAAAACGTTGGATAAAAATTAAATATAAAGGCTCATTTATTTTTAGTCGAGTTTGACACGTGTGATTTGATTTCTGTGACGTAATCTAGCAACCATCTTAAATGTTTTACGGAGCAAACGTAAACAATGGACTACGTTGGCCAAAATGTTGCAAAGTTAAAAATTGCTGAACTTAAACTCAAAAAGTATGCATCGACCTGGCTTCCCTGTAGATATGTGTCCCTAGAAAGTTTGAATGGCGTAGCTTAAAGAATATAGGCGTGCATAGGGAACAGTCACACACAGACTCACAGATTGCCTTTTATATATTTATAGATTTATCCTTTACTGGTAATGTTGAAACGACATAAGGTAAATCAAGGCAAAAATTCCTGTGAACCAATAAATGAGATAGATAACGTTTCACCTCTAAAATCATGCGGGTCTAGAAATTTAAATACCTGAGAAGTGTTATAACAAAAAACGGAAAGTGCGACACTGAGATCCGAAGGCGAATTGGCATGGCGAAAGAAGCATTCCAGAATTTGAGTAAAGTATTAAGAAACAAGGCAATTTCGCTAGAAACAAAGAAGGAGAGTACTGGATTGCTATGTGATGTCGGTTCTTCAATATGGCAGTGACTGTTGGACAATATCTTCGAAAATGAAGGAAAAACTTGAAGCAGTTGAAATGTGGTTCTACAGAAGTATGATGCGGATATTATGGACCGAGCATGTGCGCAATGATGAGGTTTTTGGAAAGAATGGAGATGAAAAGGAAATTAATAGTGAGCATCAGGAAGAGACAACTAAAGTTCCTGGGACATGCAATGAGGAAAGAAGGTTTGGAGAACCTGTTACTAACAGGCCAGATAGAGAAAAAAAGAGACAGGGGAAAGCAGTGGATAACATATTTGAAGGACCTGATCTGGTAGATGACGGAATGAGGGTTGCATAGTAAAACAGGAGAAAGCGTGCTAAGAGCCATCAGTGACAGGGAGACGTGGAAAGCCATGATCGCCTACGTCCTGAAAAGACATGGCACGTAAAAGAAGAAGAATGTTTACCGGCACAAAAGTGAATTGTGCAGAAATTTATTTCCTGTAGTAAATTCTTGTAAAAGTGGGGTCACTCCCTGAAAAAAAAAAAAGAAGATTTTTAACAAAAAACTTTGAACGTGTTAGAAAGCATAAATTTTATTAAAATAATTAAAGAATACTTTGATATTTCTTCTCAATGATAATATAAAGATTTTGACGATAAAATTTTGTTTATATTATTTCGTGCCTTTTGACATCATGCTATGCTGGTTTTTTCAGCGAATGAGTGGAGGTATGCAAGTGAAGTGTATACACTGGCTTCATACAGACATCACTAAATAAATATATTCCCCATGATTGTTATATTTTTAATAACAGAATAGGTTAGCTGGAATAATGTATATATTAGAATATTACAGTAATCAAGAATATATTGTCAAAAGTAAATTAGCTAATCTCACTTGTCCACGCGGAACTCTTAGGGACCTTTTGCGGAACTTTAGATTTCCGGGTAACTCCGTTTGAGAAACGGTGATCTAGATGCCTGATTGCTACATTACGATTAGGTGTCTAAATGTTGTTTAACCCGAGAACGCTAACCACGGGTAGATAGTACCCAGCGCAAATGACGCCATTTTAATTACAATTTAATTACAATTTTCAGTACCTGATTTTCTTACCTAAATGATGTTTTTCAGTTCCTGTTAATGTTAACTCAAAGTACAAATTTTGAAGTGCTTGCATGTAAAATATTTTAAATAAATATTTATATTTAATATTTTTTTCTCCACCCATGTCTATTGAACAGGTGAAGAGGCTCATCCCTTGTTTCCTGTTTAGGATGTGGTTTCCGGTTTTTCTCTTTTCCAATCTTTTCACTCTTACGTAGCCCCCTGCGCACCAGTGGCATTTTCGCCTTGCTCTGGGTGATATGATTAAAAAAAAAATAAAATAAAAAATAAAAAATGTTTTCAAAACAGGGTATGATATACACATGGTTAGTAGTGGTGTAACTTTAAATGATGGTTAGTTTTCCAGGGTTTAATATTAAAACAGGACTTGAATTTACGTTTTCTTATATTTGACATTACTGTTTGTTTTTTTTACCGGGTGAGGGATGGTATCGGTATCACCTCATCTTCTTCGTCTATGCGCTGTGTTTCTTCAGGACGTAGGCGATCATGACCCTCCACATCTTCTCTTACCCTTTCAAAATCCTGCTCTGTCATCGATTTGTTCAAGTCCCTCAAGTATGCTACGCTTTGCTTTACCCTGTCTCTTCTTCCCTGAATCCATCGCGTGAGTATCAGATTCTCCAAGCCCTCCTTCCTCATTACGTGTTCCATAAACTTCAGCTGTCTTTTCCTGATGCTAACTATCAGTTTCTTTTTCGTTTCCATCCTCTCCAAAATGTCTTCGTTGCTTACATGTTCGGTCCATGGTATTCCTCAGCATCCTTCTGTAGAGCCACATTTCGATTGTTTCAAGTCATCTCATACAAAGCAGTAAAGCCACTAACACACAAGGGGTTACAGGACGTGGAAGAATTAAGAACAGAAACATTAATAATGAGAGGGAAGAAGAAAGAGCAATAAAGAGGACGGTAGATAGTGATTGACATTGCATTCATTTTTTTCAGATTAAAGTTGACTGGAAAGCAAGGAGCCAGAAGAGAGTACCACCAGTGAGACGTGCGAAGAAAATAAACTGTTAGCATAGAACTTACAGCTACATCCAGCCAGATCAATTGTAAATTGATGAGATCTCACCAACAGCAATATTTTAAGTGACGCTCTGTCTGCAATTGAATGATAAAATATACTTTGTCTGCCCAGCAACACTTTGATTCCCAAATTGAAGTCGCGTAAAAGAGAGCTGACGAATCTTTTATGATGATCAGCTGAATAATCTTAATAAATCTGGAATAAGGTAGCGAAACTACTGCATTCTGTACTGAATAACTCCGCCCGGTTCACACTCCACCCACGTCTATTGAACAGGTGACGAGGCTCATTCCTTGTTTCCTGTTTAGGATGCGGTTTCCGGTTTTTTCTCTTTTCCAATCTTCTCACTTTTTTTTTCAATTGGAGTAGATAGACTAAACTATCGCCCGGTTCACACTCCACCCCCGTCTATTGAACAGATGAAGAGGCTCATCCCTTGTTTCCTGTTTAGGATGTGGTTTCCGGCTTTCTCTTTTCCAATCTTTTCACTCCTATGTAGCCCCCTGCATATCAGTGGTGTTACCGCCTTGCTCGGGGAGATATGATTAAAAAAAAATAGTCATAATAGATCAAAGGTAGAGGGTTACATTAAGGGTTCCACTTATCCGCGGTTTTGCTTTATGAGGTTTCAATTTACACACGGTAAACCTCCATAAAAAAAATAAAAAAAAAAGTTTTACGACATAATGTTTCAAAAGGACAGGGGTAGTGATTTTTTTAAAAAATCGCATCTTCAAAAGAGAAAACGTAAATTGCTTCCTTTAATCGAAAAGTTGAAATAGAAAATAGTCTTGTGCCGAAGTTACAAATAACTTTTTTTTTCAATCTATTTCACCCCATGCAAGGCAGTAAAGTCACTAAGACACAACGGAGTGACAGGGCGTGGAAGAATTAGAAACAGAAATGTTAGTAATAAACGGGAAGAGGAAAAGTAATCAAGAGAACAGTAGATAGCGATTGACATTGCATTCAAACTTTTGAAAATTAAAGTTAGCTTGAAAGCACAGCGGCATATCAACGCCTTATGGGTCATTTAATGTCGTAATTTAATTTTCTTAAGAGCATTAGTAATTTCATTTACAAACACGTATTACTGGTATTCTCTTTTAAATGCATTGCTTGTAATATTTTTTTCAAAAATGTCTTGCTTGAGAAGAGACTATACGAAGCAAATGAGTATTTGTCAGACCAAACATGAAACGAAGAAACTGGTTGGAAAGAAAATTCCCGCGGTTTATAGAATACTAGCAGTATAGCTCGGCGTTGCTCGGGTGTAATGAAAGCTTTTATATATATATATTATCGTTTTTTCTGAACTATTGTAAGAACTGCAACCTTGAAACTTCTGAATATCGTTTATTATGTCTTTGTCTATGAGTGTATCAAATTTGATTAAAATCGAACCACTCCTTCTATAACCCGATTTTTTTGATTATCGATATTATCTGGGGTACCTCGACACAAAACCTAGCTAAGAACACTCGCAGACGCTTATAGTAGAGCTGTGTCAATTTTCAAGAAAATAAGTTCAGCAGTTTCGGACACAGAGAGAGAGAGAGAGAGAGAGAGTTTCATTTATAAATAAGTTTAGATAATTTTCTTTCCAATCTTATAATTAAATATTTCTAGACAGCAAGACGATAAATGTATTTATTCACATTGGCACAAGATCAAAATATTGGACACCCAGGGAGGATACGAGTCATTAGAATTGCCTTCAAGATCAGCTTGCTAACAATTACTTCACAGCAATGTTTAACAAGTTGGGTTTAATGGAGACGATAGCTATTTAGGGCAGTCAACGAGGATCGATCTCACGATCGTAAAATAAAGATTTTATCTACCTTGTTACAAATGGTTCCCTCATGGCACTTTAAAAAAAATTTTCAGCGTGTTTTAGTTGGCTAGGGAGCACTCTAAGCTCGGATGCGTCTCACGGACATTGAAGTCAATCGTCTATGGGAAAGCGGTGAAAAATTACTGGCCGATCTACTTCACAAATTCAGTATTTCAATCGACAAACATCAAAATACTGATTTTGGGAAATGGCTTGGGCCGACAAATTTTCAGCGCCTTCTCTTTTTAAAATATTGTTTTACTCGTCAACAGAGCGCGTTTATTTTCGTGCGCATCAGCGCTGTGTTTGCGTGCGCGTGCGCATGCGCGCGTTGAAAAAAGAAATGCGTGTGTTTAAACGTTTGAAAAAGACCTTCATTGGTTTCAGCTTTAGTTTATGAGGGATTTGCGTTCACTTAGGTCTAGGCACCTTTGTGCATTTTTCACTTTGCTATGGAGGATAGAAAAGAGAAAAGAAGAGAGTATTGTAAGGACTGTTCCTAGTAAAAAAAAAAAGCGTGTGTGCGAATCACTACACACCCGTCTTCATTGTGTTACGCTGTTTTTCAAAAACACGCACACGCACGCACAGAGAACGACCGAACTAGAAAAGGAGAATTCCATTGTTTACGTGTAAACGTCTCCGTTACCAGAGCCTGTTAGATTGTATTTAAGAAACAAAAAAGAAAGTACTTCAGTGTGTGAATGTGTGTATGTGTGTCTATGCGGGCGTGTGCGTGGGTGTATATACACGTATTTTTACATGTATAAAAAAATAAATAATGTCTAACCGCTCGTATCCGGAGATGCCTTGTCAATTAAGGCGGCTAGTCGGTCCCTGTTCCAGACTCCTGCTCAGGCACATTTGTCTTTGTTCTACACCCACTGAGCCCACCTGTGGCTTATACTGCGGTTAACCAATCCCTGTTTCACACTTATGCTATAATACGGCTAGCTAAATCCTCGTTGCAGACACCTGCTCAGCCACATTTGAGATCGTTCAGCACCCACAGTGCCGACCCGTGGTTTATACAGCGGCTAGCCAATCCCTGTTGCAAACACCTGCTCAGGCACATGTGTAATTGTTCAGTATCCACATTGCCGACCCGTGGTTTATACTGCGACTAGCCAATCCCCGTAACAGCCACATGCTCAAGCACATTTGTGATTGTTCAGAACCCACAGAGCCCACCTGTGGTTTATATTGCAATCATACTGAGCCGACCTTACTTACAGTTTCTTAGAAATAACGCATTGTCTGGTTTGATCAATAGCCTGAACAAGGCCAGCACGCGTAAACCCTCGGTCACAAAGACTAGAGACTTCGTCCTAACACACACACACACACACACACACATATATATATATATATATATATATATATATATATATATATATATATATACAGTACTGTGCAAAAGTATTAGGACAAGAACTATTTTATCTTTTATGAGCCATCAAAATAAAGTTTAAAATCACCCGTGTCCTAACAGTTTTGTACACAACCGGTAATGTGCAAAAATATGAGGGCAGAGGTGATTTTCCTAAAAGCCTCACTGAAATTCAAATGCATGGTAAAAAAACAAGTAAATTGCTAATAAATATTGATTATTTAAAACTAGGTGTAAAAGAAATGTATGAAAAAGAAGTTATATTTAATTTTTCCTATTTTCTATGAAACAAGTTATTTTGAAACTACTCATTATTCTATTATCCATGGATATGACTGAATTTTGTTCTAGGCAGAAGATGTTCCCGCAGTAGGCTGCCATTACTTTCTGTGGTACACTTGGTTGCTAACCAAGGCTATAGAATCCAATCTGTCCTGCTATTTGATTCATGGTTGAAAGGAGAAGAAATTACGCACAAATACCCTTCATAAGGGTATTTGCCCATAAGTGAATACAACGAATTCAACGGGAATTCGAACTCTCTTCTCTGATTTCTCGTTCCAAGCCGATATGTACTGCGCCATAACGCCCATTGTACATTAAATGTGATAAGCGATCTTAATGAGTATGTAACTGACATGAAAGCTTATTTTAGTTGAGTACAGATGGTGTTCGAATTCTAGTTGAATTCCTTGCATTAACTTCCGCGCAAAAACCCTTGGGAAAAGTATTAATCCGTCTCTTCCCTCCAGTTACGGATTAAATACAGGACAGATTGGGTTCTATAGCCTTGGTCGGCAACCAGTCTACCGCAGAAAGCAATGGCAACTTACGGCGGGATAAACTTCTGCCCAGTCAGTCATGTCTCTTTTGAGACATGATCGCCCAAGCGTGTATCACGTATGACGCTTAACTGACTGACACATTGTGCAGTGGATATCGACTCGAAACGACAAATCGGGGAGCCGAGTTCGAATTCCAGTTGAATTTATTGCATTCACTTAGGCACAAATACACTTGGGAAAGCATTAATCCGTGTCTTCCTTCCAGTTATGGGTTAAATAATAAGACACATTAAGTTCTATAACGTTGGCTGGCAACCAGTCTACCACAGAAAGCAATGGCAACCTACTGCAAGATAATCTTTTTCCCAGTCAGTCATGTCTCTTTCGAGACATGATCGCCCAAGCGTGTATCACGTATGGCACTTAACTGACACGGCCACAATCATGGAAATCTTCTTGAGGATCGAACGCTGTACACTAGCTTGATAAAAACCTCACTACAGCAGGCGCTAACTGTATCCATTTACTGATAATATTTTAGAGTTCAATTCGATGCCACTCAGTGATGAGTAAAAACAGCCTATTTTCTAACCAGGCACCCTTGGGAGAAGTTCGTTGAACTTAGACCTGCACTGAGCGGAGGGATGGGGTCAGTAGCTGGGTACTCAGTAAGGACTGAACACGTGACAATAGCAAAAAGGATGTTTTGTTAATCACTGTGCCATGATTGGTGATCTAGCGGGTGTGTGCGCGTGTTTGTGTGTGTGCGGGTGTGTTTGTGTGTTGACGTAAAAGCTCTCTGCCTAGTGTGTAAGTGGGCGCGTTTGTAGGTGAGAGTGCGGGATCGGAGATGGGATGGGGGATATTCAGGGTGTGTGGGTGGAGGGGGATTGCGAGTTCGTGCGTATGAGTAAACACACACTTAACAGCTACTTTACAAACGCCGGCTGGCGGAAAAATGAATGGAGCCCGCCCGTATACGTAATTCAATGAATGAACAACTACGAAGTACCTCCTCATCCTCACTAAACACTTCTCCTACTGCCGCTGCCGCCGCCGCTATTGTCTTTTCTCCCTCCTCCACCTCCTCCTACTTTATCACTGTCACTCTGAAAGAGCTCGCTTCCTCCCTTTTTCTTTCCATTAATACCATGAAAAGCTGCAGTCTAACCCTTATCATAGGTTGAGACACACTCACATACAAGTACAAGGACTTACTGCCAAATTAATACTCTCTCTCTCTCTCTCTCTCTCTCTCTCTCTCGCTCTCTCTACCAATATCTCTAGTATGAGTATCATTCTCTTTCCTGTCTGGTACTCTCCAGTCAGTATTGTTATATTCGTCTGTTTATATATATATATATATATATATATATATATATTGCGTATTTCGGCAACAATCCCTCTTTTATACAGGTTTTACTAAAAATTACAGAAAGGTATTGTCATTAAGTTTTATATATAATATTTCATTTAATTATACGACCCCATGAAAAATTATATAAAATACATAATACTTTGTCATTTTAATGAAACATATATATATATATATATATATATATCTGACTGATAATGGTATCAAGTTGCAGCATGCTATTATAATATATTTATGCACTACTTTCGTGTTAAGCACTTTTGAAAGTAAATATCTAACTATGGAATATACTTACGTTTGTAACAATTACTCATATTATAGATAGATAGATAGATAGAGAGAGAGAGAGAGAGAGAGAGAGATAGCTAGCTAGCTAGCTAGATAGATAGATTTGTATATATTTATATATATATATATACAACTGTATATATATATATATATATACATACATATATATATATATTATATGTATATATATATCAGTTTGACCATATTTATCTACCAATCTCAGTCTATATCTAGCTAGCTATCTCAGTTTGTACATTATCTGTCTATCTTCCTTTCCCAGTCTCTCTCTCTCTCTCTCTCTCTCTCTCTCTCTCTCTCTCTCTAATTAATGTTTGTTCTTATCTATCTATGCTTGTTCATTATCTTTCTATATATATCAGACTGTTCATATATAGTTACCAATCTTAGTGAGTTCATATCTCTTCTGTCTCTATCAATTTCTGGACAGGAGAAGCGCAGACTACACTTTCCAGTCATGATAGAGTTCAGAAGCGTCTCCGAGAGCTTGTTTCTCACACTCCAACCTCTCTTACAAGGGTGGGACGTGGTGAACCTCTCACTACTCTATCGCTACAACCGTGAAGAGTGCGTGGACGAACGGCACCACCAGGTTCCACAAAGTCTGACCTTCACGGCTAGGACCGGCCATGTCACTTTCACAGTAGCAAACCAACAACACAACCTTCGTTTTTTATTGGCGAGATGTAAGCTCCATTGAACAGACGGAGATAGATAGATAGATAGATAGATAGATAGATAGATAGATAGATAGATAGATATGCACAGACTGCGATATATAGATATGAACTGACGGAGATAGATAGATAGATAGATAGATAGATAGATAGATAGATAGATAGATAGATAGATTAAATCATTAGACTGAGATAGATAGATAGATAGATAGATAGATAGATAGATAGATAGATAGATAGATATGCACAGACTGCGATATATAGATATGAACAGACGGAGATAGATAGATAGATAGATAGATAGATAGATAGATAGATAGATAGATAGATAGATAGATAGATATGCACAGACTGCGATATATAGATATGAACAGACGGAGATAGATAGATAGATAGATAGATAGATAGATATGAATAGACTGAGATAGATAGATAGATAGATAGATAGATAGATAGATAGATAGATAGATAGATAGATAGATAGATAATGAACAGCCTGTGAGATATATCTGTCTATTTAACTAAGTCTGTTCATTGTCTATCATTCTTAGTCTGTCCGTATATATATATGAATTGAGTTCTTCCGATGACTGGCGTGTGTATATGCTGCTTATATACAACACGTTAAAATTACCCTTCTCTGATTCCGTGAGCCTATGGTTTAGTGGATAGCGACTCCGACTGACACCAAATCGGTCGAGTTTCGATCGCGCCCAGAAGCAAGTGGATATGTCTGACACACTGATAAGCTGTGATACAGCGAAACAGGCTTGTATGCGGATGACTAATATATATATATATATCTGGATAGAGGCTGCCCAGTCGTCAATTTCTAGTCTTGATAGAGTTCACAAACATCTCCAAGGCTTTGTTAGAGAAAAGTTATTTTCCATCCGCCAACTTCTCTCTCACAGGCGGGAATATGGCGTGTCTCTCGCTACTATCATTGAAAGTATTCCTTGGTTCCGCCTGGTCTAACATTTACGGCTAGGACTCACCATGCCATTTATATAGTAGCAAACAATCCACACTCCCTCTGTATTCCATCAGCGAGAAGTAAATTCCACTCAAACAGCTTTTTCCCGCAAATCACTCACTTTAGGAATAGATCCCCAAGATGATGTTTTCTCGATCACTAAAATTTTGACCTGTTATCTAGTTAGTTAACTTCTCTTCTATCAATATAAACTACATCTGAACGTAACCGTCTTCCTTGAGTGGCTCATGGGTCTTGTACAAGGTGAAAAATAATGCAAATTCATATCTATCTATCTATCTATGCCATTCTGATTATCTATCTATCTATCTATCTATCTATCTATCTATCTATCTATCTATGCCATTCTGATTATCTATCTATCTATCTATGCCATTCTGATTATCTATCTATCTATCTATCTATCTATCTATCTATCTATCTCAGTCTATTCATATCTATCTATCTATCTATCTATCTCAGTCTATTCATATCTATCTATCTATCTATCTATCTATCTATCTATCTATCTATCTATCTATCTATGCCATTCTGATTATCTATCTTTCTATCTATGCCATTCTGATATCTATCTATCTATCTATCTATCTATCTATCTATCTATCTATCTCAGTCTATTCATATCTATCTATATATCTAACTATCTATCTATCTATCTATCTATCTATCTATCTATCTATCTATGCCATTCTGATTATCTCTCTATCTATCTATCTATCTCAGTCTATTCATATCTATCTATCTATCTATCTATCTATCTATCTATCTATCTATTTGTCTATCAGTCTATTCATATCTATCTATTCATATCTATCTATCAATACAATTCTGATTATCTATTTATCTAGCTAGCTAGCTATCTAGCTACTTTTCTTGTTCTCTGTTTATATGAACCCATTTTTTTATGATCTTCTCCTCCTCCCACCATCATCGCCTCCATTTTCAGTTACAGTCTCCTTGCCGCTGCTCTCCACAAACTGACTGACTTTCATCGCATACGGGACTTGCTTCACGTCTTATATGTGTGTGTGCATTAAAGTATCACACAGTGATAGCTCATCTGACAAAGACGTTGATCATATTTATTCAGTTTTTAAAAAATGTCAAGAGGGTCATAGGAATGCAGCAAATAACATATCTGACGAGCATGTGCACGGTTCGTAAAACATGGATTAGAAAAGTTTAACAAAACAAATAAATCTTATAAAGATCTAAAAAGGACAGGAAATTGTGGAGAGCCATAGACACAGCATATAGAAGAAGATCACTTTGAAAACGACAAAGCGACATACATGGGGATTGGTGAAGTCAGTTTTACAAGTGAATTTTTAAAAAATGAAATTTAGCAGATACGGGCTTTGAAACTGACTTTCTAAGCGCAGCTTAGGTGTGGCACAAGGCTGAATGTATGGGGCACTCAGTGTGAATCGAACTCACTACTCAATTGTAATGATTCTATCGAGACAAGCTTGTTAACCATTACACCACCACGAGGTGCGTAATTGGTTTTCTTAATGCCGCTTAGATGTCGTACAAGGTGGAAAGTTTGTGGCTCTCAGTGAGGATCGAACTATCTTCTCAATTGTAATGCTTCTAGCGAGACAAGCTTATTAACCATTACACCTCCTCGAGGTGCCTTATTGGTTTTCTAAACGCCGCTTAGATGTCGTACAAGGTGGAAAGTTTGTGGCACTCAGTGAGGATCGAACTATCTACTCAATTGTAATGATTCTAGCGAGACAAGCTTATTAACCATTACACCTCCTCGAGGTGCCTTATTGGTTTTCTAAACGCCGCTTAGATGTCGTACAAGGTGGAAAGTTTGTGGCACTCAGTGAGGATCGAACTATCTACTCAATTGTAATGATTCTAGCAAGACAAGCTTGCTAAACATTACACCACGTTGGGGTGCATTTTTAAGTAGGGTAATTGAGCATACGGGAAGTGAGTTGTGTTGCTGTGGATATCGACTCGGAACGATAAATCGGGGAGCCGAGTTCGAATTCCAGTTGAATTCGTTGCATTTACTTACGCAGAAATACCTTTGGGAAGGGTATTAATCCGTCTCTTCCTTCCAGTTATGGGTTAAAAAATAGGACGGATTGGGTTCTATAGCATTGGCTAGCAACTAGTCAACCGCAGAAAGAAATATCAGCCAACTTCGAGATAATCTTCTGCCCAGTCAGTTATATCTCTTTTGAGACATGATCGCTCAAAGTGTGTATCACGTATGGCACTCAACTGACTGACTGAATTGAACATACACACACACACACACAGGTACGAGCACACACACATGCATACAGTAAAAAGTAACTCTTTATTTTATGCATGAGTGCCCTGTTAGAAGTCCTGACTTAACACGCAGTGACTTTTTGCTTTAGAGTTGGTCACAGGAGCAAGTCTGCTACACCAAACAAAGACTTTTAAGATCTTGAAGGAGGAATACAATAGCTTATACCACAAGAGTTCCTGGTATAATCAGTTGACACGATTCTTGGGTGGTTCGAAAAGGTGGTCCAGAAATCTGGTGCTAAATGCTTTTCTCTCATATCCAATTCTTGTAAAAAGATAATAAATGAATTATAAGTATTTCAAAATAGGGATTTATTTTTCACCTAGCCTGCCTATCTATCTATCTATCTATCTATCTATCTATCTATCTATCTATCTATCTATCTATCTATCTATCTATCTATCTATCTATCTATCTCAGTCTGTTCCTATCTATCTATCTATCTATCTATCTATCTATCTATCTATCTATCTATCTATCTATCTATTCTCAGTCTGTTCCTATCTATCTATCTATCTATCTATCTATCTATCTATCTATCTATCTATCTATCTCAGTCTGTTCCTATCTATCTATCTATCTATCTATCTATCTATCTATCTATCTATCTATCTATCTCAGTCTGTCCTATCTATCTATCTATCTATCTATCTATATATCTATCTATCTATCTATCTATCTATCTATCTATCTATCTATCTATAGAAATAAAAAAATGACGGTTAAGAATTAAGAAATTTACGTCACAAAAATTTCTTAATTTCTTAATTCTTAACCGTCATTTTTTATTTCTTTCTTTTTATTTCATTTTGAAAGATGTGTTAGTTGCTGATGATATGTGAAATCTCTCTTAGGGATTTCATGTTTCATCATTCAACAGCTTTGAACTTTGAAAACAAAAATTATTTTATATTAGCTCTGTAATTTTAATTACATTGAGCTCTCCACCTGTATTATTTTTTCATATTAAAATTTTAATATTAATTAGGATCAGGTTTTGGGTTTTACCTTCCTACTTCTCCGTTTGGATTAAAGTTACTTTAAAAACTACATATATATATATATATATATATATATATATATATATATATATATAGTCAGTCAGTCAGTCAGTCAGTTAAGTGCCATAAGTGGGCGATCATGTCTCGAAAGAGACGTGACTGACTGGGTAGAAGATTATCCAGTAGTAAGTTGCCATTTCTTTTTGCGTTAGACTGGTTGCCGACCAAGGCTATAGAACCCAATCTGTCCTGTTATTTAACCCATAACCGGAGGAAAGAGACGGATTAATACCTTTCCCAAGGGTATTTGTAAGCAAGTGAATGCAAAAGGGTGTCCATAAAGCTCATGGATACTTTAAGAAATTTATAACTTTATTTGTATTAGTGATAGAAATAATTTGTAAAGGAACACCCTATATATATATATATATATATATATATATATATATATATATAAAGGTAATTAATTTCTTATTTATTAATCCGACAGATTTGTATTACTAAATTGTTTATTAAGAGGTATCCTGTTTGAGTGAGCTCCGTTTATTTATTAATAGGTATATTTATTTTCGTCTATTGGCCTGCATATTTGGGAAATTTTATTAGAAAGAAATATACACTATGCAGCAGGACACGAACCTACGTTCTCTTAAGTAAAGCTATTAGTAGATCTGACGTGCGTTGACCTCTTAGCTACGGAGAGTTTAATAGCTTTTCCTGGTCATTAGTTCATCATTGCCCAGTTGATAAAATCTTTGGTTGAGTAATCAAACATTGACTTGACTCAAAGAATTGTGAGCTCACTACCTGACCATAGCAGAGGAAACAAAACTTTTTTTTTTTTTAATGAAGGCAATTAACTGAAACTGAGATACCTAAAAAAAAGTCATGTCATATGGAACTAGAACAATCTATCCCCATGGACTAAATAAAAAGTTCGAAATTATATCACCTGTACAACGGCCGAAACGTCTCGAATAGGTAATAAATATGAGGGCAATATTCCGAACGATGTAAACAGTGTAAATAGTTACAATATCTCATCTCAAAAATATAGGCAGATCCTAAAGAAGGCCAAAGTGTAGAACGGCCACAGGGCTGTGAATATTGACAAAACAATGCGAACGATGTAAATCGTGTAAATAATTGCAATACATCATCTCACAAATATAGACAGATATAAATGAAGGCAGTTGTGTAGAATTCCCGATCATCGTGAATTCTGCAACAAAGATATGAACAATACTCCGAGCTATGTAAATAATGTAAATTGTTTCAATACCTCATCTTAGAAATACAGACAGCTGTATAAACAGACTTGTTAAAGTTAACAAAACTTCTTTAAATTAAATATTTACATTATATATCTAGTTGTTTGAAGATTGAGAAAACGTGAAACTCAAGTTACTACTAGGGCTGCTACCACCTTTTCGAACCACCCAAGAATCGTGTCAACTGATTTAACCAGGAACTCTTGTGGTATAAGCTATTGTATTCCTCCTTCAAGTTCTTCAAGTCTTTGTTTGGTATAAACAGAAAAAGACAGAATGTGGTTATAAAACAGCCCCAAAAGAAAATAAGCCATCTATTTTATCAGTCAGTCAGTTAAGTGTCATTCATGATACACGCTTGGGCGATTATGTCTCGAAAGAGACATGACTGACTGGGCAAAAGATTATCCCGCAGTACGTTACCATTGCTTTCTGCGGTAGATTGGTTGCCGACCAAGGCTATAGAACCCAATTTGTCCTGCTATTTAACCCATAACTGGAAGGAAGAGACGGATTAATACCTTTCCCAAGGGTATTTGCGCGTAAGTGAATACAGTGGATTCAACCGGAATTCGAACTCGGCTCCCCGTTCCGAGCCGATATCCACTGTACCACAATGCACATCTATTACATATTATGACTTAAAGATTGTATGCTAAGTAAAATGCTTAACGACCAAATTATCTTGACTAAGCAAAACACGCTTCACAACGTCAACATTTTGCAAAAAGAAATTGAAAGAGAGTTTGAGTTTTGTTTAATGGTATATCAACACCTCTGTGAGTTATTTAATGCCAAAAAGGTGGGGTTTTAAGGTATTTTTTAAATGTTCGGTTATAGTGACAAAGTTGATTTAGTCAGGTTTTAACGATTTTATTTTTATTTTTATTCTTTTTTATTTTAGAAAACTGAAAATGTATTCTAGTTTTGTATTCAAAAATGTTTTTCTGAGAATTTTTCCCTTCAAAAATGTGTTGTAATATTTTTTTTCTTCAAAAACGTATATTTTTCTATAAAAGTCTATTTTTATGTATATATTTCTATAAAAGTGTATTTTTATACTTTCATAATGTTTTGACCTCAATTTGGGGGTTAAGTATTTGCCCATAGCTGGGATCATAACAGGAGGTACCACTCCGGGTCAGGGTGCACCTGGGAACAACAGCAATTAAGAGGTGGTTCCATGCTCCTCACAACCTCCCAATCAGAGGCCTTGCTGCCGGATGCAGTTTACCGCCATGCTCAGGACCAAGAGAGAGAGAGAGAGAGAGAGAGAGAGAGAGAGAGAGAGAGAGAGAGAGTATTGCATTGTGATGATGCTTAGTGCCAGAATTGCTTTTTTTTATTAGTTTACTGATAAGGAGGCATTTTTGGCGAGCAGGGTTTTTTTTATAAAGTGCTTGATATCAATGTAGAGCATAAATAGAATTACTGTGGAGAGGTTTTTCACTTAATTGAGCAGTGTTATTTCAGTCATGCCGACTTCGAAGTTTCGTGAAGGCATTCTTGTGATCTCTGCACTCTTCAGGTATTTTGTTTATTCTGCTGAATAACCAAATAAATAGCCAAAGCAGAAGGAACAAATTCGAAGTCGGCCCTGACTAAATAAATGCTGCTCATCTAAGTGAAAAACCTTTCCTCATTAATTGTATATATATAGTTATATATACTACCGGCTATCATTATTTGGCAACCCCAGTTTAAAAAAAAAGATGTATATCATACTAATTTTAGTATTTATTGCCAAGTGGATAATTCTAAATGAAAATAGAATGGTTCTTTTGTTAACACTGCACAATAAGATGTGCATCAATTGAACTATTTTGATGTCGAGTTTTTGTGCTCTCTTCCCCATGCTAGTCTCTTCTTCTTATCGGCTGGCCAAAGCAAAGGCTTCCTGGCTGCCTTGTAACATTTTGCAAAGTAATAATAACAAAAGAATCATTCTGTTTTCATTTAGAATTATCCACTTGGCAATAAATACTAAAAATGGTATGAAATACATCATTTATTTAAAAAAAAAAATTACTGGGGTGGTCTAATTATTATGGCCGATAGTGCATATATGAAAAGAAGTTACACACTGACTCACTCACACACACACACACACACACACACACACACACACACACACATATATATATATATATATTTATTTTTAAATGAATTGTTTGAACATTTTTTTATTTATTTATTTTTTATTATTATATATATTTACATATATATATATATATATATATATATATATATATTTATGTATATTCAAAGTACATACATTTTGGCAGCATCTTTTCTTTTAAACAAGTTGTGTTAAACATAGTCTTATATATTATAAAAAACATATATAAGACTATGTTGTCTCGATCGTTTAACACATCTTGTTTAAAATATATATAAAATAAAGTATATGTGTGTGTGTGTGTGTGTGTGTATTAAATCCTTTGTCTGATAAAAAGCAAAGAAGTTCCGAAACATGTACCAAGATTCATTAAATCACTAGTACGTATTTAGAATGCTTTTTCTAGACAACGGGAAACTACTCCAATTCTTTAGCAAGAATTCATGATAATTTACGGATAATAAAGCAAAGGAAATGGTGAAGAGTCATAATCTCTTACACCTTGATGCGACACAACATTTAATGTTCTTTTATACTACCAATCATTCAGTTCAAGGCAGACAAGGAAAAAAGCGACTCATATGAACACTTGCCTCATAAACAATAATATTGAATGGTCCCCCAATAGAAGTAATAAAAAGTAATAAAATCTCCCTAAATAGAGCATACCAAAATTCCTCTTCCCGGGAAAAATTTTTCTTTAACGAACTCAGACATATAAAACAAATATTGGATTATAAAAATTTCTTAAATATATAATTAAAATCCAAATAAAATTATCTCTGCGCAAAATTAAAGAACACCAGCCCTACAAATATAGTAAAAAATATTTTTTTTCTATTTTTCTTTCGATAATAGTCCACCTCTCCCTATGTCTATCATCTTTCCAAATTTTCCACTTCTCTCAGTCTATCTTTCTTTCCAAATTTTTTCCACCACTCTCTCTGTCTAGCATTCTTTTCAAATTTACCACTTCTCTCTCTCTCTCTCTGTCTATCTTTCTTTCCAAATTTTTTCCACCACTCTCTCTGTCTAGCATTCTTTTCAAATTTTCCACTTCTCTCTCTCTCTCTCTCTCTCTCTCTCTCTCTCTCTCTCTGTCTATCTTTCTTTCCCAAATTTTTCCGCTACCCCTTTTCTATTTTTCTCTAAATTTTCCACTTTTCTATTTTTCTCTAAATTTTCCACTTCTAAATTTTCTATCTTTCTTTTCTAATTTTCTACCCTCTCTCTGTCTATCTCTATTTTCAAATTTTCTACCTCTCACTGTCTATATTTCGTTCCAAATTGTTCACCTTTTTCTCTGTCAATCTTTCTTTCCAAATTTTTCCACCACTCTCTCTGTCTATCTTTCTTTGCACATTTTCAATATCTATCTATCTATCTATCTATCTATCTATCTATCCAAATTGTCCACCCCCCCCCCCCCCCCCCCCCCCCCCCCCCCCCCCTCTCTCTCTCTCTCTATATATATATATATATATATATATATCCGTGTGAATAAGAAATCCAAAGGTTATAGTCTAGTCGCAAGGATAATAAAAACTTACATTCTAAATGCTAATGTTAAATCTGTGTAGAAATCAAAGACTCTCATTAATCAACCATTTTAACCTACCCACACCACTTTCTTCAAAATTCTAACGGTCAATCCACGAGACTTGTTTCCTTATCACTAATCCCCATCAACATCCCACACACAACTGACCAAATATAAGAAAATAGGCTTCCATTCCTATCCATACCGCCTGATGAGACATTGAAGTTTCAATGTCGAAACAAATGTACTATTTATAGTGGATATTATAAAGAAAATATGTACATGTTCTAAAATATAATTTATTATATATATATATATATATATATATATATATATATATATATATATATATATATATAGGAAAGAATATTAATAAAAAGTTTTGAATTTAAAAATGTACTTTTTTTGAACAGTATTTGTTTATTTTTATTATATTTTATATTTCAGACCGCCCTCGGTCCTTCATCAGAAACAACTGATTTTTAAATTTGAATTAGAAACGTATTTCACGATAGCGTTCGAATATTTTTTGTTTACATCACGTGGTGTGTTTGTTCACAACATGCGGCCACGTCCGTAGAGAAAGTCTGTTTGTTTTAGATAAAAATTTCTTGGAATATCTGAAAAAAATGTTTTAGCTATTGAAATATTTGTAAAGATTCAACACACCTAAGTCCCTATTTAACCCTAGCTTGTGTGTATTTAATTTTAAAATCCAGTATGTTTCTTTCTTTCTGCGTGTGTATGTAGAACTATTAAAAATCAGTTGTTTCTGATGAAGGACCGAGGGCGGTCTGAAATATAAAATATAATAAAAATAAACAAATACTGTTCAAAAAAAGTACATTTTTAAATTCAAAACTTTTTATTAATATTCTTTCCTATACATATTAAGACAGTATACGTGGATGATCATCACTATATATATATATATACAAATTTTCTACCGATCTCTCTGTCGAGATTTCTTTTCAAATTTTTTCCACCACTCTCTTTGTCTGTCTTGCTATTCAAATTGTCCATCTCTCTCTAGGTATCTTTCTTTCCCAAATTTATCCATCCCTCTCTCTCTCTCTCTCTCTGTCTATTTTTCTTTCCAAATTTTCCATCTCTCTCTTTCTATTTTTCTCCAAATTTTCCATTTCTCCCTTTTCTATCTTTCTTTCGAAATTTCTCCACCTCTCTCTATTTTTACCTTTGTCTTTCTTTCAAGTTTTCCACTTCCCTCTTTCTGTATTTCATTCCAAATTATTAACCTCTATCTGTCTATGATCTTTTTCCAAATTTTCCACCTCCCTATTTCTATCTTTCCTTTCCAATTTTCCACCTCTCTCGTTTTATTTGCTTTCTCTCTTTCTCTCTCTCTCTCTGTCTATCTTTCTTTCCAAATTCTCCACCTCTCTCTCTCTCTCTCTCTCTCTCTCTCTCTCTCTCTCTCTCTCTCTGGATGTGCGTTGTGGTGCATTGGATATCGGCTCGGAACGAGAAGTCTGGGAGACGAGTTCGAATTCCAGCCGAATTCATTGCGTTCACTTGCGCGCAAATACCCTTGGGAAAGGTATTAATCCGTCTAATCCTTCCAGTTATGGGTTAAATAACAGGATAGACTGGGTTTTATAGCCTTGGTCGGCAACCAATCTACCGCAGAAAGCAATGGAAACCTACTGCGGGATAATCTTCTGCCCAGTCAGTCATGTCTCTTTCGAGACATGATCGCCCAAGCGTGTATCACGTATGGCACTTAACTGACTGACTGACTGACTCTTTACTTTTCTATTTTTCTTTCCAAATTTTCCACCTCCCTATTTCTATCTTTCCTTTCCAAATTTCCACCTCTCTCGTTATTTTCTTTCAAAATGTTCTCTTTTTACTTTCTATATTTCTTTTCAAATTATCCACCTCTCTCTCTGTCCATCTTTCTTTCCAAATTTTTACTCCCCTCTCTCTCTCTCTCTGTCTGTCTTTCTATCATTCTTTCCAAATTCTCCACCTCTCTCTCTCTCTCTCTCTGTCTATCTTTCTTTCCGAATTCTCCACCTCTCTCTCTTTCTATCTTTCTTTCCAAATTCTCCACCCCCTCTCCCCCCCCCCTCTCTCTCCGTGTCTATCTTTCTTTCCAAATTCTCCACTCTCCTCTCTCTCTCTCTGTCTATCTTTCTTTCCAAATTCTCCACCTCTCTCTCTCTCTGTCTATCTTTCTTTCCAAATTCTCCACCTCTCTCTCTCTCTCTTTGTCTATCTTTCTTTCCAAATTCTCCACCTCTCTTTCTCTGTCTATATTTCTTTCCAAATTCTCCACCTCTCTCTCTCTCTCTCTTTCTTTCCAAAATTTTCACCTTTCTCTGTGTATTTTTTTTGTCAAATTTTCAGCCGGTCTCTACCTTTCTCTTGAAAATTTCCTCCTCCCTCTCTATCTTTCTTCACCTTTAGTTACAATTTTTCTCCCTCTCCCTCTATTTTTCTTTTCCTATCTTTCCAAACTTTCGCATTTTCCCTCTACGTTTCTCGCTTGTTTTTCCAAATTTTCGGCCTCACTCTATTGTTGTTCCCTTTCTTTCCTAAATTTCGACCTTTTACTATTCGGCTCTTCACGCTTTCCAAATTTTGTTCATTTCTCTTTATCTTTCTCCCCTATTTTTTTTTTAATTTTCAACCTGTCTCCTTTATTTCTCCCCTTTCTTTCAAAATTTTCTACCTCTACCATTCATTTTTCTTTCCTCTCTTTCTAAATTTTTATCTCTCTCTATTTGTTTCTCGCCCTTCTTTTCAAATTATCATTTACTTCCCCCACATTTTTTTGTTCTTTTATTGAACTCATCTACATTGTTTTAATGTTTTCTTGATCAATCTCTTTAGCGTTCAAAAGATTATTTTTTATAAACCAACCAAAATCAAGCTCTGCCTGTTTGAATATCGAAAAACAAGATTTATTATTTATGCTGAAAGTACTCCAAAAGTAGCTGTTAATTATTTGAGTAACCCAATGGTCTGGTTAATTACGTGTAAAATCCTTCATCATAAGGAGAGGGGATTATGAGCATTAATGGGGATCGCCCCTTTGTACATAATAATGGACTCGCCGGAGTGTACATATAATCCTGCTTATAGAGAGAACAGCTGTAAGGAGTTGAGTTGTAAGTTGGTGAGAGAGTTTAGTTTGTTGGATCTGGAATCATAGTTGCAGTTGCTCTGAGCTCCACTCAGCTAGAATCAGTTACCCGGACATACTATTTCATTTCAAGACTGTATATATTTATTTCTACTACTAGTATTTCTAAATTGACTAACCCGTGTTCCAGTTTGTATATTACGTTCAACATAACTTACCTTTTCTATCTCCATATCTGTTTTTGTTGTTCATTATTTTGTACGGTTCCTCACCCGGAATTTACAACAAATTGGCGACGATGATTTCAAACACGAACTCACGTATACCCCAAGTCGCACAACAAATTGGTGAGGATCTCGAACTCACGTACACAAGTCGCACAACAAATTTACCTTACCTTCACGTATACCCCGAATCGCAACAACAAAATTTGCTACGTGTATTTCAAACACAAGTCGACCACAAACAAAGATTAATTGCCAAAAAGCAATAGTTAAAAAAACTAAACCCCTCACGTAATCAAAGCAGCAAACCATGGAATGACTTTTAGAAAGGAATACTAGAAGTCATTAAAAGAAGTGAAGAAAGACGAATTGAAATGCAAAAGGCAAATGAAGAAAGACAATTACGACTACAAGAGCTATTACTAAAATTAACAAGTACAGCACTAGACAGGAACACGGAAAAAGAGGAGACATTTTCGCAAGATGCTGTGTGGAACTCGTCAGAAACTTTGAAGCACTCGATTGATGAAGACAAAAGTTTTGGAGAATATTACAGGCGATATGAAGTTATTTTTAATATCGACTGTCAGAACTGCAGTGCAAAGAAAAAAACTGAGGCTTTTGCTCAGAGAATTAGGTACGAAGGAATACACTAAATTTGTAGATTATATTCTACCAAAAAAGACGAACGACTTAAAGTTCGACGAGGCAGTGACAGGCCTCACTGAGCTATTTAGCCCAAAAAATACTTTGTTCCACAAAAGGTGGAAATGCCTTAATCTCGTGAAAGACGAAATCGAGGACTATTCAACATTCGCAGCCATCGTCAACAAACATTGTGACGACATTAAATTGGCTAAGATAACTCCAGACAACTTTAAATGCCTCATATTTGTCCAAGGACTAGTCGCTGCTAAAGACAGCGAAATGAGAAAACAAATGCTGACCAAACTTCAAAATGAACCAGGTGTAACACTGCAAAACTTATCAGAGGATTGCCAGAATGCCCCAGTATTAAAAAAGACGCTAAGATATCGAAGAATCAGGAGTCGTGCATATTCGTAAGATAAAAAAAATTACGTTTTTCACCCGCCCAAAAGTAAAACAAGATTTTAACGACAAAGAAAAAAAATGCAAACCAACTAATGACAGAAACCAAATAAAAAAACAAGTTTCTCCCTCCTGCATGTTACAGATGTGGTGGATTGCATTGGTTTAGAGATTGTCAATTCAAATACAAAAATTGCCTAGCGTGTGGAAAGATGGGACACAAGGCAGCGGTATGCAGAAACAAAAACAGTCTAGTAGGGTAAGATCTACTAGAGTGGAATATGAAAATATAAAAAAAACACGAGGAAATACGTAGAACCTGAAATATTGAATAAGAAGATCAAATTACAACTGGATTCAGGTTCAGACTTAACAATAATCAATCTACAGACATGGCGGAAGCTGAATAAGCCGGCCATGTTACACACACAAAAAAAATGCTAAATCGGTAACAGGAAAACGGATGAATTTCGAAGGTGAAATAATCGTGAATGTAAAGTTTCAGGGAAAAACCAAGAAATTAAAAATATATGTTACGAAAAACACACATTACCTGGTAGGAACGGACTGGATGCAGAAATGACATATATTGGAATTACCCATTAACTTTTGTTGTAAAAAAAATAAAATAAAAAGCGTGTCAACAGAAACTACAAAATTGAAAAAAGAATTACACAAACAAATTCCAGGGGTATTCTAAAGCAGTATAGGACGACGTAAGAAAGTCACAAGAAAAATCGAGCAAAAAAAAAGAATGTGAAACCAGTATTTATTACACCCATAGTTACGAAAAACATTCAAACCAGGTGAACAAGTTTACTTCAGAATGTTAAAAAATTACATGGTACATTGGGAAACTGAAACAATTATAAACGGACTAGGAAATGCGATATACACAATACAGGGAGAAAAATCAAACCATAGAAGACACGTAAAACAAATACAAAAAAAAAATGAGTGAACAGCCAAGCTCGTCACCCTCAAAAACGATGTTACGATGGAAAAAAAATTTGAAGCCATTGAGAATAACAGAAAACAAACGGAAAAATATTAACTCCTCCCCAAAAAGAAGCTAGGGAGAGAGGTTTTGGGGATCGCCCCTTTGTACATAATAATGGACTCGCCGGAGTGCACATATAATCTTGCTGTAAGGAGTTGAGTTGTAAGTTGGTAAGAGAGTTTAGTTTGTTGGATCTGGAATCACAGTTGCAGTTGCTCTGAGCTCCACTCAGCTAGAATCAGTTACCCGGACCTACTATTTCTCTTCAAGACTTGTATATATTTATTTCTACTAATAGTATTCCTAAATTGACTAACCCGTGTTCCTGTTCATATATTACGTTCAATATAACTTACCTTTTCTATCTCCATATTTGTTTTTGTTATTTATTATTTTGTGCGGTTCCACAGCCGGAATTCACAAGAAATATATCATATGCATTTTATTTTAATTGTTTTTCTTAACTTTGAACCTCACAATTAAATTAATCACCTAAAATTCTCTCACTAAATTTGAAAGATATTCCTTTCTGTAAAAAAATATATTTTGTAAATAATATGATTTTTTCACACATTTTACACACACACACACACACACACACACACACACACACACACACACACACACACACACGCACACACACAGAGGGTGACCCAAAATTATACCCGCTCTTTAAATGAAAATAAATGCAATGTTTACTGACTTGCCGACAAGATTAATGGTTAAAATTATAAATTGTAATGTTTATTGACTATAAAATGAGACTGACGGTTTTAATTAAATTTGAAGTTGGATTAAATGAATTGGACATAAAAAAATGATTTTTAAAAATTCATAAAGTTATAGTAAGTGTGTACGCTTTTGGGACATCCTGTATGTGTGTGTGCGTGAGCGTATGTGTGTGCGTGTGGGTGTTTGGTTTTGAGTTTTGTTTAATGGCATATCAACCTCTGTGGGTTATTTAATGCCAAAAAACTGGGGGTTTAAGGTATTTTTTAATGTTTGGTTATAGTGAGAAGGTTGATTTAGTCAGAGTTTGGTGAAAACTTTTTTTTCTGTTTTCTAAAACAAAAATGTTTTCTAGTTTTGTATTCAAAAATGTTTTCTAGTTTTGTATTGCTGCTAATAATTACATATTATGGCATTTGTTTTTTTACAAAAATGCATTGTTGGTAATATTTTTCCTTCAAAAATGTATATTTTTTATAGAAGTTTGTTTTTATGTATATATTTTATAAAAGTATATTTTTAAACTTTGATAGTGTTTTGACCCCAGTTTAGGGGTTAACTGTTTGCTCATAGTCTAGACCCTAACAGGTGCTACCACTCCGGGTCAGGGTAGACCTGTGAACCAACAGCAATTATAAGGTGGTTCCATGCTCCTAACAAACCTCCCAATCAAAGGCCTTGCTGCCGGATGCGGTTTAACGTCGTGTCTAGGACCGCGTGTGGGTGTATGAGTGTGTATGTGCGTGTACATGTGTATATATATGCGTGAGTGTGTGCTTATGTATATATCGGTATGTGTGTATTTGTGTGTATGTGCGTGTGCGTGTGTATATATATGCGTGGGTACCTATCTGCGTGTGCGTATGTGTATGTATATATATTTGGGTATGTATGTGTGTGCATGTATATATATATGTGCGTGTATATGTATACATACACATGTGCATGTATGTGTGTGTACGCGGGCGTATGTGTATATATATATATATACGTGTGTATGCGTATGTGTATATATGTTTGTATGCGTATGTGTATGCATGTGTGCGCGTACGCGTGCTTGTACGTGTGAACTTGTGTGTATATATATATATACACACACACATATGTATATATGTGTGTGTGTGTGTGTGTGTGTGTGTGTGTGTGCGTGCGCGCGTGTGTGTATGTGTGTGTGTGTGCAAGTGTATCTTCGCTAGATTTTGGACGAAATGACCGCAGGCATTAATGGCGACAGATGGACCCTTGCGGATGGCGAATAATCGCTTATTGTTCACCAAACTGTGAATAAATTGCAGTCGTTAAGTTTGATTGTACATATAGAAAGGCTGGATTGTTTTTAAGCAGAAAAAGCAACAGAACACTCAATAGACACAAAAGCCAAATTATTATCATTGATTTTTAATCTAGTTTTAAATGTTCAACTGAAGTAGCTTAAAAAAAAAAAAAAACATCCCGAAATACTTATTGCTAAATTCGAAAATATTACACATTTTGGAAATAATGTTATATAACTGAAAACAACGATGGCGATCGTCTTGACATAGAACGACAGTGATACTAGAGCAGGAGGGTAGCCGGAGAGAGATCACGTACACGTAGGAGATGTCGGGGAGGTGTTAGCCAGTCTCTGCATCTTCAGCCAACTGGTATCTCTGTTCTCTTCTTCCGTCTTCAGTCTCTTCGGCCAGAAACTCCAGACTTATATAACCCCAATATTCCTCGCATTTTTTTTGTTCGGGTTGTCGCTTAATTAACATCACTTTCGCCGGATTTCGCATTTCAAGCCGCTTGTCGGCCTGACTTTCTTTTTTTTTTTTTGCCTTGATATCGC
Source organism: Ascarosepion bandense (assembly GCA_037127315.1). NCBI lineage: Eukaryota > Metazoa > Mollusca > Cephalopoda > Sepiida > Sepiidae > Ascarosepion > Ascarosepion bandense. Next base: position 635,630 of record JBBBDQ010001437.1, read on the forward strand.
ACCCTGCCGCTAACATCCACGCCCGGAATTTATTTTTGTCAATCATATTTTTACCAGTCAAGGTAATATATTACAATAATAATTAATTTTAGAGATATTTGATAACAGATTCGTTTTTACTCTGTCAGTTAAGTGCCATACGCGATACACGCTTAAACGATTATGTCTATTTGGATTCATGACTTACTAGGCAGAAGATGGACGGTTACCAACCAAGACTATAGAACCCAGGCCCAGTCTGTTGTGCTATTCAACCCATGACCGGCGGGAGAAGAGATAGATTCATATCTTTCCAAAGGGTATTGACATAACGACTCAAACGGGTATTGAAACTCGGCTCTCCGATTAACAATTCTGAATAATGATCATCCGGTATCGACCTGGCTCGATTTTGCTTAACTTCGGTGAGTGTACTGAACATGGCAATCGAAATGGTGTGTTATATTCCTAATATATTCGGCCATCGTTGAAAAGAAGTTCAGCTAGTGAAGTGCATTACGCGATAGGCGCTCAAAGAAATCATGTCTCTTTCAATTCATGGTTGACTAGCCAGAAGATTTTCCTCACAGTATTTTGCCGTTTCCTTCTAGGGGAGGTTGGTTGCAAAACAAGGCTATAAAACCCAGTCTGTCTTGCTATTCAACCCATAACTGTGTAGCTGCGAGAGAACAGACGGATTCATATTTTTTTCCCCAAATTATTTGCGCGTAAGTGTATTTAATGTCCTTGATCGAGATTTGAACTCAGATCGCAGATTTCTCATTCCGAACCGTTTGAGCACCTCGAGTTGGTGTAATGCTTAACAAGCTTGTCGCGCTATAATCATCACAATTGAGTGGTGAGTTCGATCCTCACTGGGTGTCACTTACTTTCGGACTTGTGCCACATCTACCTTGCGCTTAGAAAAGCACCACTCTCCCAACTGTTAATCATTATCATTAATGTTGTTGTAATACAAAGGCATTCTGGGTTAATGATGATGTAGCTCCAGAAATATCCCTGATACAGGGGTCATCATTCTAACAAAGGTTTTGTCTGGAACATGATGGCGCATGTCTTTCAGCGTTGTAACATTTTACGCGCGCCATGCCTCCCTCCACCCCAAAAAGAGTATGCAATGCCAAATATTAGAAAGGACTTTGAAGATGAGGACTATTTTCAGCAAAACTGGAGACTCCCACACTACCATCGAGATGTTAGATCCTTCCTCGATAAAACCTTGCTAAGCAGGTGGATTGGACGAATGGTTTTTTGTAGAATATCTTCCACACTCACCAACCCTAACACTATTTTTATGGGGAGACGTAAAAGACAAAATCTACGCTAACAAACCGGCTGAATTGGGAGCAGCCAGTGAAAGAGAATGCGCACATATACAAAACAAATTGTTCCGTGATGTTTCCAATTTCATTGCTTCGCGTTATCAGCAGTGGCTGGACTAGAAAGGACGTCAGTTTATAAATAGATTTTAACAAAATAATAAAATAACATCTGTATTTAATTTTGAAAATGGTATGGATTTTAATAAACACTGACTTTACAATTATTTAAAGTGCTTATACATTTTTGCGGGGACACCCTATATATATATATATATAGCTATCGCCCGGTTCACACTCCACCCACGTCTATTGAACAGGTGAAGAGGCTCATCCCTTGTTCCCTGTTTAGGATGTGGTTTCCGGCTTTCTTTTTTCCAATCTTTTAACTTTTTCTCTTTTTTTTTATTGGAGTAGATAGACTAAACTATCGCCCGGTTCACACTCCACCCACGTCTATTGAACAGATGAAGATGCTTATCCCTTGTTCCTCGCTTAGGATCTGGTTTCTGGCTTTCTCTTTTCAAATCTTTTAAACTGTGTATTACGTCAGTCATCCCGAGGATTCGAGAAATCTTAAAGAAAAATGCGTTCCTCGGTAGGGATTGAACCTGAGTACTTCTTTTTAGAGAAAATTACAGTTTGATCCGGAGGGGTTTATCACTACGACCTAGCAAGGAACTTTTTTTGCAACAAGTATTTATAACAAGTCTTATTTTTATATATGTTTATAAATATTTGTTGCAATATTAAATCACGACGTCAGCAAAATAAAAAAAAGTATTCCTTTTGTTTTTATTCATATATCTATTTTACAAAATGTTGCGAAAATATCCAGAGATTTACGAAATGAATTAACAACCGACATATTAGACTGTGAAATCACTCATGGCCGAGCGGTCTTAGACGTATCACTTCAGTTGACTGCATCCTCTGTGTTGTTAGGAGATGCAGATAAACATTCTGCCGAATGGCACATATTTTCCTAACAAAATATTCAAGCCTTTCATTTCATATATATATATATATATATATATATATATATATATATATATATATATATATATATATATATGCTGTTTAATTAAAAACAGAGTATTTACTCAAATACGAGTGTTTATTAAAAATTTTGTTGAAACAAATATATATAGATCGATTTCGCTGTATCACAGCTCATCAATAAGGTTAGTCATCCGATTACTTCTAGCCAGAATTGAAACCCGACCGAATTGACATCAGTCTTCTATTCTGCCACTGAGCTACGAGCGCACGATTGATGAAGGCGGACTTTTAGCGTTTTATATACAATGTAACATACGCCAGTAGGTGACAGTGTTCAAATTCATTACTGAATGAACGATGCGTCGATGCTTGGGTAGCTACTGTTTTTCAAAGTCTACCATTCCTCCACTGTGCTCAATCAGTACGTTAGAACATGTGCAAACTACAAAGAGTTTGTCAATGAGAGGCGCAGTATTTAAACTGTTAAATCCATCAGAATCCTTAGTACTAGAAACACCATGGTTTTTAATGAAAAAATGTGCTTTTCCTTTTCTCCTTCGTAGAAGATCTTCAGTCTTTACGACTAACTTTTGGAAGTACTCCTGTTTGTTTGGAATTGGAATATTTTTCAGCGAAATGTCGAAATTATCCATGTTCAAATTTATATTAAACAAGCATCATAGCCCGGCGTTGCCCGTGCATCTCAGAAGATTTTAGTAGTATGAGAAGATGCCACTTTTTATTTTACATATTTTTTTTTGAAAAAACACTTTTTTTTAAATATTTCTTTTGTTTCAAAATTACGGGGAAAAATAGTCATATTTTTTGTTGCCCAAATGAATTTTTAAAACGTTGGAATAAAAATTAAATATAAAGGCTCATTTTTTTTAATAAAATAAATATTTTAGTCGCGTTTGACACGTACGATTTGATTTCTGTGACGTAAAACATCGGAATAAAAATTAAATATAAAGGCTAATTTTTTTAATAAAAAATATTTTAGTCGCGTTTGACACGTGTGATTTGATTTCTGTGACGTAATTCAGCAACCATCTTAGATCTTAATTGTTTTACGGAGCAAATATAAACACTCGTGTCCATTGACCAAAAAATTCGAAAGGGAAAATTGCTGAACTTAAACTCAAAATGTATGTGTCAACCTGGTTTCCCTGTAGATATACGTCCCTAGAAAGTTTGAATGGCATAGATTTAAAAATGTAGGCGTGCATAGGGAACAGTCACACACAGACTCACAGATTGATTTTTATATATATAGATTAAATTATATCAATGTAGTTGCACAAACTGTTGTCCATCACAATTTCCACAAGTTTGAAGTCTACTCCCCACGCTTCGACAAACATTTTTGCTCAAATCTCCTTGTGTTTTTCTTGCAATGCATCACTTATGTAATTTTTAAATCACGATTCCTTCTGGGTTTTTGACTATAAACTTTGTCATTGTGTACTCTCCAAAAACAAAATCGATTGGGGCCAAGTCAGGTAAATGAGCTGGCCAATTTAACCTCTTCGGACAAGCCATTTCTCAAGCAATGTTACATCAAGATACTCACTGACCGCTTGAATCGTGTGGAGGGGCTCCAACTTGTTGGAAACAATTAAAATCATGGTAATAATATAACCAATACACAAACCTAATCCAAGTAATTTTAGACCAAGCTATATATATGTATATATATTGTAATTTTGTTATTATAATGGTTTATGAAAGCATTATACAATACAAAAAATATATTTCAGAACATAATTTTTCTTCTGCAGGTTATATTTTAAAATAAAAAAAAGGCTCCCAATTGACTTCTTGGAATTTGGAGAGAAAAATTTCATGAATTCTGGATGGTTCTGAACCTTTGTTTAGTTCTTGAGTTTCAAAAATATTTTTCGTACATAAATCGAAATGTACAAAAAATATCTTTGAAATTAAAAAATTAAGCAAGATCCCAATGCAAAAAAGCAGACGGTACAAGGTCAAGCCGCTTAATTTTCTCATGCTATATTCAATCCTAATTCATTAATAGAAATGCGTTTTATAACTTTTAGTTAATGTTAATTTAGATGTACGTCGTATTGCAGTGGATATCGGCTCGGAATGAGAAATCGGAATGCCGAGTTCGAATTCTTGGCGAATTCGTTGTATTCACATATGCACAAATACCCTTATCAAAAGTATTAATCCACCACTTCTCTCTTCAGCCATGGGTTAAATAGTTTTACAGATTAGGTTCTATAGACTTGCTTAGCAAAAAAATAATGGCAACTTATTGGGGAAAATTCTCTGCCCAGTCAGCCAAGTCTCTTTCAAGACATGATTGCCCAAGATTGTATCATGTATAGTACTTAACTGAACTAATGTTAAGTTTTATACAGGAGGAAATATATCAAGACACCTTTAACTTGTTATCTAAAAACTATAGAATGGCCGATCGTATATGCTTCTGAATTTCATTTCACATTTTCAACTTAATTCATTTTGATCTTTTAGTGTCCGGACATGGTTGCAGAAGTCAGTTTGCAAGCAAAAATCAGTATCTAAACTTATTTATAAATGGAACTTTGTGTGTGTGTCTGTGTTATCGGCGTACGGCTGTGCGAATGGGAGATTTTAACGTGTTATATACACGCGGTGCATACACACGCCAGCAGCTAAGAGTATTCAATTTATGACTGAAAATTTTTTTATTATGAGGCGCTATTATTAATAGTATAAATCAGGGATGGTCAAACTTTTAATAGTAGGCCACATGATCTCTGCCTCATCACAATTTAAAGTAATTTTTCGTCATAATTACCGTAGTTATTTTCACTGCAGAACATATGCATAAACATAAACCTTACTTGATATCTTTTCTTTGGAGTAAAGATTTTTCGGCAGACCTGAAGCAGACTACGACCACGTTTAATTTCGTTGGTTTTCCATTTTTTTTTTTTAACTTTTTTCAGCGCAGTCCTAGCAATTGCCCCCTTCGCTTTACGACTAACAAAAAAATTTGAAAAATTTCAATATTTAAACATTTGCTGGGAGGATTATTTTCTCATACAACGTTATAGTAAATCGAGCCTCCATTTTGAAACCAGTAGCCGGCATGATATTACCGCCACCTGAAAATGTATTCATTATCAAATTTTTGGTACTTTTTTCAGTGCAATATTATCTTTTACACCTTAAACTTTACGAATGACAAAAAAAAAAAAAATTGCAAAAATTTCAATATTTAAACAATTTTACGTGGGGAGGCATTTTCTCATTCAACCTGATAGTGGGTTTGAAAATGGAGGATCGATTTACTTTAACTTTGTATGAGAAACTGACCCCACACCACAAATTTGTTTTAATATTGTAATTTTTCAAAATGTTTTTGATAAACGGAAAGTTTAAGTAACAAGCGATAGGACTGCGCTGAAAAAAAAGTAAAAACATGAAAACCAAACAAATTAAACATGGTGGTAGTCTGCTTCAGGTCCGACGATTTTTCTGTAATTAAAGTCTTGGTGTAATATTATCACTGATGGCCGTGTGATCAACACATGTCGTTGAATGTGATCTACTTCTTCGTTCTTTTGAAAATAAAAACGTACATTCCATGTTTAGAGTAAAAATATTATATTTCAAAAGTAAAGAATGTTTTATTCCCGCATCAGTAAGATATTCAGCGAGGCGGACAAACATAACCTCGCTGCTGATATTGAGAAGGATCTACACTCAATGGTGGATTGGGGTAAGAAGTGGCTTATAAATTTTAATGCTTCAAAAACGAAACTGCTATCTGTCAACAATTACAGGCAACCTCTCCTGCCCTTCATAAGCATGATCTAAACGAGTATCCCTGAAAGCAGTATATTGCGCCTCCTCGGCCTTACTCTGTCTTCCGACCTCAAGTAAAATCATTACATTAAGTCAATAGCTAAAGCCACTGTTGGGAAAGGTTGGGTCACTGTGTTGAGCCAGGAAGTTTTTTACGCCTGAATCCATCTTGCACATATGCAAATCAACTTTCCTTTGCATAGAATACTGCTGTCATATATGGTCAGGCGCCCCCGCTGTTCATCTCAGTGTTCTCGACTATTTTATATTATATTGTACATATGATTGTATATATTATATTGTATATAAATACATTTTTATTGTCATGGGTTAATTTCCCCAGTTTTTAGGTGCCCCTTGTAAGTTTCTGGCATTGTGGTGTATGAAGGAGTGAGAGTTGATGGATGGGTTCTTGTGGTGATTGTGCAAATTGTAATGAGTGAATGGGTCGTGATAGTGTTTAGCTAGGTATAGGATAGTTAAGTGAGAACCAACCTCTCCCCCTCCCCTTTTAGGCCTTGTGCCATAATTTTGTATTTTATACAAAATAAATACAGTGTTCTCGACAGGCTCCAAAGAAGAATCTTTAACATGATAGGTCCCGACTTGGCAGCTTGACCCCAGTCACTTTTTCACCGGAGGGATGTGGCTTCCCTCTGTCTATTATACAAATATTTCCATGGTTTCTGCTCCGACGTACTTAAATCACTGGTGCCCCTGCCACAAGAATTTACTCGGGCAACCAGCCTGGCAACAAGATCCCACCCATATACAGTTAGATCAACCAAATGCAGCTAACAATTCTACTCCACTAGCTTCTTTTCTCGCACTTCCCACCTGTAGAACTCCCTTCTATATACTTGCTTTCCTGACACCTACAACCTCCAGAAATTTAAATGCAATGTCAATACCCAACTCTTATCCATTTGATTTCAGTTTTTTTCTACATCACTCTGTATATATTGTTCTTTTCCTTTTTCTCTACCTTCGCAACTGTCTTCACACCTGTGTTTCCATCCTTCTTTTGTCCTTTCTCTGACATCCCCTGTAACTGGTCTGTCTTTTTCTTCACTTTCCTCCTGTCTAAACTTTTACTCTTATGTAGCCCCCTGCGCATCAGTGGCGGTACCGTCTTGCTTGGGATAAAACGATTAAAAAAAATTATCTTCCTTAGGAAAAATCGCCGATTGGTCAAAATGATGAAAGCGTTATTGTCATGGGATGTTTACAAAATGCATGAAACATTGTAATTAATAATTTTTATGTATGTGTTTATGTACGAGTGTGTGTAAACGAACAAGGGAGAACGAAACAAAATTTTAAGAAACGTTATTTTCCTGATGAAGTTAAGCTGATGATTCAGAAAGACCACATGCAGCACGCAGACCGCCGTTTACTCATGACCGATACAAATGATGTTCAGTGAGTACACCTCCTTTTATCTACCGTGTCCTTTCAGGAGGTAGACTATCATGGCCCTCTACATTTTCCTGTCCCTTGTAGCTTTTAATGTATTTCGACTTGTTATTTCTTCCGAATCCCGTTCTGCTATCGATTTGCTTAAGATCAACAAGTACATCATGCGCTGTTTTATCCTGTCTCGGTTTTTCTCTGCTCTGCGAGTATTAGATTTTCTAAGCCCTCCTTCCTCATCACATGTCTCGGAAGTTTCAACTGTTTTTTTCCTGATGTTAAGTATGTTTCCTTTTTGTTTCCATTCTCTCTAATTATGTTCTGCCCATGGTACCCACAGCTTCCTTTTTGTTGTGGAGTAGTTTCCGCACTGAAGGTTATAATCGTGCTATGTGGGTTGCTAATCGATTTAACGCACCCAGAATGTTAGGAACTTGGTAATCTTCCACTGTAAGCCGACTCCTTAGTATTCGGCAAACTGTCGACTAATATCAACTGCCTACTGAACTCCAATAGAACTCTAAAAAACTTTCTAGAACTTCTAATAACTCCTATGAACTTCCCAAGAACTTCTCAAGTTAACTTCCTGATAACTCTTATTAATATGGGAGGGAGAGTCCATTATCTGAGGAATAGGTGTGTTTCACCAAAACACTTTTAGAGACCCATCTAAACTTATTCATAAATGGAACTTTGTGTGTGTGTGTGTGTGTCCGTTACCTATAGATTCCGAAGCGGCTGAACCGATTTTCTTGAAAATTTACACAGTTGTATTATAAGCGTCTGCAAGTGTTCTTAGCTAGGTTTTGTGACGAGGTACCTCCGACAAATATCGAAAATCGATAATCGAAAACATCGGGTTATAGAAGAAGTGGTCCGATTTTAATCAAATTTGATACACCCATACACAAAGACATAAGAAACGATATTCAGAAGTTTCAAAGTTGCAGTTCTTACAATAGTGCAGAAAATCGGTAATATATATATAAAAAAGACAAGATGTTTGTGTGTATGTCTGTTTATCTGTCTGTATGTCTGTATTTTTTTCAGCCCTTTTATTTTATTTTTTGCTTCGGGTTTGGCTCTAAGTAGGTATAAGTGTTGTTCCTAGTCTCAGCCATGATACCATTTACTCAGAAGGACTTATTTAGCCTTCAAATTCAGTTTATGACGAAAAAAATTTATTTGATATCGATACCAGGAAATCAAAATTTGAATTACATCCATTCATTTTTCTTTCAGTCTACGGTTTCGCTTTAATTGGAAACAACTATTGCTTTTTAGTCTTTCGTGTCAACGTCCAAAGAGTCTGAGCTCCAGGACCATGGATTAGTTTTAAAGCTTTCATTACACCAGAGCAACGCCGGGCTATACTGCAAGTATTTCTATGATCTTGGAATTATTTCGTATTTTTGTTCTCATCTTGATATAGGTGTTATAATAGACACAACGTTTCGACCAAGTACCCTAGATACCCAAGTACCAAATATCTTCTCTTAAAGCGATATTCTATAAATATTTACACAACATTAAACAAACACTTGTTAACAATGGAATTTCTAACACCACCATTGATCAACAAATTAAAATGTATCTCAATAAACTTCATAATACTTCTAACAACATTGATAATATTAATAATAATAGGGTACGTCAAAATAAACATACCACTATTAACTTATACTATTGCAACCAAATGCATAATAATTACAAACATGATAAAACAACACTCAAAAGCATAATAGGTAGAAATGTTAAACTAATTAATAATAAACAAATTAAGCTCATCATATATTATAAAAAATGTAAAACAACTAAATCCTCTACAGAAAACCAATGTAGTGTATCAATTTACATACTCGTTCAGAGATCGTATCTCTTGTACTAATAATAAACCCACAACATATATTGGTTTTACTACAACCCCGCTCTCCCGTAGACTTACATGCCACCTTACTAATCATAGTTCAATTAAACAACATTTCTTAGAAAAAATAGCCATGCATGCAAAATCAGACAGATTTTAGTCGATAACGCAATAATATTCACACATACACACAATAATATGAACCTTCAGATATTAGAGGCCATCTACATTATAACAAAGCAACCCACACTCAATAAAATCACATTTCAATCTAGTCACAACATTAAAATGCATTTTGATATATGATTCTGTTGTTAACATTTCAGTCTCTCATATGGTGTGACGTCATAGCATTACAGATTTACGACTTGCGTCTGCTATTAGCAATGTTTTATGACAACACAAGATAATATCATAGTTGTTGGTGAATTCTTTATGTTAACATCTTTGTAACCTCTCTGAAGATGGCTCATGTGATCTGAAAGCTTAACACCAGCATAAAAAATATCCAAATGTTGGACAATTTTTGTCTTTATTTTTACTTGAAATTAAAGCCAAAATACGATGTTTACAACGGCTCATGATTAAAAATAATAGACATTTATTGTCTGTTATATTTAACAATATATGTTCAGAAAATTATCTGCTGCCTCGATACACCATATACATATATATATATATATATATATATATATATATATATATATATATATATACTTCCAATCAGTTTCCTTTATTTACATGCATTATCCAGTCTGTGTTCATATTTACCTATGAATCTATTGCAGTCGGTTCACATTTATCTTTCTGTCTTTCTCAAGTTGTTCATATCTATCTATTTATATTTATCTACCTATCTATTATTCTATATCAGATTTGAACAAACTGAGATAGATAGATAGATAGATAGATAGATAGATAGATAGATAGATAGATAGATAGATATGAGCAGACAAAGAAATATATATTAACAAAATTAGATAAGAACAGCCCGAGATAGATAAATAGATCTATCTATTTCATGCTGTTCATATCTATCTATCTATCTATCTATCTATCTATCTATCTATCTATCTATCTATCTAATCTATCTATCTATCTATCTATCTATCTATCTATCTATCTATCTATCTATCTAATCTATCTATCTATCTAATCTATCATATCTATCTATCTATCTATCTATCTATCTATCTATCTAATCTATCTATCTATCTATCTATCTATCTCAATCTGTTCATATCTATCTATCTATCTATCTATCTATCTATCTAATCTATCATATCTATCTCAATCTATCTATCTATCTATCTATCTATCTATCTAATCTATCTATCTATCTCAATCTATTCTATCTATCTATCTATCTATCTATCTATCTATCTATCTATCTATCCTGTACAAATATCGAATTTGTAAGAGAGGCTGCTGAACATTTCTTGGTCCAGCCAAGCATATCTCTCTCTCTCTCTCTCTCTCTCTCTCTCTCTCTCACACACACACACACACACAACTAAACAAAAATCTTTTGTTTGTTCATTTGGTGAACTGGGTCGACCATTATTTCACCACCCCCTGTCTGCATCATCTCTGCCGATCGATAGTTATATCTTGATCTATCAATTTCTGTTCGTCTCCCATTAAAATATTATTCCATATGCACGTGTGATTTTCCAATGAGTTCCTCCACACGCGTCACATTGACTGTCGCCATCAATAATTTCTCTCATCTTAATCATGTGCTCGCTTTTTGTCTCCACAGCAAAAAGCCGAGATGACTCACATATAGCTTAACTGCAGATAAGCAACTCATATCAACACCGCCTTACAGCACAATGACGGTATTATCCTCCTTCTCCGATGCCATCACGTTCAGTCGTACTTCCTAAACTCAGAGATATACCTGTCTTGGATTATTTTTATCTATCTATCTATCTATCTATCTATCTATCTATCTATCTATCTTAGCCTTTTCATATCTATCTATCTATCTATCTATCTATCTATCTATCTATCTATCTATCTTAGCCTTTTCATATCTATCTATCTATCTATCTATCTATCTATCTATCTATCTATCTCTCTATCTAAGCTTTTTCATATCTATCTACTTTAGTCTTATCTTATCCCTGTTTCACACTCTCCCCCCCTCTCTCTCTCTCTCTATATATATATATATGCGTGTGTATAATAAGATACAGAACAAAATGAAACGTTTATGAATCTAACGTTTTAATTTTTAAAGCTTCATCAGAGAATGAAACATTGAGAAAAGGAAGAAAGAAATGTATGACAACATAAAGAACAAATAGAAAACGTTTATCAATCTAACATGTTTCACTTCTGCTAAAGCTTTGTCAGAGATTGAGAGAAAATAGAACTGACTAATGACTATCGATCAAGACAAAATTGGAAATTGAAAACAATATAATGTGTAATGGATATTGAGAACGAGGCCGCACAAAAAATGCAATCTACTTATTATAAAGATACCTTTTATATATTTTCCACTATATGTGCATCCATTAATTATTACCCTTTTGTCATCTATCTATCTATCTATCTATCTATCTCAGTCTGTGCATATCTATCTATCTATCTATCTCAGTCTGTGCATATCTATCTATCTATCTATCTATCTATCTATCTATCTATCTATCTATCTATCTCAGTCTGTGTATATCTATCTATCTATCTATCTATCTATCTATCTATCTATCTATCTATCTATCTATCTCAGTCTGTGCATATCTATCTATCTATCTATCTATCTATCTATCTATCTATCTATCTGTCAGTCTGTTCATATCTATCTATCTATCTATCTATCTATCTATCTGTCTGTCTATCTATCTATCTATCTATCTATCTATCTATCTATCTATATATATATATATATCTATCTATCTATCTATCTATCTATCTGTCAGTCTGTTCATATCTATCTATCATCTATCTATCTATCTATCTATCTATATATATATCTATCTATCTATCTATCTATCTATCTATCTATCTATCTATCTCAGTCTGTGCATATCTATCTATCTATCTATCTATCTATCTATCTATCTATCTATCTATCTCAGTCTGTGCATATCTATCTATCTATCTATCTATCTATCTATCTCAGTCTGTGCATATCTATCTATCTATCTATCTATCTATCTCAGTCTGTGCATATCTATCTATCTATCTATCTATCTATCTATCTATCTATCTATCTCAGTCTGTGCATATCTATCTATCTATCTATCTATCTATCTCAGTCTGTGCATATCTATCTATCTATCTATCTATCTATCTATCTCAGTCTGTGCATATCTATCTATCTATCTATCTATCTATCTATCTATCTATCTGTCAGTCTGTTCATATCTATCTATCTATCTATCTATCTATCTGTCAGTCTGTTCATATCTATCTATCTATCTATCTATCTGTCAGTCTGTTCATATCTATCTATCTATCTATCTATCTATCTATCTATCTATCTATCTATCTGTCAGTCTGTTCATATCTATCTATCTATCTATCTATCTATCTATCTATCTGTCAGTCTGTCTATCTATCTATCTATCTATCTATCTATCTCAGTCTGTGCATATCTATCTATCTATCTATCTATCTATCTATCTATCTATCTATCTGTCAGTCTGTCTATCTATCTATCTATCTATCTATCTATCTATCTATCTGTCAGTCTGTTCATATCTATCTATCTATCTATCTATCTATCTATCTATCTATATATATATATATATCTATCTATCTATCTATCTATCTATCTATCTATCTATCTGTCAGTCTGTCTATCTATCTATCTATCTATCTATCTATCTATCTATCTATCTGTCAGTCTGTCTATCTATCTATCTATCTATCTATCTATCTATCTATCTGTCAGTCTGTTCATATCTATCTATCTATCTATCTATCTCAGTCTGTGCATATCTATCTATCTATCTATCTATCTATCTATCTATCTATCTATCTATCTATCCTAGTCTGTGCATATCTATCTATCTATCTATCTATCTATCTATCTATCTATCTATCTCAGTCTGTGCATATCTATCTATCTATCTATCTATCTATCTATCTGTCAGTCTGTGCATATCTATCTATCTATCTATCTATCTATCTATCTATCTATCTATCTATCTATCTATCTATCTATCTATCTATCTATCTATCTATCTATCTGTCAGTCTGTTCATATCTATCTATCTATCTATCTATCTATCTATCTATCTATCTATCTGTCAGTCGGTCTATCTATCTATCTATCTATCTATCTATCTATCTATCTGTCAGTCTGTTCATATCTATCTATCTATCTATCTATCTATCTATCTATCTGTCAGTCTGTTCATATCTATCTATCTATCTATCTATCTATCTATCTATCTGTCAGTCTGTCTATCTATCTATCTATCTATCTATCTATCTATCTATCTATCTATCTGTCAGTCTGTTCATATCTATCTATCTATCTATCTATCTATCTATCTATCTATCTATCTATCTGCTTTTTAAAGAATTTTGCTCAAAGAAAGGCAATAGAGTTACTAAGTCACAAGAAACTTTAAAGAAAATGAAAATAAAAGATAAGAGCTAATAATGGCTAACAATAAATTTACTGGAATTAATGAAGCACAAGATAACCATTGATATTGCATTCATGTTATTGAAGATCAAAGTTGACTGGAAAGCAAGAAACAGAAAGACAGTTTCAAAAAGTGACAAGTTCGACATAAAAATCTGTTAGCATAGAATATGCAGTTGCATCTAGCAATTTAAAAAAAAGGGTAAGACCTAGTTGCCAATATAGTACTGCGATTAATTTGTAAAGTCTGTAAGTCAAAGAGGAAAAGTTAGAAGAAAAATTAACTTAAAAATATTTATACAAGAAACACTGAAAATCTATGTTACGACAGTGGGAACGTGTCTGATTCCAAGATGTCAGGTCAGCAGCAATAGCATTTCATTTTCATTTCATTCTTTGAATTTCGAAATACACAGAAGAACCCAATCCAATGTGACAGTAATTTTCAATGCATGGACAAATATAAATGTGAAAGATATTTTTTGAAGATTCGAATTAATTTACTTTAGTGGTAGTCTTACTAATTTTAGTTCTTTTGGTTGTTTTTCTTGGTTTTCTTTTATTTTCTCGGGGGTATTTCTGCCGGTTTTAATCATTTACTGAATCAATAATGTTTTTCCTGACTTATACTAAATTAAATCTTAGTAAAACTCTTTTATTTCAGTATGAGTAGATAGGCTTTCTTGTCACCCGGTTTATACTCCTTCCCTTTCTCTTGAACAGGAGTAGAGTTTCATCTCTTTTTTTTTCTCTTTTAAGAAGAGATTTCCGGGTTTTTTCTCCTCAGACCTTAATAGTGGTGATTTCATTAGTTTTTGGCAGTTTTCTGGTAGCTACTTTCCGACAAGTAGTTAGGAGCCACAACTCTTGCAGGGGCTGCTCTGATCAACCTTTGCATAATATCGGGCTTCTTGCACTGCCATGTCATGCATAGATTCATGTTCATGAAAACGCCTCCGGTGGGAAACCTTGAAACTATACTGCTACAGTCTGTACCCGTTCCCTATCCACACGTGTCACATTTGAGGATCGACTGCTACTGCTACTCTATGCCTCTCCTGACTTAATTAACACACCATGACCATAAACAATCAAACAAATAAACTTAAACCAGCGAAACAAAAAACATCTAAACCCCTCAACATTTCTTTCTCCAAAATTCTTGGTATTCATTCCATTTTTTGCATTGTGGAATCGTTCCTCTACGAAAAGTCCCCAGACATATCTGTGAAGCTCTTTAACTTCTTAACTCCACAATCCTCTCCTCGGATTTCTCAATTCCTGGTTACCTTCGCCTAATTTGGAAGGACACTAATGTCCACATGGATGGCCTGACAGTTTATGTCCGCGAACATCTCCCTCTGGCTTTTACATGTATCTCCGTGTCTCCCTACTAAACTCAGTAAGCTATCTCTTCTTTCTCTGCCACTCTCCTTCCTCTCCTGAATGTTGGGTGCTGGATAATATTATAGACAAGCCCATTTTCCTGTACCCGTTTGCTAATATATTTGTGTCCGGCGACTTTAATAAGTATGCCAAATGGCTTAAACACGATCACTGGAAATTACTGGCGTTCAAACCTTGAATTTCTCAATTACTCAGTTTCTGCCGCAAGTACTGGATTTCCCTACGCGTTTCCCTAGTGACTCTGAAGGTTACGGTTCTCTTCTCTATCCCTTTCTTATTTCTATCCCTAACTCTTGCCATTCTATACAACTCTGATCTCTTGGCAACCCTGATCATGCTGGGGTGTTTTTCTGCTCTTCCTACATCCAAAAACCTCATACCAACAAAATAACTAACTGTTATCTAACTGGGACTTTCCTTCGCCATCTTCCATGGAACAAAGTTTTTAGTCTCCGTTCAAAACTGTGCCTCTGCAGTCTCGTCCTGGGTGAAAGACGATATCAATGATTTCATCCTAGCAAGAAAATTTCGACTCAAACCTCGTTTATCGCCTTAATTCTTCCTTGCTGGCTCGGCTGCCATTGCCCACAGGAATCACTTCTTCAGGCAATACCGGAGTGACACCTCTGATTACAATAGGCGCCTCTTTGACTGCTCAAAATGGAGGCAAGCCTATGCTAAATGATGCTAAGTTATTGTTTGCTAATAGAATGAAACAATGTATAGGATCTTGGAAATTCGGTTTCAAAGATTACAGACAGCTCTGCAAGAGTGTAATGAACAGCAGCAAACTCTCAATCCCACCACTATCCAATCAATTCGAAGCTCCCACATCCACAGCAGACAAGGTTGAAAATTTTGCTCTCATATTCTCTTGCAACTCAGCACTTTTCTCGCCTGAAGTACTCACAAACGATTTCTATCCTAGAGCAGAGGCGCAACTGAGTGGCATTTGCATAGTGATGTCTCTTGTTTAAACATCATTTCGAAAAGAGACTGACATAAGGCAAGCGCAGTCTATGGAATTGCAGGTTTCGTTCTAAAGAAATGTGGGGTCCTGGGAATGACAGTAAACTACATCAGACAGCAAGGTCTCTGATTGGGAGGTTGTGAGGAGCATGGAACCACCTCTTAATTGTTGTTGTTCCAAGGTCCACCCTGACCCGGAGTGATAGCATGGCCTCTGATTGGGAGGTTGTGAGGAGCATAGAACCACTTCTTAATTGCTGTTGTTCCAAGGTCCACCCTGACCCGGAGTGGTAGCACCTGTTAGGGTCCCAGCTATGGGCAAATAATTGTCCTACCCCCAAACTGAGGTCAAAATACTATGAAAGTATAAAAATTTCATAGAAATATATACATAAAAATACTTTTATAATAAAATATAAATTGGTAAATTTTTTATTTGTTCTCGAAGGTCTTTATCCCTTCAAATCTTTCCAAAACGTCCTTACTTCCGTGTAAATGTAAATGTTGAACTCAAATCGATAATTGTTTACTGACGAAACCTACCTGTTTTCAAGTTAACGACCAGAAAAATATCGAACTTCTTGTCGCTGTTTATCTCACCCCGTAACCACGATTCAAAAATGTTATTCACTGCAGAATGACTTCACGCATAGTTTGCTGATTTTTCGGCCTTTTTACTTCCTTTTTGCAATTACTACGCGGAAATTGAGTTCCGAAACCAAAAACAACGCGAATTGCTCAAAGGAAGTAAATAGGCCGAAAATCTTAAGCCGCAAGTCATTCAGCGGTGAATCAGATAAGAGAACGGTGGTAAAGGGTGAGATATAGTCCGATGTTTTTCTGGTCGGTAACATGAAAACAGATAGGTTTCTTCAATAAACAATTATAGATTTCAGTTCAGCATATACATTTTCACGGAATTAAGGAGGTTTTGGGGAGATTTGACGGGGTAAAGACCTTCGGGGAACAAATTAAAAATTTACCTATACATTTCTGAAGGAAAAATATTTTCAACAATATATTTTTGAAGGAATAAAATTGTCATAATACACTTTTGAAGGAAAAATTTATTGCCAGTAACACATTTTTAATATAAAACTAGAAGACATTTTCAGTTTGCTAAAATAAAAAACATTTAATCAAAATCTGACTAAATTAACCTTCTCGATATAATCGAACATTAAACAAAATACCTTAAAACCCCACCTTTTTGGCATTTAAGTTTTTTTTTAATCATTTCACCCCAAGCTAGGCATTCCACTGCGCAGGGGGTTACATTGGGGAAAGTGATGAGAAAGAGTGGTTAGTTATAGGGGATGTCGGAAGGAGGGTGATAGAGGATACTGAGGATGGGGGTTGGGTCGATGGGAAGAGTGTTTGAGAGAATGGATGCGAGTTAGTGTGGTAAGAGGTGACTACTGACTTTATATTTAAATTCCTGGAGATTGTAGCTGTCGGGGAAGCAAGTATGTGGAAGGGAATTCCCCAGGCGGGAAGTGCGATAAAAGAAGCTTATAAAGTAGAAATTGCGGTTACATTTTATCTGTTTCACTGTAAAAGAGTGGGACCTAGTTGCTAATCTAGTATCTCGTGCAAATTCATAACTAGCGGGCACCAGTGATGTAAGTTCATCCGAGCAGAAGCCGTAAGCCCACAGATGTTGATATGCCGTTAACCAAAACTCAAACTCAAACTCAAAATAAAGAAATGTGCCTTTGAAATGGCACCCATCCTCTCCAAACTCTATAACTCGCTGCTTTCTGCTTCACTTCCTTTTGGAAGTCTCATTTGTAGCCCTTGTTTTTATGAACTCTGAGGAGCCCTCTGTCCCCTTTAACTAACGTTTTCTTAGCATCTTACGGCTTTTGGTAAAATGTGCGAGCCTATTGACAACGCTGAAGTAGTTAATCACCTCACATCTCTGAAAAACAATATGGCTTCCATTTTTCCAGGTCTACCGGTGATGTGAAAACAGTCACCATTGTAGTGTGTATATATGCAGTAGCGAGCATAAAGGTCATCAGAACGATGTTAAGGAAAAGTCTAAATATGAAAGTAAACGTTTTTCACATCAAGTACTAATGAATTATGAACGCTATTTTCATTTGGAAATGATGTGTCCATTATAATAGTAGGATTTTGTTAATCGTTCTGATGTTTTTGATCATCTCTTATTTTCGAATGTTATATAATTATTCTTATAACTTTATCAAAATAAGTTTATTGAGTTTTATATTTTGGAATTATATAATTTACCTTTATATCCTTATTTTTCCTTGATAAAACTTTCTATGAGGCGTTAAAATAAAAAGTTATTTCACATTTAGACTTTTTCTTAACATCGTTCTGATCTGTCTGTTCCCTACTGTGTATATATATAGAAATCACCTGGCAGGCCTAGGAAAACTACTGCAAGGGAAGACAGATGGATTGGTAAAGAATCAAAGAAGGGTCGATTTGCGACAGAAACCGCTATCTCTAAAAGAGCTAATGCTAACATTGACATTAAAATATCAAGGGACACTATTCATCGAAGACTTAATTAAATAAATCTTAACAGTAGAGTAGCTTTACGAAGCCTTACATTTCTAAAAATAATCAAACGAACCGATTGAAATTTCCCACTGAACACATCATATGGACAGAAGAACAGTGGGATTTTGTTCATTTCAGCGATGAGTCAAAGTTTAATCTGTTCGGTTGTGACGGGAGAAGGTTCGTTCGTCGCAGTCCTAAGGAACGATATTTGCCTGAGTGCACTAAAAGCAGCGTTAAATTTGGAGGAGGAAGTGGATGGTGTTTGGCCTGATTTCAGTCGATGGTACGGGACTTCTTGTTAGGCAACACGGTAAAATTAAAATGAACGCAACTGTATACAAAGAGATATTGAAGAAACATGTTGTACCTAACTTGAGAACTGCGATTAATCAACCAGCTGTATTTATGCAAGATAATGCGCCATGTCACACAGTGAAGTCTGTTAAGACATTTCTTTCTGAGGAGGATGTTACTGTTAAAGGAGGATGTTACTGTCAAAGCCCAAACATAAATCCTTTTGAAAATGTCTGGAAGTTACTAAATGAAAGAGCTAAGAAGAAGAATCCAATAAACATTGAAGAACTATAGACTCATTTGAAAGGAGAATGGGAGAAAATATCCGTTAATGAATGCAAGACATTAATTCGCTCACATAGCAAAAGATATCAAGCTATTATTGAAAATAAAGGTTTACACATCAAGTACTAATGAATTACGAATGCTATTTTCCTTTAGAAATGATGTGTCCATTATAATTTTGGGATTTTGTTAATCGTTCTGATGTTTTTGATCATCTCTTATTTTCGAATGTTATATAATTATTCTTATAACTTTATCAAAATAAGTTTATTGAGTTTTATATTTTGGAATTATATAATTTATTTTTATATCCTTATTTTTCCTTGATAAAATTTTCTATGAAGCTTTAAAATAAAAAGTTATTTCACATTTAGACTTTTTCTTAATATCGTTCTGATCTTTATGCTCACTACTGTATATATATACCAGGCACTTGATAAGAATGGCGAATCTAGATCTGTTGCTCTTGATAAATCAGAATCTTTTGACAGGGTTTCGCATGCTGGCCTTCTGCGCAAGCTACAGAGCTACGGTATTCTTCAACGACTGTTTGATTTAATCCAATCATTCTTATCAAATTATGAATTGAAAATCGTTTTGATTCCAGATCCTTTCATACAAACGCGGGCGCCCCTCAAGGCTTTATCCTAGGCCCTACGTTGTTTCTAATCTTCATCAATGATCTTCCCAAATAGGTATTTATGCAGATGACCGTATAGACTAGGGAAAGTTCACTATTGATCTGACGTGTTAACCACTCGACCACGAAGGTTTCATAATTAGACAAGATCGAACTTGTGTATTTAAGCCTTAATTAAGAAACCTTCGTGGTCAAGTGGTTCGAAACTTGCCGAAGGATGCATATTTTTCTAACAAAATTTTTCGAATATTCAGGCCAGTGGATATATATATATATATATATATATATATATATATATATATATATATATATGCATTGTTTCAATTATAGAAAAACAGAGTATACACTCAAATACGAGTATCTATTAAAAAATAATGTTCAAACAAATAAATTTAAATAAGATAACATAGCAAGTCCGAGAAAGTAAAATAAATATATTTTATACTTATGTCAATTATTAGGTTGTCCCAAAAGTTCGTAAACAATTGCAAAAAATTGAAATTGTACTCTCAAAAACAACAAAAATTATTGCTCAATATAAAGACCATCATTTTCCAAGACTTTCTGCCATCGATATGCAAGCTTTCGGATCTGGTCAAAGTACCATTCAGCCGGCTTTCAATCAAAGAATTCTTGACACGCTTCCTCAACTTCATCAAACGAGTCGAATCGGCGGCCCTTCAAAAAGTGTTGCATTGAGCGGAAAAGGCCGTAATCTGATGGAGCACAGTCAGGACTGTAGGCTGGATGTGGCAGAACCTCAACGCCGTCCAGCTCTTCAAACTTGTCTTTGGTCTTCCTGGCGGTGTGTGGCTTGGCATTGTCCTGGTGCATCTAAGCGCGCTTTCGGTTGATCAGAGCCGGGTACTTTTGCTTCAACTTTTCGTAGATCCGCTCAAGTTTCTGACAGTAAAGTTCGGCACTGATGGAACGACCATTCGGAACCAACTCAAAATGCACGATTCCTTCAAAGTTCCACCAAACGCACAACATGACTTTCTTACCGAATCGATCTTGTTTTGAAACCGACGGTGTCTCTTGCCCTTTCTAAACCCGTCGATTGTCTCGATTGTGCTGGACCAGATAAACCCATTTCGCAAGTGTTTACGTACTTTTGGGACAACCTAATATATAAAGTCATTCCAAGTCTGAAAGAAAAATATTTCTTAAGCTGATGACTGCAGTAAACTACCACAGGCCTAAACTGAAATGAGAATTCCCAGTAGAACGAGGAGCTTTCGAAACAGGATGCCATTTATGATCCTTATTTTCACCTGATTTAATAAATAGGTAATGAATATGTATAGACCTTGGTTCCCCCTCACTGGAATGTGATTGACTGGTGTTAGCCATAAAAATAGACTAAGGCGAGGACGTTCAGAGAAATCCAGAGGTTTACTGGTCTACCACTATTAGCTAGGTCTCAGGATACTGTCATTACGTCTACTTACTAGATTGTTCTACCAGGTTACATATGCCTTAACCACTTAACTAACTCGAATGATATATATATCCCTTTCCGGGACATATCAGCACCATAAGAAGACCCGTAGTATAAAACACCGTGGTAAAACGTCTAGCATAGATGGTGACTCCCAGTATAGCTGATGCAGACAATGCAGAGATCGCGTGACGTTGTTGTTTTGTGTCAACAAGTCAGGAACACATATGTTAAAACCGATTATAATTGGCAAATCGCGTCGCTCTATTCCATGCACCATGACAACAAGCGCATCAGCAATGCTGATGACAAAGCTACCACACACAATCATCTTTTGCTTGACAGCTGACCTACTCATCCGCAAACTGTCAACCGATAAGCTGTGACGGAAATATCCGAGCTTTTAACTTTGCCAAGAATATTAGATCCTAGAGATCAGACGATCATTTCTGTGTCCAGCCGAAATTTGTGGGGTGGATTAATTTGTATAATTGCAGATGTCTCAAAGTTGAAACCTATTTAAAAAGTTTAAACGCGAATTGGTCACTTTAACTCTGGACAGTAGCCGGTTCTTACGGATAATGTCGGGTGGACTGTTTGGAACCAGTCTTTTCAGTACACTAATCTCATTCGTTTTGTGTACATGGTTGAGAGAAAATGGATTAGGAGAGCTAGCGAAAAGACAACATTTACTAAAAGATACAAAGGACAGGAAATTGTGGAGAGCCATTATCGCCCACGTCCTGAAGGGATACTATAGATATAAGAAGAATATCTTATATTAACAGTACAAACGATACAATTTTTATTTCTCGACTTGCTAAACCCTTGGATGTGCGTTATGATGTAATAGTTAACGACTTGGAATCAACGAGTGCGATTTCATGTCGGGTTCAATGTATTCAATTACGCTGAAATACCCTAGGAGGAAAGATATGAATCCATCTCTTCTCTCTCAGCTATGAGATGAATAGCAGAACAGACTGGGATTTATAGTCTTTGTTGGCGATCAACATCCCACAAAAGAACTGGCAAACTTCTTCTATGTGTCTTGTCCTTTCAGGATGTAGGCGATCATGGGCTTCCATGTCTCCCTATCTCTGGTGGCTCTTAGCACTCTTTCTCTTGTAATGTCTCGCAGCTTCCGTTCTGTCATCCACCTGCTCAGGCCTTTTAGATAAGTTATCCGCTACTTTCCTCCATCTCTTTTCCCTCCTCTATCAGGTTCTCCAAGCCCTCCTTCCTCATTGCATGCCCCAGGAACTTCAGTTGTCTCTTCCTGATGCTCAATATTAATTTCCTTTTCGTTTCCATTCTCTCCAACACCTCGTCATTCCTCACATACTCGGTCCACGATATCCGCAGCATCCTTCTGTAGAACAACATTTCAGCTGCTTCAAGTTTTCCCTTCATCTTTGTTGATATTATCCAATATTCACTGCCGTATTGAAGAACTGAAATCACATAGCAAATCCAGTACACTCTTCTTTGTTTCTAGTAAAAGTTTTCTGTGTATTAATACTTTACTCGGCTTCTTGGGATGCGTCCTTCGCCATGCCAATTCGCCTTTGGATCTCTGTGTCGCACTTTCTGTCTTCAGTTAGAACACTTCCCAGATATTTAAATTTTTGTACATGCTTGATTTTAGTATTCCCCACCTGTATTTGGCATTTTGGGCTGCTCTTTTTGCTGATAACCATGTATTCGGTTTTCTTGCAGTTTATTTGTCGTCCTTTAAAGTCAATCTCTTCAGTTATCTTCTGCAGGAGGTCCTGCAGTTTCCTTTCCGTGTCTGCAATCAACACTGAGTCGTCTGCGTATCTTATGTTGTTCAGATTGCGACCTCCGATGACAAATCCTGGCATAACATCAAGGGTCCTCAAAATATTCTCACTGTATAAGTTGAATAGATCCGGTGACAATACACATCCTTGTCTTGCGCCTCTTTTTGTCTTTGTATATCTGCTGAATTCGTTACCTGTTCGTATGCAGACAGTTTGCTGCCAGGAGAGATTCCTAATTACCCTAATGTCTTTCCCAAATATATCGAGGCTGCTGAGCATCTCCATCAATTCTTTGTGGCGTATTTTGTCGAAAGCCTTCGCATAATCAATAAAGCACAGGTATAAGTTCTTCATTTGTATTGCTCTTTCAGAAAGCATCCTCATCATAAATACGGCATTCCTTGTCCCAGTGTCTTTGACGAATCCACACTACTGTGGGGAAAATCATCTGCCTAGTTACTCATGAATCGAAAGGGACGTGATTCTTTAAACGTGTATCGCGTATGACACTTAGTTGACTGAAGCTTATCTCTTTGAAAACGATCAAAGACGATCGAATATATCGGGAATATAACACATCATTTACGTTGCCACGTCGACAAGTTTCAGCATACGCTTAAATGCATACCTTCTAGAAGGGCATATCCCCCCTACTGTTGTGCATTCCGGTTGAGGAACCACACAAAACAATGAATATCAAAACAGGTATTTGAGATAGAAAAATAAGTTATATTAAACGAAAAGAAACAAACGCAGTTTCGTAATCCAGGAATACGATTAGTAGGAATATATATATACAACTCTTTGAAGTGAAGCCGTGCTGGAATTAGTATGTTCACGTCGTAACTGACGGTTGCTGTGTAATGCTATTCTGACTGAGTGGAGCTCAAAGCTACTATGACTATTGACGCGGTATTCTCTTTGAAACTTCGGTATTGTTCGGTAACTTACGGATCAGTCACTGTTCTCCTATTGTACTCCAACGGAATTCCCTTCCACACGATTGCTTCCCCGACCGCTACAATCTCCAGGAGTTTAAATGTAAGGTCAATAGACACCTCCTAACACACTAACCTGCTCCCATTCTATCATATGGAAGAGAATTCCACAGTCGGGAAGTGCGAGAAAAGAAACTGTTGGAGTAGAAGTTGCGGTTGCATTTTATCGGTTTCACTGTAAAAGGGTGGGATCTAGTTGCTAATCTAGTTTCTCGTACGAATTCGTATCTAGGGGCCAGCAGTGATCCAAGTTCATTGGAGCAGAAGCCGTGAAAGTATTTATAGAAGAGACACAAGGAAGCCACATCGCGCCGGTGAGAGAGAGACTGCAGGCGGTCTGCCTAGTTGGTATCGATCACATTACAGACACTCCGCTGTACCTTGTCGAGAAGCCCGAGTAAAATAGCAGGAGCACCCGACCAGATATGGCAGCAGTATTCAATGCAGCGGCGGATGGTAGATTTATATATGTGCAAGATAGATTCAGACGGAAAAAACTTCCGGGCCCTGCACAGAGAACCGACTTTCATAGCAGCGGATTTAGCAATGGATTCGATATAGTCATTCCATTTGAGGTCCGCTGTAAGTTTGAAACCAAGGAGGCGTAGTGTTTTACTCTCTGGGAGGCAAGCCTGGTCCATGCTAATGGGAGGTAGGTGCGATTGTCTATGATGGTTAATTGATAGTAGCTTTGTTTTAGAAGCATTAAAGCTTACGAGCCATTTCTTACCCCAGTCCACTACGGATTGGAGGTCCTTTACAAGTTCGGCTGCAAGGTTAGCTTTGTCGCCTACACTAGATTTTTGGTCGAGGTGAGAGTAAACTGTGGTGTCATCGGCGTACATACCTACTTGGGATATTATGGAATCAGGGAGATAGTTAATGTATATCAGAAAGAGCGTAGGACCTAGGATAGAGCCTTGAAGGACACCCGCGTTCGTATGGTAGTTCTGGGAGGCATGTCCGTTTAATACCACCTTCATTGTGCGGTTAGAGAGGAATGACTGGATTAGTTCAAACAAATGTCCAGTTATACCATAGCTCCGCAGTTTGCATAGAAGGCCAGCATGCCAAACTCTGTCGAACGCTTTAGAGATATCCAAGGCAACGGTTCGGGCTTCACCATTCCTGTCGAGCGCCTGATATATGTACTCGGTGATGGTCGTTAGCATATCAGCAGTAGACCTGGTGAAGCGAAAACCATACTGCTTGTCCGAGAGGAGCCTGTGTGCTGATGCTGAACCACCTCGGCGTTGATAATGGCTTCGAACATTTTCCAGTCGAGTTTGTTACATTCACTTGACGTGCTCATATCTTTGAGAAAAGGGTGTAACCATCTCTTGTCCGTCCTATGTTTAAAAAGCAGGACACCTATAGATTTGGGTGGTGGTCGGTCTGGGAGAAGGACAAAGGAATTAGAAAAAAAATCTGAGGGCCTAGTGTACGGACTGAGTGCGACTCACACCATATTCCGTAGTTTTCGGTTGTCGGTCAAGAACTTGAAGAGAAGATGGGTGCCGCCTATCTATCAAAAATCCCACTAAAATGATCACGAGGAAGAAACGTTTTCTGCCCTCAGGTTGCCACCACACGACTGGAAGTTTGTGGGATGAGATTGAAAATTTTATTTATTATTTAAATGATTTAAAAAGATAAATTCTTCATACATGAAACGATATAATTAGTTGTATACATAATAGACACACATTGGAGAATAGTAATTGCTAAATTATTTCAATATAGTTGATAACTGTGCAAAATTCTGTAATTAAAAACCTGGGATGGATCCCTTCGTTAACTCGGAGTTCGCTATGCACCAGAACATGTATTCAGCTCTTTAAAAGAATATTTTCCTGGAATAAACATTTTTAAAATTTCTTCTTTTTTTAAAGAAAAGTTTATACCGAGAAAATATTTATACCGAATGGAACCAATATAATGTGATCTGATGAAATTAGGCAATTTAGCTCACAGAAATTAATTATGATTTATAATCAATCTAAATTATATATATGCAAGAAAAAATTATGGCAGACACGTTATTTCATGGTAAATCGGAAGTATAAGCCTACTTCAAGCGAACTATCACCAGCTTCCGTCTTAATTGTACAGAAGATTTTACACGATATATATATATATATATATATATATATATATATATATATATATATAGGAAAGAATATTAATAAAAAGTTTAGAATTTAAAGATGTACTTTTTTAAACAGTATTTGTTTATTTTTATTATATTTTATATTTCAGACCGTCCTCGGTCCTTCATCAGAAACAAGTGATTTTTAAATTTGAATTAGAAACGTATTTCACGATAGCGTCCGAATATTTTTTTGTTTATATCACGTGGTGTCGATAAACCAATCAACCTGCGGCACGTCCGTTTGTTCATTTTCGGTAAACCAATCAACATGCGGCACGTCCGTAGAAAAAGTCTGTTTGTTTTAGATAAAAAATTCTTTGGAATATCTGAAAAAAGAAAACTTTTTTTACCTCTTGAAATATTTGTAGAGATTCAACACACCTAAGTCCCTATTTAACCCTAGCTTGTGTGTATTTAAAAAATGATTACAGGAACCTCCAATCAAACAAAAACATCAAAGACATTTTCGATAGGCCACCCATAAATGCAAAGAAACAAACACCCAACCTATCAACTATCCTCACTTCTAACAAATATTTAAATAATACAAACCTATCAGGGAATTTAAAATGTGGAAAGCCTCGCTGTTTAATTTGTAAACATTTAATAACAGACAAAACATTCTCTGTACCCAACACCAAAATAAAATTACACCCACCAAACCTTACTTGTGATAGCAAAAACATCATCTACTTTCTCCTCTGCTCAATTTGCCCCAACAGTGGATATATCGGCGAATCCAGTAATAGCTTTAGACTTCGCTTCAATAATCACAAACTAGATATACGACAAAAAAATGTATACTCCCCAATTGCAGCCCATTTTAATCAACCTGATCATACTTTAGAAAATTGCAAATGTTTACTAATAGACTCCAATTTTAGTTCCACATACACACGCAGAAAGAAAGAAAAATACTGGATTTTAAAATTAAATACACACAAGCTAGGGTTAAATAGGGACTTAGGTGTGTTGAATCTCTACAAATATTTCAAGAGGTAAAAAAATTTTTCTTTTTTCAGATATTCCAAAGAATTTTTTATCTAAAACAAACAGACTTTCTCTACGGACGTGCCGCATGTTGATTGGTTTACCGAAAATGAACAAACGGACGTGCCGCAGGTTGATTGGTTTATCGACACCACGTGATGTAAACAAAAAAATATTCGGACGCTATCGTGAAATACGTTTCTAATTCAAATTTAAAAATCACTTGTTTCTGATGAAGGACCGAGGACGGTTTGAAATATAAAATATAATAAAAATAAACAAATACTGTTTAAAAAAGTACATCTTTAAATTCTAAACTTTTTATTAATATTCTTTCCTATACATATTAAGACAGTATACGTGGATGATCATCACTATATATATATATATATATATATATATATATAAATATCGGTCAAGTTTCGAACCCGGCCAGAAGATATCTGGCCACACTGATGAGCTGTGATACAGTGAAACAGGCTTGTATGTGGATGACGAATATATTATGCTCTCATTACGATTGTGCTCTCTAGAGAGGAAATTTGAAAAAAAGAAACAGTTAACACTGCTGCGATTTATGCATTACTCCCCAGCAATGAATTGAGTTCTTTCGATGACTGGCGTGTGGATACACCGCTTATATATAACACGCTAAAATTTCCCTTCTCTGATTCCATGTACCTATGGCTTAGGATTTAGTGACTCCGACCATATCAGTTGAATTTCGATCCCGGCCAGAATCAAGTGGATGTCTAGCCCCGCTGATGAGCTGTGATACAGCGAAACAGGTTTGTATGTGGATGACGCATATATTATGGTCTCATTCGATTAAGCTCTCTAGAGAGGAAAATTTAAAAAAATGTACTACGTCTGCGATTTATGCATTACTCCTAAATAATGAATTAAGTCCTTTAGGAGATTGGCGTGTCTATACACTGCTTATATATATGCTTATATATAACACGCTCTAATTTCACTTCTCAGATTCCATGCGCCTATGGCTTAGTGGGTAGCGAGCCCGAATGACACCAAATCGGTTGAGTTTCGATCCCGGTCAGAAGTAAGTAGATGTCTAGCTACACTGATGAGCTGCGAAACAGGATTGTATGTGGATGACGAATATATATATATATATATATATATATATATCCTCATCCACACGTAAGTATATATATGCTTATATATATAGATGAAGAATATATATATATATCAGCGCCTTATAACCTTCAATCTTTTATTTTCTCGATTGTGTAATAAGGCATTTGGATTTTGAAAAAAAGGAAAAAATCGTTCTTATTCTCAAAAGTTTGTTGTGTAATGTAAATGAACATGTAATTTTCACATATCTATCTATCTCTATATCTATCGATCTATATATATATATATATATATATATATATATATATATATATATATGGAAAGAATTAATGTAGAGAAGTTTGTCCTTTAACTAAACAGAGTTATGCCGACTGCGAGGTTTCGAGCAGGCACCATTATGATATCATCATTTCTCAGTGTTTATTTTTAAACCTGATGATGTGCCTCTGCTTTATTCTTATTCATATAGAGCTGGGTGACAAACTTCTCTAAATTAATTCCTCTTAATGCCCCCTCCCTTTCGATATTGAGCATTTTATGACAAAAAAAAACCTAGACTTTCCTGTCACCTTTCTGATCAAAGTTCAATTAAACAACATTTCTTAAAAAAAAACATAGCCATGTAGTTAATGTCAGACAAATTTTAGTTAACAATACAATAATACTCACTCATATGCACATTAAAAAGAACCTTCAGATATTGGAGGCCATCTATATTAAATCAAAACACGTGGTGTGATGTCATCGAAGTGCATTACAAATTTACGAACTTCGTTTGCTATTTGGTAACTGTTATCGTTGCTTAGCAAAGTTTTATGTAAACACAAGATAAAATAGTCTTTGATGGTGGATGTTTTTATGTTAACGTCCCTGTAAACTCTCTGACGATGGCTCATGTGAGCCGAAAGCTTAGAACCAACTTAATAAAAAAATTATCCAAATGATGGAGGATTTTGTCTTTATTTTCACCTGAAATTAAAGCCAAAATACGATAGACATTCATTGCCTCTTATATTTAACAGTATATGTATAGAATATATATATATATATATATATATATATATATAGTCGCGGCTTTAATATAAGGAACGGAAACAACAAAGAAAATCTTTGTTCCATTTAATCTTTATTTTAAAAAAAATCGTTTATACAAATCTTTTGTAACTTTGTATAATATTAATGCATTACACCCTAATCTTTATTCGGTAAAAATTTCATTGCTAATCATTCATTACTTTTTAAGTAATACACATATTTATGTCTTTGTTGTTTCTGTTCCTTTTATTATGGCCGCTACAGTAGGGATGTGCGTTGGATATCGGTGCATTGGATATCGGCTCGGAACGAGAAATCGGGGAGCCGAGTTCGAATTCCAGCTGAATTCATTGTCTCTTCCTTCCAGTTATGGGTTACATAACAGGACAGATTGGGTTCTATAGCCTTGGTCGGCAACCAGTCTACCGCAGAAAGCAATGGCAACCTACTGCGGGATAATCTTCTGCCCAGTCAGTCAGGTCTCTTTCGAGAAATGATCGCCCAAGCGTGTATCACGTATGGCACTTAACTGACTGACTGACAGTAGATAGATAGATGTTGTGGGGGTGTATTTGAGAGGTATTAAGTTTTTTTCATGAAGTATCATCGAAAAATGACACGTCTTAAAGGAATGGGATTTATTTTACGCGTTTTTTTTATGGGGGCGGTTCCCCTGATAAGGAAATTAAAACATCATTTGTCGGGTTTAAAAGTACAAAGCTTTGTTTACCAATTCATTGTAAATAACGTATTTACGGCTAAATATAGACGTGCATCAAGAAAATGAATATTCTTAGCTTTTTTTCTCCCTGACAATTCGATCATTGCAAACATTGCTAAAGCCATCTTTTCCCCGACATTTGTTCAGGGAGCCTTGAAGTCACTATTAGTCGTTTATTGTTTTTGTTTTGTAAAGGAGGAAATGAAGCAACCTCTTTTTCTTTTTTCTTTTTATTATTAGACACATTTTGTTCGATTTTTATACCGTGATATCTCGCAGTTTCACGTCTCGGCTTGTCATCATGGAAAAGGAACGCCTCCGTTTAACTCTTTCTTTTGACTTCTTTTGTCGTATGTTTTTCTACTTTGTAACAGCTCTTTTCAATATTTCAATCTATAATAATTTATTTTTAATCGTTTTGCTCCAAGCAAGGTGATAAAGCCACTAGAACGCAGAGGGTCACAGGGAGGAAATGCGAAATTAAAAGAGAAGGCTTTAGTGAGGAAGATTGGGGAATGGACGAAAAAAAAGGAACAGGGTTCAAGAACTCAGAAGACAAATTGAGATCACAATTAGATTTTGAAGATTTTATTTATCATATAAGAAATCGGGAGGGAGTTTCACAAATGGAAAAAGCGAGAAAAGTAACAATTATAGCTGAAGAGACCGTTACATCTAGCTTGTTCAACAATAATATAGTGGAATCTTTTTATCGATCAGTTTAGCTAGAGACCTACAAAACTTCTTGTAACACCAAGTGCTATGGCAGCATTCACCAATTTAAACAAGGAAACCGTCCAGAAGAGTTGCAAGACATTTCGAAGTCGTTTGGAGGCCGTGATTAAAGCCAATAGCGATTTTACTGCATAAGCTTGCTCTTCAGTATTTCAAGATATTTTGTGTAATTTTCGAAAATACACATGTTAGAATGAGACATCAATGCAACTTCAAATTTTGCGTAATTTAGACAACAATTTAACCATCACACACTCTCTTTCTCTCTCTTTCTTTCTCTCTCTCTCTCTCTCTCTCTCTCTCTATATATATATATATATATATATATATATATATATAGGTATAATCGGTTGATCTTCCTAACTTGAATATTTAAAAGTTCTACATGTTGAGCACTTTTTGATACAACTGGTTACTCGTCTAACTTTACTCTGACCAATAACTGGTTAATAATTATATATATATATATATATATATATATAT
Organism: Ascarosepion bandense; assembly: GCA_037127315.1. Lineage (NCBI taxonomy): Eukaryota > Metazoa > Mollusca > Cephalopoda > Sepiida > Sepiidae > Ascarosepion > Ascarosepion bandense. The sequence goes on from JBBBDQ010001437.1 coordinate 667,232, forward strand.
ATATATATATATATGTAAACATGTTACGGAAATTAACGAAATTTAACGAAACTTGGTTATAAGCAACCGACAATTTGTAATGAATTATTTTGAACATTATTTTTACCGATACTCATATTTAAGTAGATATTCTGTGTTTAATTAAACAGTATTTTATATTTATATCTACCGGCCTGATTATTTTCACGATAAATTTTTATGACGAAAATGTGTGCTACCCAGCAGGATTATTAATCAGTTATATATATATATATATATATATATATATATATATATATAATTATTAACCAGTTACTGGTCAGAGTCAAGTTAGACTAGTAACTAGTTGTATCAAAAAGTGCTCAACATGTAGAGTTTTTAAATATTCAAGTTAGGAAGATCAACCGATTCTACCCTTAGTTTCAACCTTTCGGTATCATCATGCGTTATATATTAACTGATTTTGCAAAGCCCTTTTGAACGCATAACAGGATAATAGGAGTTTTAAAATAAGGGAGGAGTTAGTCAAGATTAGCGAAATAATATTGTACATACTTTCATCTGGGTTTGTATGAACCCAAAACGTATTTCCTAATGTGTATACATCCGGACATTATTTCTGAACTTTAGTTTAGCAACTTTTTGTAGTTCTGAAAATGATACTATAGCCAATTTTTCTTTTTCTTATTAGCACAATCTGTAGACATTACCACCATTGCAAGGTCTGCGCTTACTTAATATATTTCAGGTTACATAAGGATCATTGCCATTTTTTCTTTTAATTTTCGTACGTAGTTAGAGAGTTTGGTTCAATTTTTATGGCTTTCTATAGATATTTCTTATAAAACAATTTTGAAAACATGGCAGCATAATCTGCTGTCCTTCCTATCTATCTATCTATCTATCTATCTATCTATCTATCTATATATATATATATATATATATATACTAGCGGACATAATTATTAGGCCACCCCAGTTTTTTAAAAAGAAATGATGTATTTCATGCTATTTTTAGTATTCATTGCCAAAGGAAATGTTTCTTTTGTAATTATTACTTTACAAAATTTTACAAGGCAAGGAAGCAAAATGAACTCTCCCAACCAGCCTAAATTTTTTTCATTCTTTCATTGATGAAACTGCAATATATTTAATTATTTAATATTTATAAATTAATTTGATGCACATGCTATTGTGCAATATTAATAAAAGAACCATTATATTTTCCTTTACAATTATTCACTTGGCAATAAAAACTAAAAAAATGGTCTGAAATACATAATTTTTTTTAAAACACTGGGCTTGCCAAATAATTGTGGCCGGTAGTGTATACAGCGTATCGAGGCAGCAGATAATTTTCTAAACATATACTGTTAAATATAAAAGACAATGGATGTCTAATATGTTTAATTTTGACCCGTTCTAAACATCGTATTTTGGCTTTAATTTCAGGTAAAAATAAAGACAAAATTCTCCAACATTTGGATAATTTTTATAATGCTGTTTCTAAACTTTCGGCTCACATGAGCCATCTTCAGAGAGCTTACAATGACGTTAACATAAAGACATCCACCATCAACGATGATATTCACTTGTGTTGATATAAAATATTGCTATGCGACGATAACAGTCACCGAATATAAGACGGAGGTCATAAATTTGTAATGCGGTTCTATGACGTCACACCGCGTGGAAGACTAAAATGTTAACATAACTAAATGTAATGTAATGTGTTATGACTAGATTGAAATTTGATTTTTAATAAAAAAATATCCAAATGTTGAAAAATTTTTGTTTTTATTTTCACCAGAAATTAAAGCCAAAATACGCGATGTTTAAAACGGCTCATGATTAAACATAATAGACATTTACTGTCTGTTATATATATATATATATATATATATATATATATAGATATAGATATTGTCCTACGTCGATGCCACGATTCGGAGTTTTATGTATTATGCAAGCATCAGGTGCATAAAACATACTCACTGTTTAATAAATTTGAATTTAAGTTAATTCTATGTTCATTGTATTTAAATCTTATAAAGTTAGATTACGGTTTTTAATATACCGTGAGTAAAATTTAAATAAAGATTAAATCGAGATAAAAAATTAAAATTAAAATTTTAAAATTACAATTTCAAATTCAAAAAGAATTATTAAAATGCAGAGAGATGATATCAAAGGGGAGTAATTTGTAATTATTAATAGTAATATTTTCGGGGGAAAGAAAGAAAGAAAGAAATGTATGAAGGTGAGACAGAAAAAGGCAAACGTGTAGAGGAATCTGTATCAATCAGGGTCAAAAATTTAAGTAAGCATTTTTTTCTCTGGCAGCATGTAGTCATTAATTCAATTTTTGTTTAGTAGATTAGGGTTATTTATATGATTTCAAGATGACAAGTTTTTCTAAAAGACATAAGTTACATCTATCTCCTTTTTCATTGCAAGATTTGGATTTAGCTACGATATTCCAAGTTATAATTGGATTCTTGTAATCGTTTTTTTTTTTAATTTCCAATAATATATGAATAAAGCAGTGCTTTTGCTATATTTTCTGTTGTTTAAAGGCAACGTGTGGTTGTGAATATTAAATTACCACATGTTAGCAGTTGACCCAAAGTAAAATTTGACATCATCATCATCCGTATAATTGGAAGCTTTATAAACAATAGTTTTGGGCACACACTGGCGATTCAATAGCCAGTTTTATTTTTTCGGCAGTTGCAATTTTATTTAAAAGGGTCATTGTTGATAATAATAGGGTAACTGATATGATTCAGGTGAAGCAAATATTTATTTGAGAACATGTTATTATGTTGTGAAATATATATATATCTATGTTCTTAATGCAACTCTAGCTGAATTTATCATTGTTTTTCTTGAATTTTATTTAGTGTGAGTGAATAGTAGAAATGTTTGTGAATATTAATCGTCATCCAAATCATATATATATATATATATATATATATATATATATATATATATATATATTAGTCATCTACATGCAAGTCTGTTTCGCAATATCATAGCTCATCAGTGTGGCTAGACACATCCACTCGACCGATTTGGTGTCAGACGGAGTCGCTACCCACTAAGCCATAGGCGCATGTAATCAGAGAAGGGGAATTTTAACGTGTTGCATATACGCAGTGTATACACATGCTAGTCCCCGAAAGAACTCAATTAATTCCTGAAGAGTAACACATATATTGCAGAAAAGGAAACTGTTTTTAAAATTTTCTTTTTTAGAGAGCTCAGTCGTTATGAGAGCATAATATATTAGTCACACACATACACACACACACACACACACACACACACAATATATATATATATATATATATATATATATATATATATATATATATATATATACAAGGTAACCAAAAAAGTTTTCTAATTCGGACAGCCGGAAATTGGAAGATCAGACGTTATAAAAAACACGCGCACCGTGCCCGAGCATCAGTTATAAGCCGGATAGCTGTGAGAAGGGTGCAAGTGTCTAGAGATCTCGTTCGGGACTGTTTGCTTTACACCTTCAAAGTGGGCTTATCAGCAGCTGCAGCAAGTCGCCAAGTATGTCAAGCGTTTGGGGATAGTGCTGTGGTTGAATGTACTGCAAGGCGTTGGTTTAGAAAATTCAAGTCGGGAGATTTGTCTCTTCATGATGTGCCTCGCAGTGGACGACCACAGGTCTTGAATGACAGAGTCCTGAAGGTGGCCATTAAAGAGGACAGTAGTCTAACGTTTGGTGAACTTGCAAGACAGTTCAACGGTTCCGATGAAACAGTTAGACTTCACCTGCACCGTCTAAGTAAGAAGTTCAAACTGAGCAAGTGGGTTCCGCAAACGCTGTTGGAGGTTGACAAATGACAACGAGTGGTAGCATACGTATCGCTGCTTTCTCGCCACCAATCAATTAGTCAATCGAGTGCTTACCAGTGATGAAAAGTTGGTTCTGTACGAAACTCCCAAGCGTTCCAGACATTGGTTGTCTCCTCAGGATGCCGAAAGACCGCCTATGCACCCACGCAAGATTATGTTTTGTGTCTGGTTGACAGGTCGTCAAGTGTTTCATTATGAACTGCTACAAACAGGCCAAACGATCACTGGAGTCCTATACTCGCAGCAATTGAAACGTGTGCAACGAGTATTGCGCCAGAAGGAGCCAGCACTGGTGAATCGCAAAGGTATGCTTTTCCTCCATGACAATACCAGGCCGTATGTCACGCGAGTAGTCAGAGATACCATACAATAACTTGGGTGGGAGGCTTTGTGTCATCCACCTTATTCACCTGACCTTGCACCATTCGATTACCACCACTTCCACTCCCTGGATAATCATCTCCGTGGAAAATCCTTCACCAATGAAGCAGACTTGCGCAAAGCCCTCACGGACTTCTTTACGTCAAAACCCACCGAGTTCTACCGCAAGGGCATTGATCAGCTGGAGGCCGATGGCGATTACTTCGAAGACTAAATATAAGTTGCACATACAGTGAAGGGTTTTCTTTTTTCCTTTAAAAACGGACAGAAAGTTTTTGGTTACCTTGTATATATATGTATATAGTCATCCAAGTTATATATATATATATAATTTGGATGACAAATAATATTATTATATATTAGAACCTTGAATTTATCACTAATTTTTCATGAAAAAATGTCTTATTTACAAAGATACTTTAAAAAATATCCCTGTATTTCCATCGCTAGCCATTTTACTTTTTCCCATTTTTCTAGCAGCATTTAACTTCCACGTCGGAAAAACGTCTTTTGGGCCCTAACACGAGCAGACCCATATTTTGGCATTTTCATGAGAATGAAAATACTGCTCAGCTAGAACATGTGCCATTGATTGGAACAAGTGATAATCAGACGGGACAATATCTGGTGAATTTATAAGTATGAAAATGATGCTCAGCCAGGCCATATGCTATTGATTGGAACAAGTGATAATCGGACGAGACAATATCTGGTGAATTCATGAGAATGAACATTCTGCTCAGCCAAGCCATGTGCCATTGATTGGAACAAGTAATAATCGGACTGGACAACATCTGGTGAATTCATAAGTATGAAACTGCTGGTCAGCGAGGCCAGATTTTGGTCGGTTTGACTACACTCAGCTAATCTTACCAAAACCAGAGCAGAAGCTTCGAACCATTAGTTTGCCGCTGATTTTGATGCATGACCAGCCTTACTCCACGATCTACTACGCTTAGAGTTGTCGTAATGTATCCACTTTTTATCGCAATGTCCTTGCTTTTGAATCATTCCTAATACTTTCAGACTTTTCGAAAGTGTAAGTTCAGCTTGCGCCTGACATGAGTCTTCATGAAATAATGTTTCTAAATCTTTGTCTTTAAACTTTTTGATGCGCCAGAACGTTCCTTATTTTCGACATCAAAATCATTATTTTTGAAGCTTCTAAACAAATCTCTGCATGTTGTTTCCGACAGAACATGGTCGCCGTAAATCTCAACAACAATTCTGTTTGCTGCAGATTTCTTTTGAATAAAGTAGTGCAGTAAAATTCCTTGCAAATACATTTTCTTTGGCACGAAATCCATGTTTAACGGTATGAAAAACAAATTTTTTTATTCTTCGACGAAATGACATACACTGAATTTCATGCTTGCTTATATTACTTTCTTATAGATGCGTTGCCGTCTGAAACTACACACAGGCATTCTGTAACTCTATCTGTTAACAAACAGGATATTTACAAGATTCTAATATATGTTTTTTACATAGATGCGATGTAGTACGATAATATATTTTTTGACAATCAAAGAATTTTCGGTCGTTCCTGCAACACTCGTCAGTGCTGGATACTAAATAGATTTTGGATAGGGCTAAAATCAACATCCGTTAACGGTCTCGGTGCAAAAATCAAAAACAAATAATAAATAAATGGTCACGATATCTGATAAAGTTCTTTATTGCCTCGTTTTCCACTTTTAACGTAATTTATCTCTTTAAAGTAAAAGAAACTTTATGTCTAACACCAGATGCAATAATATAATTTATATCCTTGACATCGTAACTTTTTAAAAGAAGAGCGTCTTTCAGAGAAAAATGCAGTGACTTGGAAGACGAGAAAAAATAAGACTTATGTTGAGAAAGTTAGCATCGGTAGAATAAGAAAAATACTGTCATTTTGTACTACGAAAAAAAAAAACAGGAAAAATTTGTTTTGAAAGAGTAGAAAAATATTCTAACTAAATAATTATCTAGAAAAATTCATTATTCAATACTTGTTGGAAATCTATGAATATAGCGTCAAATGTGTCGAAGACTTTGTCACATATGCTAGAATCGTTAACAAGGAGTGTGAAAGTTGCAAATTAAACGAATTGACTCCAGATATGTTTGAAGAGTTAATTTTCGTTCAAGGAGTACCGGCGATTAAGATACAGAAACACATGCTAGGATTCTAACAACATTAGGACATCCGGAGGAGTTATCAAATTGATGCTAAAAATACTGAACTTTGAAGAAATTGTTATTTGCAGCATTAAAAATGAAACAAAAATTAAAAATTTATTATGAATGTAGAACGCAAATTGCCAGTTACTCCGGAAGAAATAAAAGTAAAAGAGGAACAAAACATGTTTATTGCTTAAATGAAAAAGTAAAAACGGCTAAATAAAAAAAATATAGACGATTTTAGAACATAATCGAAACTTGAACGCTTACTCGTTATGTAACGGAATTCTGATATCTGTACAATGATACATCGTATTTTACAAAAGATATACGAAATTAATTTCATAATGGTCATCCGGGAATTTCAAGGATGAAATCTTTTATGAGAAAATGAACTAAAATGGATCAAGACATTAAAAATCAGTAAAAGCTTGCAGAGATTTGTGCACTGGCAGTGAAAACACCTAGCACGAAATTACAACCTCCTTGGTCAAGATTGCATATGGATTTCGCTGGTCCAATAAAAGGATCAGATTATCTTGTGGTAATGGATAACTTTACTAAGTGGCCTGAAAATTGTAACTACAAAAAACAAAAAAACAAAAAACAACTTCCACATCTTCAAGGATTTTTTACATTAAATTTTTGCAAGTTATGGCATTCAGGATATCATAGTCTCGAATAACGGTACACAATACACTGCTTGCAAATTTGAAGATTTTTGTAAAATGTCGTCGATTAAACATATTACTACCTTGCCGTATCACCCAAGATCAAACAGACAAGCTGAACTGTTTGTGGGTACTTTTACGAGAACATTGAAAAAAAGTCAGCAATAAAGACTGATCGAAGAAGCTCTACAAAAATTCTTTAGAATATACCGGGTAATGCCAAATATTACTACACCGTCAGACATGTCGTTGGCAGAACTAATGTTCGCAAAAAAATTAAATAAGTGTCCGTCAAGTTGTTATTAGGTCAAAAATGAATAAGAATGAATAACAAAAAAAGGACACAATTTTTTTCAAAAATAAGGAAAACGTGTTTTTAGAATATGTAAAAGTGGAAAATAAATGTGGAAATCGGCATAATAAAGTCACGAGTTTGAAAGATATGTACGTTAAAACAAAAAAGAGAACACAAAAGACATTGAAATCAATTAAAAAAAGGTTTATTGACGGAAGATGCAAGAAGGAAATAACATATGTAAGTAATATATGATCATTTTGATGCACCAACGCCAAGAGTTCGTTGAACGTACGGAAAAACTAGAGGTCCAACCAAAACATAAAAATACAATTTTCAGCTCGTTTTAACTCGGCAAAAATAATTAAAAGAATACTAATAAATGTAATAAAATATTTACTAATAAAAAGATCACAAAAGTGGAAATGTTATTGAACAAATAATACACCTCCGATAACACAAATTAACAAGACTAGACGCCTTCGGTAAAGAACTCCAAGGGACTCAATAAATCTGTGGGAGTCAGTCATGAGTGTTTCTAACAGACGTCATGGCAGGGAGCCTAAGGAAGACTTAATATTATAACCTCTAGAAAAGAGTTATAACAATAACAAATAAAAAGATGGAGGAGTAAGCAAGCATAACAAAAGAGAAAAGTGGGAACAAGATGTAGGAAAATGGAGAATAACAAAGACGGAAAAATGTGAAAGACTAGGGAGCTTAACAAAGAAGAAGAGAAGGAAGAAGATGGAGAAGGAATAGGAGAACATTAGAAAGAAGAGTAGTGGGTGGAGAAAGGGGGGCGCATAACAAAAGAGTATAGACAAAGGTTGATGGAAAGGAGGGAATATAAAGAGGAGAAGAGAGAATAAGATGGACGAAGAGAGGAATATATAAAAAAAGAAGATGGAGGAATAGGGGCACATAACAGAGGAGTATAGATTAGGGTGAATAACAAATGAGTACAGATAGAAAAATATAGAAAAATAGGAACACATAACAAAGGAGTACAAACAGAAGGAGAAGGAATAGGGGTGCGTAACAAAGGAGTATAGACAAAAGAAGATGGAGGAACGGGGTTGTGTAACAAAGGATTATAGACAAAAGAAGAAAGAGGAATAGGGGTGCATAAAATAGGAGTATAGACAGAAGAAAATGGAGGAATAGGGGAGCATAGTAAAGGAGTATAGATAGAATAGGAAGGAATAAAGCCGCATAACAAAGGAGTATACATAGAAAAAGATTGAAGTGTGCATAAAATCAGAGTATAGACAGAAGAAGATGGAGGAATAGTGGTATATAACAAAGGAGTATAGACAGAACAAGATGGAGGAATAGTGGTATATAACAAAGGAGTATAGACAGAAGAAGATAGAGAAATAGTGGTATATAACAAAGGAGTATAGACAGAAGAAGATGGAGAAATAGTGGTATATAACAAAGGAGAGTAGACAGAAGAAGATGGAGAAATAGTGGTATATAACAAAGGAGAGTAGACAGAAGAAGATGGATGAGAATACAGTTTAACAAAAGAGAGTGAAAAAGATGGCGTAGGAAAGCGTAACAAAGAAGAAATGTCGGAAGAGGTTTGAAGAGTAATGAAGCATAAGAAGGGAAATAAATGGAAAAAATGGTGAGGTAGCGAATCATAACAAAGAAGTAGAGAAGGAAAGAGACTTAGGAGGAGAGGAGCAGTACAAGGCGAGGAGAAGAAACGAACAAGAGACTGAATGAGAAAAAGGGATAAGTTCTAAAAAGAAAAAGGGAAAAGAAGAAAGCGAAGAAAATAACGAAAGGAAAAAGTCGCAGTAAACTAGGATCTAAAAGAAAAGATATGATGTTGAAGTATGTGGGGAAAGACAAAAAGAGAAAAGGCGATGGAAAGTTACTAATAAAGAAAGAACAAGAATTAAATGAAAAATTGCAAAAAATATTAACTAAAATAATGGAAGAATTTCAAAGTAACGGTTAATACAGAAGATGTTAGCGAAAATGAAAGAAATTGAAGTAGAAAAAATTGAGTGTGGAAAAATTAAATAAATCGATGTAAATGTTTAAGAAGAAGAATTAGAAGAAAAATTGAAGTGGAAGCAGATTGAATTGAAATTTTAAGATAAAGAAGAAACAGAAGAAGAATAAGAGGGAGATTGTATTAAAAATAAAAGGAAGTTGAAGATAGAATTAGAATTTGAAGGAGAAGAAATAATGATGAGAAAATCGGTTGAATGTATAAGATAGAAGTCGGAACAGAATATGGAGGTAAATATATGAAAAAGTAAAATAAATTTGTGATAAAAAGTGAGAAGAGAGGGAAAGAAACGAGAGAGAAAGAGTGAAGAGAGAGAGATGAATGAAATGAAAAACTGAAAGGGAAAAAAGAAAAGAATGAAGCAAGAAGAGGACAACGTGAAGTAATCAAGGCGTTTAAATGAGGTTGGTGTTTCGAAAAGGGTTTGAAGAAGAAGTAGAAGAACGAGAACGAGAACGAGAATGAGAACGAAAACGAGAACGAGAACGAAAACGAGAACGAGAACGAGAATGAGAACGAAAACGAGAACGAGAACGAGAATGAGAACGAAAACGAGAACGAGAACGAGAATGAGAACGAAAACGAGAATGATAATTAGCGAAGGATAGAAAAGAATTTGAAATTGATACAGTGGACAGTCTGTATTGATTTTATGCGTTCGATTTACAATAATGAATGTTGGACAGACTGAGATGTAAACATTATTTAATAATTACGCTAATTAAAAATTGATTTTACATGATCTATTTTTTAAATGGTAAAAAAATGTGAAGTAACGAAACTTAAAGTAATTACAAAACACATTTTATTCCAATTAATTAAAAGATATGTTGGTAAGAATTATTAGATTCTTCTAATTAAATATCGGAGAATTTTTATTTTCTTTTTTACCTGACCTTATATTGTAAATAATTTTAATTTAAATTTTCAACTGCATTAATACTTTCGTCTAATAAACGTATTGGTTGTGTTGACAGAAAAAAAAAACACAATGTTCTGTCTTCTCAACAGAGCTACTGACAATGCTAACATCACGTGATCTAACTTCCTGGACAACAATATATTGAATTAGAATCAGCTTGCGTTGGGGTTTCTTGTAATTTGTTTAATGCCTTTAAGAATAGAAATTAAACTATTTTTTCTCTCTTTAATATATTTTTTTGTTTTGTATCTTAAAAAGACGATCGAAGTTGCCAATTTAAACAGCAGCTTGTCGTGTAACTGAGTACATACTTATATATTTATAATTTAACATTCAGAATAAATAAAACACCTTTGCTAATCAACAAATAATTAATATAAAAGTAAATTAATAGAATTTATCAAATTCGCCTAAAAGAAAGTTATCTACTAAGATCCAATATATTAATGATATATGCCCGGACTAGAATCTGTCTAATAAAATGAAACACGTAAAATAATTTGGCCCGAGTGGAATGCGTCACATCAGAGCTACATCTGGAGCTACAAGCAAAAAAAGCTGCTACATGAGACAGCATTGTAGCGCAGACAAAATATCAGGATCCTCGACAGGGTGCAGCCTCTTCCAGTCAAGCGATTGTGGTTTTAAAATAACCCTTCGGCCAGATCTTTAGTCATGGGGGAAAATAAATCTTCTGAATCCATTTTGTGACAGGTCTATTTGTTTTCCATTTACTAAGATATTAACTAACATCACCGACATCTTTAGCCACCGTAGAGAGAGTTGGGACAGTGGCTCAAACATCGTAGTCGAGAATGTAAGATCCATATACGGATAACAGCTCCAGGCGTTGCACTACGCGCTGATCGAGCGTAACTGATAAAGTATTCGAGTAAAATAGAAAATCACGTTAAATTTAGGAGATTCAACTCTCGGGTTATTTATTAATCCACACTGAAAGAAAATGAAATGTTAGATGAGTATATCAGACATGCAAGAGGAGTGATTATGACAGCCGTGCTAGTTGTTATTCCATCTCAGAAAATGGTCCTGAAGAACTTGGCGGAAAAGATGGAAGATGTGAGAAAAAAAAATTGACATGTTGTCACTTAATCAATGTAAGTCACTAATTTCTATTAATGTGGTGAAAATTCAATAAGCAAGCAACAACAAAATCAACAACAACAATAAAAATAATAATAATAATAATAAGATCAAAATTCTACAGACAGAAAAGATCTTTCAAACCGATCCAAAGAAATTTTACCCGGAAATAGGCAAACAAAGAATTGAAGTGACAGTAAGCTCCACTAAAATGGAAAACGTTATACAGTTCTGGGAAAAATATGGGCTTGCCTTAAAGAATATAAAACAAATAAACAAACTAGATTGCGTGCGAAAGAAATAGAATGAATGAAAAATAAACCGGAAAAAAAACATGGTCTGGAATCACAGAAGAGAAAGTTGAATTAGAATACGCACTGAAAAAACCTTGATATCCCAGTATTCCAATATACTTTCAACATCGTGAACTGGACTCTAAATGACATCAGACGAATCGATTCTTAGTCAAAAAAGCTCCTTTCTAAGCATGATAAGCATTGTCCAAAGGCTGATGTAGACCGTCTATACATACCCCGTAAAGAAGGAGGCAGAGGTCTTATTCAGCTAGAATTATCATACAAGACAATAACTATTGGTTTACAAAGAAACAACAAAGGACTGGATGATAGAATTAATCAAACAATATGAAAATAGAAAAAATATTTAATATTAAAAGAAGACAGTTATTACAAACAAAATTCACATTTAGTAGATTCTGTAGAAAACCAAAACAAAACCCAAAAATCAACTGTTGCAGCAAAAAATATGAAAATGAAAGCCTAGGATAAAGCTCTTGAACAGATGAACCAACGCTGGCAAGACAAACCTCTGCAGAACCAATATTCAGAACGTGCTAATAAACTTGGTGTTGATAAAGTTAATACTCATCGATGGTTACGTGCATCTGGATTAAAGTCTGAAACTGAAGGCTTTATTTTTCTAGCGCAAAACCAGAGTCTTTTTACTGGGAACTTTCAGGCAAATATTGTACATAATAATGTGGATCCAAAATGCAGGTTCTGTGACAAATACCAGGAAACAATAGACTATCTAATATCAGGATGTTCTGTACTTGCCAAAATGAATATAAAAATAGTCACGGTATAGTGGGGTTATATTTATACTGGACAATGTGAAAACACTTTGAAAAATATGTAAACAAACCCTAGTATAAACATCAGCCAGCATCGGTTACAAAAATAGAAGATGTCAGCATTCTATGGGATAACACAATCAACACAGACAGGGATATTGAAGCTAATAGGCTATATATTATTGTCAAAAACCGAAAAGAAAAAATAATTGCCTACTAACTGATATTTGTCTAGCGGATTGTAACATATCAACCAAGGAATTTGAAAATCTATCAAAATATCAAGACCTGGAATAATAATAATAATAATAATAATAATAATAATAAATTTTCTGTGCTTGCTCCAAAATAATATAAAAATCGTCACGATAAAGTTGGGCAATATTTACATTGGACAATGTGCAAACACTGGAAAATATCTAAACAAATACTGGTATGAACATCACCCATCACCGGTTACAGACATAGAAGATGTCAACATTCTGTGGGATTACACCATCTACACAGACAGAAAAATTGAAGCAAATAGGCCGGACATTATTGTTAAAAACCAGAAAGAAAAACCTTTCCTATTAACTGATATGGCTTGTCCAGCGGATTGTAACATAGCAACCAAGGAATTTGAAAAAATGTCAACATATAAAGACCTGGGAATTGAAATAGAAAAAATGTGGAAATTGAAAACAAGAGTTGTGCCAGTGATAGTAGGTGCACTTGGAATGATAAAAATGGAACAAAACAACATATTGAAAGAATCCCTGGAAACCCAAAGTCACATATACTACAAAATTCGAAGAATTCTCTCAGACTTTCTTTTTTTCAGTCATGAATGCTTATGTAAACATATTTAAGTAAACATATATATTATTTTTTACAACGTCAGTGATTCCAAAATGAGATCGACTATGTTTGTTCTCTGGCGACCCGTGTTCAAACTCAAATTTCGGCAGTAACACTTTATTCATATATGACGATTTTACAGAATTTTATGGCTTCAACTAAATATATTTTGAACGCATTTGTATACCTTCAACTATAGATAAAATGTATTGCTGGTCATTTTGATGATAAAATGTATTGTTAGTAATTTTCAGATAAACTATATAATTTTATACTTTCATAATGTTTGGTTTTTGTTTGAGGTTTTAATATTGGCTCATACCTAGGACCTTAACATGTGTATGGAGAACCTAGGAACAACAGTATTTGATGTGGTTCCACGATCCTCAAAACCTCTGGATTAGAGGCCTTGTAGTTTGGCGTCATATTCAGGACAAACGTAGAAAGAATTACAAGAGCCAGTATGATAAACTGTCTTCTCATTTGTTTATATTGGAAGTATAAACTTGTGAAGTTGACGAAAAATTGTACCGCCATAATTCAGAGAATGTTTTCGAAAACAACCAAATCAAGACGTTGCTAGATTTCAACATGCAAAGAGACTGCCGTCTTCAGACTCCCAAAGCAGACATTATCGTTGTTGATAAAAAAACCAAAAAAGAAAATATTCCATTAACGTGACTTAGTGACCATGATATCAGGGTCTTGTCAAGATTAAAAAATACATCTTTCTCCAGATTTAAGTTGTGCGATGTTAAAGCCTCTAATCGTCCCAGTTACCATTGAGGTTTTGGGGAAGAAGTTAAAGTCCTACGTTTGTTATGGTACCCTCCCACAGAGGAATAGACTCTTCCTCTTATTATAAGTAATTACCTGCGTGAGTAGTGAACGAGAGCAGCTAACAGAGCAGTCAATGGCAGCTACTAGGCAGACAATAAGCAGCGTAATAATACCTTCGGATTTACTTATTTCTATATTCCTTATTATTAACACTTCTTTTGAATGTCTTGTTTCTTGTTATACTAATATACTGTTTTGAACCTACCTCTTGTGTTTTGTGTCTTACTTCCGGCACAAACAGGTCACTACAACTTTGCGGCGAAGTTTCGCCACAACTCCACAACAACGTTAAAAAGAAAAAAAATAATCAGAATAAAACCTTATATCTTAGTCTGCGTTTATTGGTACTGCAAATATTTGGGGAATGATACCCTGTCCGAGAACGTACTACTCAATAGATCTCAGATTGAAAACGTATACTAAGACAGACTAGGAAGTCATACACTGGTAACTGTGCAAGTGAAACAGGTTCAACCATGTAAATAGACACTGCAAGCCCGCAAAGGTTGTTATAGAAGGCAACAATAATAAAGCACTTTGGGCGAGAGTACCGCATTCAGACGTGATCTATCAGCGCCATAATCAGCAAAAAGCATTGCCAGTCGAGCATAGGTTGAAAATGATAGAAATAGAAAATTAGGAATATACCAGGACTTCGCATGGGAGATAACAAAAATAAGAAACTGGAATTTATCCACTTTGCCATGAAGAATTCAGAAATTTGACGACTACGACATTACTAGAAACTGGAAAAGGTGCTATGACATTGTTAGAAACTAGAAAAGGTGCTATGACATTACTAGAAACTAGAAAAGGTGCTATGACATTGTTAGAAACTAGAAAAGGTGCTATGACATTGCTAGAAACTAGAAAAGGTACTATGACATTGCTAGAAACTGCGGTGATACTGAATAAAGTCGTGTAAATTTAAAGAAACTCAATCTCTAGCGAAAATCACTTGGCATGTATGAATAGTATGCACATGTTTGAAACAAGTATATTATTATTATTATTATTATTATTATTATTATTATTATTATTATTATAGGGCAGGTCGTGGTAGGGTCTTTGGCTCCACTTCATGTTTTTTTCTATCTCCCCTAACATCCCTAGCGTTACATATACAAAGTTCTCCTTAGTGTGTGGGCTGTATTAACAAAACAATCTTTGTATATCTCTTAAGCTGGGCTTTCCAGGGATGCTTTCAATGTGCTTTTGTTCCATTTTTATCATTCCAAGTGCACCTACTATCACTGGCACGATTCTTGTTTTCAATTTCCACATTTTTTTTCTATTTCAATTTCCAGGTCTTTATATTTTGACAGTTTTTTTTAATTCCTTGGTTGCTATGTTACAATCCGCTAGACAAGTCATATCATCTAATAGGCAAGTTTTTTCTCTGTTTTTTAACAATAAGGTGCGGCCTACTTGCTTCAGTTTTTCTGTCTGTGTAGATGGTGTAATCCCATAGAATTGCTGTAACCGGTGCCGGGTGATGATCATACCAGTGTTTGTTTAGATATTTTCCATAGTGCTTGCACACTGACCAATGTAAATATTGACCAACTTTATCGTGAGGATTTTTCTATTCATTTGGGGCAAGGACAGAACATTTATTATTATTATGTCATTTTTCATCATATTTCGATTTCTGCTTTGGCCTCACTACCAACCAAGTCTGCGGGGAGACCTAAGGCAGGTCGTGGCGTGTTGTTATGACTCCATTTCATGTTTTTCTATCTTCCCTATCATCCCTAGCATTACGTAGATAAAGTTTTCCTTAGTGCGTGGGCTGTACTTAATAAGACAATTTTTTGTATATCTCTTAAGCTAGGGTTTCCAGGGATTCTTTCAATGTGTTGTTTTGTTCCATTTTTGTTCCATTTTTGTTCCATTATTATTATTATTATTATTTTTATTATTATTATTATTATTATTATTATTATTTCTTTTAATGTGTTTCTTTTTTCAAACGGAGATATTGCATTATAGGTGCACTTCATCAAGTTATTCGACCTCATACAAATAGCATCTTGGCAGAATATTTGTAGAGCCAAGCAACGCGGACTTCTAAAGCCACGGAATACTAGGCCTTATTCAGTGTTTCTTAATGTAGGTGGTATAGACTTCAAATCTCCAATGATAACAGGAACAATAGTTGCCCTAACGTCATACATTCTGTTAACCTTAATCCGGCGCTCAGTGTATTTTTAAACTGTTCAATGTTTTTGAATGTGCGTTATAGTGCAGTGGATATCGACTCGTAACGACAAATTGGGGAGCCGAGTTCGAATTCTAGTTTAATTCCTTGCATTCACTTACGCACAAATACCTTTGGAAAAGATATTAATCCGTCTTTTCTCTCCAGTTAAGGATTAAATAATAGGAAAGATTGGGTTCTATAGCCTTGGCTGGAAATCAGTCTACCGCTGAAAGCAATGGCAACCTACCGCGGGATAATCTTTCGCCCAGTCAGTCATGTCTCTTTCGAGACATGGTCGCCGAAAGAGTGTGTCACGTATGGCACTTAACTGAATGACTTTTCTGGTTTGTGGTGGGACCATTTCTATTCGACTTCATACTTCCAACATCAGCAGCAATGAAATACCACATTATTATTTATCTATTTTATTTTTTTTACTGCGCAGGCAATCCGCAAATGCTAATGAAGTGGGTAATACTTCCAACCTTCACTCCACATAACATAAACTTGTTTGGTGATAGATGTTTTACACCGATAAAATTAGTATTCAGGGCTTGCTCTTAGGCAGCTACCAGTAGCCTATCACTCTCGCGTTTCACTTTGCTTTTCGTCAACCAATCCCACGAACTTGTTGTCTCAATGTCTTTGGTGTTCCTCTTAAATTGCCAATAAAGCGTTATTATCATTAATAGTACTTTTAATATTATTATCCATATGTAAATGTTAAGTCTCACCTAACATGAGAATTTGTTCAAACAATGCATATATTTACTGCCTCCCCTTATCTTAGATCTTGGGTAATAACTCGGAAGGAGATTGCATTAAACTGAAAGCATAATGATCTAATAATAATAATAATAATAATAATAATAATAATAATAATAATAATAGAAGCTTCTGATCATTACTGAAAGATTTAACATGTATACATTTTATCTTGATGGACTAAAATGAGTAACAGTAAATTACTATTTACTGAGAGAACTAGAAATCCTGTCAGATTATTGGCGACTGTAATCTTAACAACACTAGATATGCAGATAATAGTGTTCACGGCAGACACAGAGAAGAAATTACAGGTACTTTTACAAAATGCAGTAAAGGAAGGCAAGAAGAAAGGAATAAACATAAATCGTAAGAAAAAAACAAAAAACAAAAACAAAATCAGGGTGCCGAGTTCGACTTCCAGTTGAATTCCTCGCATTCATTTATGCACAAATACCCTTGGGAAAGGTATTAATCAGTCTCTTCCCTCCAGTTATGGGTTAAATAAGAGAATAGATTGGGTTCTATAGAATTGGCTGGCAACCAATCTACTGCAGAAAGCAATGGCAATCATCTGCGGGAAATTAAAGATACCAAAATCAAAAATTTAAATATATAGGAAGTATTTCAACAGAGGGGAAGATTTGAAAAAAAATTTTAAAAATGAGCTCAAAAAACAATTATATTTAACATCAGAAGGAATCATTTGGGATTCTAGGATATATAATGAGAAAAGTCGGTTTGGAACATGTGACACTCATATGACATATTGAAGGCAAGAGAGATAAAGGAAAGTAGCGCACAACGAACCTGTGTAAACGATATCTAAAACAGGGGTTAGGGGAGATAGTGAAAGAAGAGCCTTTACTAAGAGCTACAAAAAACAGGAAATTATGGAGAGCCGTGATCGCCTACATTCAAAATGGGCATGGTACATAAAGAATAGCAGTAGAAGTGTAAATATCCTATTGTCCTCATCTTTGTTGCCATTTGTACAACGTTTCGGCTGTTGTACACTCCGGTTTTCATCAGGTGCCAGGAATTTCGGACAGAACCATTTATTACAATCACTGGGGTATATCATTTCCATCCCTTTTCCGTAGAGCCTCTTTCTTTTTGGTTGTCATGAGTTATCTTCCGTTAACCCTGTAAGTTACTTGTTCACCGCTGCTGTAGCCTGGTATTGAACTCACAACTCTTTGGGTCAAATCACAGGAACAAAGCAACGTCTATATCCACAAATGGCAACAAAGATGAGGACAATAGTGCGAATAATGCAAACACATTAAATATTACCACATCTCAGAAATATTGATAAATGTAAATATCTTATTCGGTATCACTGATTTACTTGTCAGTTGTCTGACCACAACCTGCTGAAAATGTCGTTTAAGTGCAAACGCCTATTATTGAATACTAGCCCGGCGTTGGTCGGGTGTAATAAAAGTTTTAAAACTAATCCATGATCCTGGAGCTCAGACTCTTTGGACGTTGGCACGAAAGAGCAAAAAGCAATAGTTGTTTCTAGTTAAAGTGAAACTGTAGACTGAAAGAAAAATAAATGGATGTAAGTCAAATTTTGATTTCCTGGTATCAATATCGAATAAGTTTTTTTCGTTGTAAACTGAATTTTGAAGGCTAAATAGGTCCTCTGAGTAAATGGTATCATGGCTGAGACTAAGAACTACAATTATTCCTACTTAGGGCCAAACCAGAAGCAAAAACTAAAATAAAAGGGCTGAAAAATACAGACATATAAGCAGATAAACAGACACACACAAACATCTTGCCTTATATATATATATATATTATCGATTTTCTGCACTTTTGTAAGAACTGCAACTTTGAAACTTCTGAATATCGTTTCTCATGCCTTTGTCTATGAGTATATCAAATTTGATTAAAATCGGGCCACTCCTTCTATAACCCGATTTTTTTGCTTATCGATTTTCGATATTTATCGGGGGTACCTCGACACAAAACCTAACTGAGAACACTCACAGACGCTCATAGTACAACTGTGTAAATTTTCAAGAAAATCGTTTCAGCCGTTTCGGAGTCTATAAGTAACGGGGAGAAACACACACACAAAGTTCCATTTATAAATAAGTTTAGATATGTTAAATAATAAATACAGGATCTGATGGATAAATTCTCGTGTAAATTACGTAAATATGAAAATAGCACTCACATCTGATTTAACAGATATATTTAACAAAATTACGCAAAAAAATCCTTGAAATGCTAAAGAGTAAATTTATTCAATAACATCGCCACTGGCTTCAACAACGGGCTCCAGACGACTTCAGAACCTCATGCAACACTTCTGAACGGTCTCCTATTTTAAGTAGGTGAATGCTGCCATGATCCTTGCCTTCAGTTCATGTTTGCTGTTACAAAAAGGGTTGTTGGTCTTTCAATCAACTGCTCACCGCGCATAATCAAAAGGGATTGCAGACAGGAAAGTTAGGTGACGAGATATAAGGCGTGATTTTTTAAAATCATTTCACACCAAGCAAGGCAGAACTGCCACTGGTGCGCAGGGGGGTTACATAAGAGGTTAGTGATGAAAAAGAGGAACAAGTTACAGGAGGTGTCAGAGAAAGAGAATGGATAAGATAAGGATGAGAATACTGGTGTAAAGAGAGCTGCATGAGAGTAGAGTGGAAATGGAGAAGAACATGATACAAGTGTTGTTAGGGAAAGCATACGATTCAAGTAGATAAGAGATGGCAAGCGATATTGCATTTAAATTCTTGGAGATTGAAACTACTATAGTAGAATTTTCGGCTACATTTGATCGGTTTCACTGTAAAAGGGTGGGAGCTAGTCGTTAGTCAAGTCAGTCAGTTAAGTGCTATACGTGATACACGCTAGGAGCGATCATGTCTCGAAAGAGACATGACTGACTGGGCAGAAGATTATCCCGCAGTAGGTTGCCATTGCTTTCAGCGGGAGACTGGTTGCCGACCAAGGCTATAGAACCCAATCTGTCCTGTTATTTAACCCATAACTGGAAGGAATAGACGGATTAATACCTTTCCCAAGGGTATTTGCGCGTAAGTGAATGCAATGAATTCAGCTGGAATTTGAACTCGGCTCCCCGATTTCTCGTTCCGAGCCGATATCCAATGCACCACAACGCACATCAAGTAACTCGACTAAATTCATGCAGAAGAGACACCAGGGAGCTAAGCTGATCGGAGCAGAAGCCGCGAAATTATTGTAGAAGTGAGGGGAGGGTAGCTACATTACGTTGATGAGAAAATCACTGGAGTTGAGCTACCAAGTCGGGATCAAATACATTGTAGGTTTTCCGTTGGATTTTGTCAAGAACACCGAGATGAATAACAGGGGCGCCCGACGAGATGTGACAGCAGTATTCAATCCACGGGTGGATGGTAGATTTATATATATACATGATGGATTCCGACGAGAAAAACTTCCTGACCCTACACAGTGAATCTACTTTCCTAGCAGTAGATTTAGCTATCGATTCAATGTAGTCATTCCATTTGAGATTGGCTGATAGAGTTAGGCCGAGGAGGCGCAGTGTTTTCCTTTCAGAGAGACTAGCCTAATCCAGGCTGATGTAAGATAGGAGCGATTCTCTATGGTGGCTAAAGAATAGCTGCTTCGTTTTACAAAAACAAAATCGGGGTGCCGATTTCGAATACCCTTGGGAAAGGTATTAATCCGTCTTTATTAAAATGTACGAACCATTTCTTACCCTAGTCCACCACAGATTGGAGGTCCTTTTCAAGATCAGCAGCGAGGTTTGTTTTGTCAGCATCGGCAGCGTTCTTATCGAGGCGGGAGTAAATGATAGTGGCGTCATCATAGATGCCTACTTCGGATCAGATTGCATCAGGGAGATCGTTGATGAAGATCAGAAAAGGCGTAGGACCTAGAATAGAGCCTTGAGAGTCAACTGCATTCTTATGATATTATCTGGAGGCATACCCATTCAATACATTAAGCGATTTGAAAGTAACGACTGAATTAGAGCAAACAAGTGTCCAGTTATACCATAGCCCTATAGGTTGCGTAATAGGCCAGCATGCCAGACACTGTCAAATACTTTGGAGATATTTAGTGCAAAAGCTCAAGCTTACCCGTTCTTATCGAAAGCCTGGTATATATACTGTGATGGTCGTTAGCATATTAGCAGTAGACTTGGTGAATTGGAAACTATAACGTTTATCGGAGAAGAGGCTGTAGGCTGCGAGATGTTGAACAACTTCAGCATTGATAATAGCCTCGTACACTGTACCAAAAATCGGTAGGAACCTGATAGGGCAAGAATTAGAAGGGTCTATTTCTATTTTCATTTAGAATTATACAATTGGCAATAAATACTAAAAATTCGTTTGAAATACATCATTTTCTTAAAAAAACTGGGGTGACCTAATAATTATGGCCGGTAGTGTAGTTTTATAAACTAGTAAATATAAATACTCTTGTAACTAAACACCCTAATAAAATAAATGAAAGAAGGGCATTAGGTTTAAGACTCCAGGTTCTAGGTTCAGTTTGGCATTATGATATAGCCTAGTGGCATAAGACGTTATGGTGACAGTAATTGTGCGTTCAGTGCCTTGGTCGAGTAGCACAGACTGAAATTCAGTGGAAGTAGTTTGAGTTTGAGTTTTGTTTAAAGGCATATCAACGACTGTGGCTTATTTAATGCCAAAAAGGGGAGGTTTTAAAGGATATTTTTAATGTTCGGTTATAGTGAGAAGGTTGATTTAGTCAGATTTTAATTAATTTTTTTTTCCTTTCAGTCAGTTAAGTGCCATATGTGAAACAATCTTGGGCAATCATGTCTCGATCTGGGCAGAAGATTATCCCGCAGTTGTTTGCCATTGCTTTCTGCAGTAGACTAGTCGCCAGCGAAGGCGATAGAACCCAAGCTGTCCTGTTATTTAACCCATAACTGGAAGGAAGAGAAGGATTAATACCTTTCCCAAGGGTATTTGCGAGTAAGTGAATGCAATGAATTCAACTGGAATTCGAACTCTGCTCCCCGATTTCTCGTTCCGAGCCGATATCCACTGCACCACAACGCACATCCTAAAATTTACTTTTCAAAACTGAAAATGTCCTCTAGTTTAATACTCAAAAATATTTTGCTGAAAATGTTTTTCCCTTCAAAAATATGTTATGGTATTCATTTTCTCTTAAAAAATATTTTGTTGATAATATTTTTCCTTAAAAAAAGTATATTTTTCTATATTTTTATGTATATATTTCTATAAAAGTATATTTTTTTACTTTCACAGTGTTTTAACCCTAGTTTGAGGGGTTTACTATTTGCTCATAGCTGGGACCCTAACAGGTGCTACCACTCCGGGTCAGGGTGGACCTGGGAACAGAAGCAATTAAGAGGTGGTTCCATGCTCCTCGCAAACTTCCAATCAGAGGCCTTACTGTCGGATGCAGTTTACCGTCATGCCCAGGACACTTAGTGGAAGGAGAACGCGCAATGCCTAAGAGAGTAGAGTTCTAATTTCAGTTAAGTTCGTTACATTCACTTATACGCAAATACATTTGAGAAAGGTACAGATCCACCATCTTTTCCTCTTAGCGATGGGTCAATAACTAGCATCGTTAAAACCATTATCTAAACTTATTTATAAACGGAACTCTGTGTGTGTGTGTGTGTGTGTGTGTGTGTGTGTGTGTGTGTGTGTGTGTGCATGTGTGCATGTGTGTGTGTGTGCGCGCGCGTCCGTTACCTATAAACTCCGAAACGACTGAATCGCTTTTTTTGAAAATTTACACAGTTGTACTGTAAGCGTCTGCGAGTGTTCTTAGCTAGGTTTTGTGTCGAGATACCCCCCATAAATATCGAAAATCGATAATCGAAAAAATCGGGTCATAGAAAGCGTGGTCTGATTTTAATCAAATTTGATACACTCATAGACAAAGACATAAGAAACGATATTAAGAAGTTTCAAAGTTTAAGTTCTTACAATAGTACAGAAAATCGATAATATATATATATATATATATATATATATATATATATAAAGCAAGACGTTTGTGTGTCTGTCTGTTTATCTGCCTGTATGTCTGTATTTTTTCCATCCCTTTTATTTTAGTTTTTGCTTCTGGTTTGGCTCTAAGTAGATATATTGTAGTTCTTAGTCTCAGCCATGATACCATTTACTCAGAAGACTTATTTAGCCTTCAAAATTCAGTTTACAACGAAAAAAAATTATTTGGTATCGATACCAGGAATTCAAGATTTGACTTACATACATTTATTTTTCTTTCAGTCTACGGTTTCGCTTTAACTGGAAAAAACTATTGATTTTTCGTCTCTTGTGCCAACGTCCAAAGAATCTGAGCTCCAGGACCATTGATTAGTTTTATGCTTTCATTACACCCGAGCACCGCCGGGCTATACTGCTAGTCATCTAAAAAAAGAGATTATTCTTAGAATCTAACAATGTTTTCTGGCTTGAGATATTGAACCACTTCAGCATTTTTCTGGCTTGAGATGTTGAACCACTTCCGCATTAATAATAGCCTCGTGCAATGTGCCAAAAATTGGTAGGGGCCTGATAGGGTAATAATTAGAGGGGTCTATTTCTATTTTCATTTAGAATTATTCAATTTATTCAATTGGCAATAATTAACTAGCATCGCTAAAACCATAATCATCTAAAAAGGCCATGAACTCTGCTATTTCCCAATCTCTTACGCAAGTGGTGGATTTCCCCACGCACTTACCCAGTATCCCTACAGAACACGCTTCTCTGCTAGATCTCTGCTACATCTCTGTCTCTCACTTCTGCTAAACCTTACAGTTTTGCCCTTTTGGAAACTCTGATCATGCTATTAATATTTCTCTCCACTAATAGTCCCCCCACCGAACCTCCGACTAACAGTGTTTCTTACTGCTACCAAAGTGCATACTGGTATTCGTTTCGTGGTTTTTTATGTGACATCTCTTGGGAAAAAGTGTTTAGTCTTCCCATTTAGAAATGTGCCTCTGAGGTCACCTCCTGGGTGAAAGCTGGCATCGAAGCTTTCATCCCAGTCAGGAATTTCCGTCCTAAACCTCATTCGACCCCCTTATCTCCTGCCTGCTCTGCCGCCATTGTCTAAGGAATCACGGCTATATCGGGGCCACGAATGTGACCATAATAGGCACCTATTTACCCCTGTTCTTAATGAGTGTAAGAGGAGCTTAAATGACACTAAGCTGTTCTTTGCTGAGAGATTGAAGCATTGTATAGCAGCCCGCACGTTTGGCTCTAAAGTCTACTGGTGGCTCTGCAAATGTGTGCTGGACAATAGCAAATCCTCCACTCCTCCTTTAATCAATAAATTTGAGGTCATCACAATCACTGAGGACAAGGCAGAGGGCTTTGATCGCAGATTTTCCTCAAGCTCCACATTTAACTAATCTGGATTATCCGCATCCGACTTCCCTCTTAGAACTGAGGATCAACTGAGGGGTATTTACACAACCTCCTATCTGATCTCTAAGATAATTTCAAAACTTGACCCCCATAAGGCGAGCGGAGGCAACTGAATCCCGGGCATTGTCTTGAAGAAATAAGCCTCTAAACTCTCCTCCGTCCTCTCTAAACTCTATAGGCTCCCGGATTCCTATTTTCCTGTCTGCTGGAAGACCTCGTCTGTAGTTCTTGTATTTAAAATCCCTTTAATTATCGCCCTATCAGCCATCTACCAATTTTAGGCAAAGTGTTCGAGGCTATCACCAATGATAAAATAGTTCAACATCTCACTGCTTATAAACTATTTTCGTACAGACAGCATGGTTCCCGCTTTGCCAGGTCTGCTGTTGATTTGCTAACAACCATCACTGAATACCTATACCAGGCCCTCGATAAGAACGGCGAAGCTCGAGCTGTTGCCATGGATATCTCCAAAGCATTTGATAGGGTCTGGCACGCCGGCCTTCTGCGCAAGCTACAGGGTTAGTGTATCACTGGATGCTTGCTTGTTTAATCCAATCGTTCTTACCAAACCGCATAATGGAGGTTGTCTTGAACGAGCACGCCTCCAGATACTTTTACACGAACGTGGGTGTCCCCCTGGGCTCCATATTAGGCCCGACGCTGTTTATCTTTATCAACAACCCCCCTGATGTGATCAGATCCCAACTACGATAATAAGAATAGGTTGATCGAGTGAAACCGGAAGGTTTTGGCAAAGTTCATCCCTCTTTGAACATTGGGAACTGGCGCTACAAAATCACAAGAAACTCGAGGACTATCAACAGCTGCAACAACTAAAATGGATAACATATGTAACTTTAAGCAAAAATATGACATTAACGTTAACACTTCAAATAAAAGGTTTGGAATTACCTCCCTTTCCTATCAATGAAGGCAAGACTTATATTTGCTACTTGACATGAGAAACCTGGTTTCATGAAATTTGTTTTTAAGAGAAAAATTTTATGAATTTCTATCGAAAGCAGTACTGGCTGGTCGGTGAATGAATATTAAATGTTTCCTTGTAAGGAAATGGCTAATATTCTAGTACGATCTGTACAAGATTAGATAAAAAATGAACGATTGCTGACATATCTGGGCTAGAGATGTCTAAATCTCACTTTCAAACCTTAATTAATTTAAGAAGAATTTGTGCCGTTTTGTGTATGATAGTTTTCTACCCTACAACCCTTTTTCCACATGTTAAACATTGCTAGATTCTCGCTATTCCACGGAGAATGTTCGGGGGAACTATATTCCTAGGCTTTACCAGTCCAATTATCACAGCTAGAACCTGTCAACTCATCTTTTTTCCCCTTTAAATTCCATTAGTGAGGAGAAAAGTATATTAAGACAACTTCTTGCTCAGAAAAGTTTCAATGTGAAACAAACTCCCGAGAGGATGGTTACCTGATCACTAAAACTCTAACCTCTTCATCGTACATATCCTCGTAATATGTGGCCTTTCTTCTTCCTTAAACACTCTTAAAATATCCCATTTTATAATTTGAGTAGCACTTAGGTCTTGTATTGAATGAACAATAGTAAAAAGAAATATCCATGCTTTTGTTTTCAGTCTTCTATCAAAATTAGTCATACAAAACAATTAAAAATAATGATTAAGAAAATGCATAAATAATTATAAATAATTATTAATTATTAGTCTACGTCTGTCTTTTACTTTTACTTTTGGGAGAAGCGTATCGAAAAGAAAGCCAGACGGTTCATAAAATATTAAGTTTATTGTGGTTCATTTGCTTGTAAAAGTTGATAAATTTATAATTGAAAGAAAATAATCTGGTCAAGCCGGACCATTGCAAATTTCTTTTTCAAATTTGAAAAATATACAGACTTTGTATTTATTGTTCAATAAAAAATGTGGCTTCTACCAATGTCAATATAAAATTAATGTTAGTCTGGAGCCACTTTGATTAAATGTCAGCGGATAACTTCAGAAGTTAATTGAAATTTTCAACAAGAAGGTAATACAATTTTCGATGAGAAGGAGCGAAAATCTTTAAGAAAATGATGATGCATGAAAATTTCGTCCTGAAGGCAGGAAAAAGAGGTCACCTATGGATGAGCTGGACTGTTTCTAGTAAAAGAAGCAAACGAAAAAAGCAAGTGAAACCTGTGAAAAGAACTGATTTTCAAAGTTTCAGTGACTCAAGAGAATTCGTCAAAGCCCCACTTTTGTTTTTTAAAGAGTATTTTTAACCTTATTTAAACTTTTTCCATAAGTTGAGGATTGTATTCTAGTATCTAAAGAGAAAATCACCCACTTCGAAAAAGAGTTCGTGTTTTGTGCGTGGTCTGCCGATAAAAAATTACCAAAAGTTGTTAGCCAAAAAGAACTGCTATGAGTATCAGAAACTATGCTAATTTTCTTTCCTCCCTGTCTGGCATGGCCAATCAGAGAATAATCGTTCGGTGAATAAGGGCCGTTGCTTTTTTGTTTACTGAGGGAGTGATATTTTGACCACACACACACACACACACACACACACACACACACACACACACACACACACACACACAGAGTGAGCGAGAAAGAGAGAGAGTTTCTATTTCCACTGTTGCGAGGGGAAGGTTGGATTTTTTGCCCATTTTTGTTTCTACGTTGCCTGCTGGACTATTCACACCAGATCTACGATCGATCTTAGTGTTGGCACACGAATTTTGTCTTTTTTCTATTTCTATTACAAATATATACATGCAAGAGGCTTATTCTTATTTGGATGGGTTCTTCTATGTTCCATGTCCCTTCACCACGTAGGCGATCATGGCTTTCCACATCTTCCTATCGCTTGTAGCTCTTCACACTCTTTCTCTTGTAACCCTACCCAAACCTCACTCTGCCATCTATTTTCTCAAGCCCATCAAGTATGTCATGCGTTGCTTTCTCCTGTCTCTTTTTCTATCTCTGTCTAGTGAGTATCAGATTCTCCAAGCCCTCCTTCCTCATAACATGTCCCAGAAGTTTCAGCTGTATTTTCCTGATATTAAGCCTTAATTTTTTTTCCCTCCAAAACCTCATCGTTGCTCACCTGTTTGATCCATGGTATCCTCAGCATCCTTCTGTATAACCTCATCTCGGTTGCTCCAAGTCTTTTCTTTCGTCTTTGATTGGATTGTCCAGAATTAAAGAACAGATATCACATAAGAATCCAGTACTCTCTTTGTTTCCAACGAAATTTACCTGTCTCTCAATACTCTACTCAGCTTCTGGAATGCAACCTTGATCATGTCAGTACGCCTTCGAAATTCAGTGTCGCACTTTCCGTCTTCAGTTGTTTTTTTTTTTTTTAATCATTTCACCCCAACCAAGGCATTCCATTGACACTATTGCGTAGGGGGTTAATTAGAGGAAAGTGATTGGAAAGAGTGGTTAGATATAGGAAATGTCAGAAGGAGGATGATAGACGAGTAAGGATAGCGAGGATGAGGGTTGGGTAGATGGGAAGGGTGTTTGAGAGAATGGATGAGAATTAGTGTGTTAGGAGGTGTCTATTGACATTACATTTAAACTCCTGGAGATTGTAGCTGTCGGGAAAGCAACTGTATGGAAGGGAATTCCACAGGCGGGAAGTGCGAGGAAAGAAGCTGTTGGAGTAGAAATTGCAGTTACATCTTATCTGTTTCACAGTAAAATGGTAGAACATTTTTCGGGTATCTGCCTTTATTAAATAGACGCACAAAAGGTATCTTTTGTGCAAGCCTATTCTGTAAAAATTGTATTTTGTTATTTCGTTTTAGGGTCTTGTAATACATGGGGATGTGCGTTGTGGCCCAGTGGATATCGGCTCGGAACGAGAAACCGGGGAGCCGAGTTCGAATTCCGGTTGAATCCATTGTATTCACTTGCGTGCAAATACCCTTGGGAAAGGTATTAATCCGTCTCTTCCTTCCAGTTATGGGTTAAATAACAGGACAGATTGGGTTCTATAGCCTTGGTCGGCAACCAGTCTACCGCAGAAAGCAATGGCAAACTACTGCGGGATAATCTTCTGCCCAGTCAGTCATGTCTCTTTCGAGACATGATCGCCCAAGCGTGTATCACGTATGGCACTTAACTGACTGAATACATGTCTGTTTCTGTCTAATTTCAGATACTAGTTGTTGTTTTTTTGTTTTTGTTTTTTATGCGCCTTTTAAATATTCGGAAATAGTAGAGGTGCGTTCTCTTTTCTAGCACTCTCTCAGGGGAAAATTCTTTTTGCTCTTGGTTTTAATTGATGAAATAACATTTTCATTTTTTTTTTTTTTTACTCGAAAAGAAATCCAACATCTTTTCCGCTGTAACTTACATACTTTTTCTTTTTCTGATATTACTCGACTTAAATGAAAGCACTTTTAATGATTACTTCGAATATAATTTACAATTTAATGAGCACATAACTTGAAATAGGTATCAAATGACAAACTCCGTCTGGTTGGTTCTACTGCGAAACAGACCTCGCCAGGGAAGGTTTTTATTTAAGACCTGGATCATTTAGTAAAATTTTTTTTTAAACAACTATATTTTTTTACGAATCCAACTTGTTCCATAATAATTGTAAGATATCTTTGGTTACTTTGGACGGTAAATTCAGTTTAGTTGACGAAGATTGAAAGTCATTCACGAATTAGCATATTCGTGAATGACTTACAATTTTCGCCAACTAAACTGAATTTATCGTCCAAAATAACCAAAGATATCTTACAATTATTATTTACTTTTTTTCGACTATTTCTTTTCAACTAGCAGTTGTAATAGATGTAATTGCCTTTAATTGCTTAAATTTATTCGATGAAGGATTGCCAATTTTAATTTGAGTAATTTTTGTTTGTATGTCTTTATATTTGATTTTTTACACCGAGTTATACTGATGAACGTAATCAAATGAAATATTTAAAAATATCAGAAATGTAAAATAATTCACTATAATAATGAATAAAAACAAATTTAAATAAGGGCGGCTTTTCCCTTAACACCGCTATTATTTTGAATGAATTTTAGAACATTACTACAGTAAAGGTTTACAGTAAAATGTTTGTAAAAAACTTTTTTGTCATGCTTAAACACGTGCATAACCATGATACTACAACATATAAAAAAAATTCCATTTTGAATAATTTTCACGTTCTAATGAACGCTAGCAATTTGTCAACTGTTATATTTGAAGCAGAAAAAATGTACAGTAATTTTTAGCAACACAGTTTTCCGGTTACATTTGTTAACATAACTCACATCCCTGAAGATGATCTCGGAAAGAGGTTGAAAGTACTTGGGTACCTTAAGAAATGAACGATAATAACATCTGTCAACGTTACAGCTCATTTCTGACATCCCTTGATTGTAATACTCGAAAGATTATCCGTGTGTATGAACGGATTTCATTAATTACAAGCAAACATAATGTTTGCAATTTATTTAATATGTTATATTTCAAAATATATGTTTAGAAAAAAAAATATATATATATATAGGTGTGAGTTTGTAAGCCTGGGTTTCACGCTCTTGCGATCGTCAAACAAGTTTGTCTGACGATCGCAAGAGCATGAAACCCAGGCTTACAAACTCACACATATCTATATGAATATGTCAGTTCTATCACTGATATTGAGCGCTTTCAAATAAGTACCACGCATATATAATATATAAATAATATAATATATATAACAAATTGCATATATATATTGATATTTATAATTATATACATACACTTTCCGCACACACACACACACACACACACACACACACACACACACACACACACACACACACACACACACATATATATATATTTAAATGAGCGAAAATTTTTTTAAAATTACGGTTACAAATTTCTATTCTAAATATGAACATGTCAGCGTCTGTGTAAAAAAAATTGGGGGATATTTTGAGGATCAACTGTTGAACCATTTGGGTCTGACGAACCGCTATAATACCATCATTATGCGGTGAAATATGTATTACCCATTGAAACTGTAGTAAATTAAAAACCTTTTCTAAATTATATTACTCTGTTAAATTTAATAAATGAATTTAAAATTGAGTTCTTTTGAGTTCGTCTTTATCGGAATTTACCTACACTGTATATCAAGTGTGCTACGTTATATATATATATATATATATATATATATATATATATTGTTAAATATAAGAGACAATGCATGTCTATTATGCTTAATCATGAGCCGTTCTCAACATCGTATTTTGGCTTTAATTTCAGGTGAAAATAAAGACAAAAATTCTCCAACATTTGGATAATTTTTTGTTAAGTTATATATACCAGTAACATTTCTGACTCTTGATAAAACCCCTCTTTACTAAAATATGTTAATGAAACCTGATCTACAAACTGATTTCTTGCAAAGTATACATATTTTATTCATACAAATATATTGTAAAAGTCTTGTTGGCATTAAATAATCCATTGAGGTGTTGATATGCCGTAAACAAACCAGACCAAAGAAAGCTTAACTTAAATGCGTTTTAAAGAGAAAAGAGTAAAACTTTATGTCTTTCTTTCTTTTCTTTTTGTTTGTTTTTGTTTTATATCACATCCAATTTTTCTCTGGGGTGAGGAATACTACCTATGAGAATCCGATATAGAGATTGTCTGCATGTTACTTGAAGCAAACAAATATGCATATACGATCACTTATGTAATTATTAGTCTGCTTGTTTTGCTGATAAATGGATCCTATTTGTTGTACAGGATTTCGCTTTAGAATGTGCTTTAAATTCTTAATCATCATTATATTAGCATTTCAGAAATTGTTTTTATTCTTTTTTCATTCTTACATTATAACATATTTTTCACCAGCGATCCCTGAAGGATTCACCATCCGCGATATTATTTTTTTTCTTTACTTCACGTTAACAAATAACCTGCTCCTTTTTATTTTTTTTTATATTTCTTATCTTGTTCCATCTTCCTTTTCGACAGATCTTTAGTTGACGATATTTTTTTTTTTGCTTCATTTTCTGAATTATCTCTCTTTTCTAAGTGTTTTGTTACTTTTTCCTTTGATTTTTTTCTTCTCATTCTTTCCTACAGTGTTTTAACATATTATCAGTTTTCGCTATGGGCCTTTTAAAACCTAGTTTCTTTCCATTGTTTTTAGCATTCTCATTCTCTTAAAGCTTCTGTTGATATTTTTTATACTCTAACATTTAATGTTTTCGTTTTGATTCTCTTTGTAAAACTGCTTATCTACTGAGTTTTCTTTTTTCAATTTTTATTTAATTTATTTATTTATTTTTTTTTTTTTTTTTTGTTCAACCCAACCTTTAAACAATTCCAGTTTTGTTACATAGATTAACTATCATTGGCCTTCTCCTTTGGTATCGTACAATTTCCTCTTTTCCTCTCACAACAGAAAGTTAGAAATATTGTTGTTGTTTTTTTTTTATTCTTTCTAAAAATAAGTGTGTTTTAGATTTCTTGGGCGCTGAGTAATATAAGTGTTCTCTTATTTTATTTTAACTTTTTTTTTTAATTGCCTTTGAATTTCGCAAAATTTTAACTCTAAGGGAAAAATGTGTAAGAAAAAATGTCGGCGCTAATGTTATTAGTAAAACTATCAATGTTACATATGCTCGTCTGCATTTTCATTATCACAAGAAAAACATGGGGATTGGTGATACTGCAATGTCCTCGTTCACTTTATTTGAAGCGGGATAAAGATATCTGAAATTGCTAGACTATGCCCTTAGGGGAAAGGTTAAAGATTTATACTATCAGTTGAAATTCAAGTAGAAAAATATCTTTATAGATTGCCAGAATACAGTTGTATTTTCGATCCAAATCTAACGAAAGCGAAAAAGGGCACTACAGATGAGAGTTAAATACTTATATGGAGCATTCTAAACAGAAAAGTGTGAGAAATCTTGTCACATGACCAAAATAAATTTATTATTAGTGTTTTTTCTTTTCATTTCTGTTGTATAATCATTTTTCCGGGTCCCAACCAGAGACGTAAGATCAGAAATGACATCAAGAAGTTACACAGTCAACAGATATATATATATATATATATATATATATATATATATATATATATATATAAACTTATTTATAAAAGGAACTTTGTCCGTGTGTGTGTGTGTATGTGTCTGTGTGTGTGTGTCCGTTACCTATAGACTCCAAAACGGCTGAACCGATTTTCATGAAAATTCACACAGTTGTACTATAAGCGTATGTGAGTGTTTTTAGCTAGGTTTTGTGTCGAGGTACTCCCGATAAATATCGAAAATCGATAATCGAAAAAATCGGGTTATAGAAGGCGTGGTCCGATTTTAATCAAATATAATACACTCATAGACAAAGACATAAGAAACGATATTCAGAAGTTTCAAGGTTGCAGTTCTTACAATAGTGCAGAAAATCGATATATATAAAAGGCAAAATGTTTGTATGTGTGTCTGTTTATCTGTCTGTATGTCCTTTATACAAATCCACAATTTTTATCCGATTTTCACCAAACTTCACACAAATATTCTTTAGGCTGAGTCTGAACTCCAGGACCATGGATTAATTTTAAAACTTTCATTACACCCGGGCAACGCCGGGCTATACTGCTAGTATATATATATATATATATATATATATATATATATATATATATATATATACTCCTGGCCATAATTATTAAGCCACCCCAGTTTTTTAAAAGAAATTATGTATTTCATACTGTTTTTAGTATTCATCCAAGAGGGCTCTTGTGAAGATGGCTCATGCAAACCAAAAGATTAGAACCGGCATAATAAAAAGATATCCAAATGTTGGACAATTTTTGTCTTTATGTTCACCTGAAATTAAAGCCAAAAATACGACGTTTAGAACGGCTCTTGATTAAACATAATAAACATTCATTGTCTGTTTTTTTTTTTTTTTTCATCATTTCACCCCGAGCAAGGCAGAAACGCCACTGATGTGCAGGGGGTTACATAAATGTAGAAAGATTAATTAGAAAAGAGTGAGGAGTACAAGCTAGTTAGAAAGGAACAATAGAAAGCTGAGAAAGCAGGTGCAATGACAGATACATGGGCGGAGAGAACGTGAAGATTATACAGGGCAGGGGAGAGAGCTAGAGTCCAGTGGTTAGTAGGTGAGTATTAACTTTGCTTTTAAATTTCTATATTTAAAAATATATGTTTAGAAAATACATATATATATATATATATATTTATATATATATATAAACAACCTATGTATCACATACATCTAACATAAATAAATACCTTTGTAAGGTGTGAGATTTACTTGTGAGGACAGTCTTTCATATTTTATTGAGACATATGCGATACAAAGGATAACTTTAATGAATCTACCGGAATATTTTCGAATCAAATCGAGGGCTTGAACTACAACTGGAGATATTGATAATTTCCTTTGCCCTATTTTTTAGATCCGCACTTCACAATCCTTCCATGTTGATAGTTTTTTGAAGATCTTCAAAGATATATTACAGTAGGTACCTCGACTTCATTTTCGATACCTAAGTTTAAAATTAAATTTTTAAAAACAAAACCTTTTTCTTGAAAATTTCATTTTAGCTTAATTGAAAGGTAAATTATTAAATTTACTATTTCTTCTAAGCAAAATACGAGGGTGTACTTAAAATAAAAGTTATATTCATTGGAATCTAAAATTTTAAGATTTTTTTTTAATTTTCAATTTTTCGGCTATTTTGGAGTGATCAACACATTGTAAATGTAATTCTCAGTTTTAAAATGATTTGCAAAAATATACACATCTCACTCTTTATTTTTGGAAAATTATCAAATTTAAAGTTAAATTAATCTGATTTGAAACAAATCTAACTTGTTTATTGCATGAAATTTAAAATAAAAGTATCTCTTAATCACTCGTTAACCTTTTATGTAAGCGATGGCAGCACCTATCAATCAATCTAGAGGTATGGTGACCAAAAGTTAACATAACCCAGTTTAGCATTTCGTAAGGAAAACAACCCTTAAAACACGTGAACTTTTAAGGATAAGTCTCTTATAAGTTTCTATAGTAAAAGAAAATGTGCAGTTTAACATATTTTAAAAAATTAGAAATTATTTTCAAATTCTTAATTCTAAATGATTTGTATAAAGCTTATGAATTATCGATTTGTAAATAAAGTCTATTTTTAATGAATTAATAAACAATGGCACTGAGTAACTGGAAAAAATTTAAAAAGATGTTTTAGACTTTAATTAGTAAAGAAGAAAATAAAAACAATTCTTATAAAAATTCATTATTAATCGAATTATGTTTTAAATAAGAATATGATATCCGAAAATTATATTATTTATAAAATGAATTAAACTTCATTTACATTAAAAACAGGGCAGTTTTAATACATTTCTGATTTTACCATTCGGAGCAGTGGTTCGGAAAAATGGTCCCGTAATTAAAGAAAAAGAGGGCATTAATTACATTCTCCAATGAGTCCTGCATTTAGCTAATAAATAAAAAAAATTATGATGTATTTCTTGAAGTTTTATGCAATTAATTGAAGTTAGGGGTAACAGATGTAAAAAAAATTACTAAGGTTTTCTAAAAATAATATATGCATAAATATTTTCATTCATTTGTGAATAAGTCCTAAAAGTTTCATTTAAATCAGGCAATTAGTTGATTTTTGCAAGAATTTTCAAATTAATGTGTCTTTCAACGCCAAAAAACGTTTTGCTTAGTAGTCACATTAGATAAACATAGCGTAATTCGCTAACGGAAAAAAAAATAAAGTGTTAGAAAGGATTAAAAAACTTTAAAAGATGACAACAAAATTTGATCTTTCCTTTTACGACATAAACATTTTGATGACAAAAAAAAATGTTTTTATTAAGATTTGAGCCCTTTTAACATCATACTATGCAGCTTTTTTGGCAATTGAAGGGAGTTACCTACAGTTAGCAGGAAGAGTCATATCAGCAAGAAAGCACATTCTATTTGTGTGTTCTTTGATCAATATGGCTAGGTGATTAACTTTTGTTATTGAAGTTTGTGTTTAAAGTCCTGTAAAATTCTTACGAGCATGCATATTATTATTATTATTATTATTATTATTATTATCTCATTTTTCATCATAAATAAATTTCTGCTATGGTCGCACTACCTACCAAGTCTGTAGAAAGAGCTAAGGCAGGTCGTAGTATGTTGTTATGGCTCCATTTCAGGTTTTTTTTTTCTATCTCCCTATCATCCCTAGCGTTACATAGAGAAAATTCTCCTTAGTGTGTTGGCTGTAGTAAACAAGACAATTTGTGTATATCTCTTAAGCTGGGGTTTCCAGGGATTCTTTCAATGTGTTGTTTTGTTTCATTTTTTATCATTCCAAGTACACCTACTATCACTGGCACGATTCTTGTTTTCAATTTCCACATTTTTTCTATTTTAATTTCCAGGTCTTTATATTTTGACAGTTTTTCGAATTCCTTGGTTGCTATGTTAGAATCCGCTGGACAAGCCATATCCATTAATAGACAAGTTTTCTCCTTCTGGTTTTTAACAATAATGTCTGGCCTGTTTGCTTCAATTTTTCTGTCTGTGTATAGAATGTTGACATCTTCTATTTCTGTAACCGGTGCTGGGTGATGTTTGTACCAGCGTTTGTTTAAATATTCTCCATAGTGTTTGGACATTGTCCAATGTAAATACTGCCCCACTCTATCGTGACGATTTTTATATTCATTTGGGGCAAGTACAGAACATCCTAAGATTAGATGGTCTATTGTTTCTTGGTATTTATCCCAGAACATGCATTTTGGATCCACTTTATTATGTATATTTGCTTGAAAGTTCCTAGTGAAAAGACTTTGGTCATGAGCTGCAAAAGTAAAGCTTTCAGTCTCAGACTTTAATCCAGATGCACGTAACCATCGATGAGTATTAACTTTATCAACATTGGATTTATTGGCACGTTCTGGATATTGGCTATGCAGAGGTTTGTATTGACAACGTTGTTTCATCTGTTCAAGAGCTTTATCCTTGGCTTTTATTTTCATATTTTTTGCCACAATAGTTGGTTCTTGCCTTCTGTTTTGCTTTTCTGCAGAATCTACTAAATGTAAATCTTGTTTGTACTTACTGCCTTCTTTTAATATTGAATATCTTTTCTTTCTGTTTTCATGTTGTTTGACTAATTGTATCATCCAATCCGTTGTTGTTTCTATGTATGTTAGTACGGCAATAGTTGTTGTCTTGTATGACAATTCTAGCTGAATAAGACCTCTCCCACCTTCTTTACGGGGTATGTATAGACCGTCTACATCAGCCTTTGGATGATGACTCTTATGCTTAGAAAGAAGCTTTCTTGTTTTAGAATCCATTCGCCTGTTGTCGTTTAGAGTCCAGTTCAAGACGTTGAAACTATATTCAACAACTGGGATGTCAAGGCTATTAATTCAGTTTTTAATATAAGCCGTAGCTTTCTGTAGTACTCTTTAAGCACTATTTCTTTCATTTTTTTTATAGTGAATCTTTTTACTCTCATTTACACCTAGGTATTTATAAGCTTCTTCTGGCTTTAATTCTTTTATTGATACAACAGGGTCTAAGCTAATCGAGGATGTTTGTTGTAGTGATCCACGTAAAACTGTAGCTTTAGCACATTTATTCAAATTGAATTTCATTCCAATGTATTCGCTGAAGCATTTTACTGTTTGCAGAAGACCTTCCAGCTCATTATCATTCTTAGCATACAACTTTGTCATCCATGCAAAATAGATGGCTTATTTTCTTTTGAGTTATTTTATAACCACATTCCGTCTTGTTAAGTTGACTGGTTAGTGCTATTAATGATATGCAGAATAGTAAGGGAGATAAAGAATCCCCTTGAAATATACCTCTTTTGATGTTTATTTCATCAGACTTATAGGTTCCATTTATATGATTGAGGTAAAGGGTTGTTTTCCATATAGACATGCACTGTTTGATGAAATTGATGATGACGGGCGATATCTTGTATATATTTAAAGTCTTTAAAATCCAGTAATGTGGTACACTATCGAATGCTTTTCGGTAGTCTATCCAGGCAGTACTAAGATTTTTCTTTGTACTGTAGCAGTTTTCCAGGATCATTTTGTTAATTAGCAATTGGTCTTTACAACCATAACAGCCACGTTTGCACCCTTTTTGTTCAAGCGGTATCATGTCATTTCTTTCTAAGAATAAATATGTTTGTTTTGTTAAAATAGATGTTAGTAGTTTATATGTTGTCGGAAGACATGTAATTGGTCTGTAGTTTTTCGGGTTGTTTGTGTCCCCATTCTTGGGTAGAAGAAATGTAATTCCTTTTGTCATCCATGCAGGAATTTTAGTGGGATCGTCAACCATTTCTTGGAGTTCTTTGGCTATTTTTTTATGTGCTGCATTTAAATAATATAGCCAAAAGTTAGGAATTTTATCTATACCTGGAGTTTTCCAATTGTGTGCTTTTTTTAGTGCAAATTTAAGATCATCTTCTGTGATTCCAGCCCATGTCTGCTCTGGTTTATTTTCTTGTGCAATCCAATCTACTGCTTTGTCATATTCTTTAGGGCAAGCCCACATTTTTTTCCCAGAACTTTATAACTTTTCCATTTTGGGAGGGACTGTCACTTCAATATTTTTTTACCTATTTCCCTGTAAAATTTCTTTGCATCGGTTCGAAAATCATGTTTTGTCTGTAGAATCTTGATCTTTTCTCACAGAGTCTTATTCTTTGAGCCTTCAGTTGTATTGTTTGATTTATTTTTTCCTTAGTTGATAGGACTTCAGTTCAACTATACTTAAACACGTGTGCGCCAAAATTAAGACAAACGTTATTGATGGTAGTTTCTTCAGTTTGAAATGCGTCCTTGGATATCAACATCGCACTTTATACTCTTTTTTCTTTTTCTTTTTGTTTTTTAAATGAAATCTCATGAAACCATTTCAGACTTTAGCGATTAAATATGTAAGGAACAGAAATCAAAGGAGAAAATATTAATAATAATAATAATAATAATAAGAAGAAGAAGAAGAAGAAGAAGAAGAAGAAGAAGAAGAAGAAGAAAAAGCTGCTTTCTAAACTTAAGACGCATCATCCAATAGGCAGATGTAGACCCTCTATACCTACCCCGTAAAGGAGGAGGAAGAGGTCTTATTCAGCTAGAACTGTCATACAAGACAACAACTATTGGCTTACTAACATACTAGCAGTATAGCCCGGCGTTTTTCGGGTGTAATGAAAGCTTTAAAACTAATCCATGGTCCTGGAGCTCAGACTCTTTGGACGTTGGCATGAAAGACTAAAAAGCAATAGTTGTTTCCAGTCAAAGCGAAATCATAGACTGAAAGAAAAATGAATGGATGTAAGTCAGATTTTGATTTCCTGGTATCGATATCAAATAAGTTTTTTTCGTCGAAAACTGAATTTTGAAGGCTAAATAAGTCCTCTGAGTAAATGGTATCATGGCTGAGACTAAGAACTAGAATTATACCTACTTAAAGCCAAACCCGAAGCAAAAACTAAATTAAAAGGGCTGAAAAAAATACAGACATACAGGCAGATAAACAGACACACACACACAAACATCTTGCCTTTTATATAAATATATTATCGATTTTCTGCACAATTGTAAGAACTGCAACCTTGAAACCTCTGAATATCGTTTCTTATGTCTTTGTCTATGAGTGTATGAAATTTGATTAAAATCGGACCACTCCTTCTATAACCCGATTTTTTCGATTATCGATTTTCGATATTTATCGAGGATACCTTGACACAAAACCTAGCTAAGAACACTCGCATACGCTTATAGTACGAATGTTTAAATTTTCAAGAAAATCGGTTCAGTCGTTTCGGAGTCTATAGGTAACGGATACACACACACACAGACACATACACACACACACACAGACAAAGTTCCATTTATAAATAAGTTTAGATAGATATAGAGACAACAAGGGACTGGATGATACAATTAGTTAAACATGAAAACAGAATGGAAAAATATTCAATTATGAAAGAAGGCAGTAAATACACACACACACAAAATGGAGCAAGCCTTTTTGGAGGTAAGCCGACCAGACTTCACTCTCCAAAAGCGATTCCGAATACCTTGTGGGTGACGAATTATTCTCCACCCTCCAAACCCCCTCTCTCTTTCTTTCTCTCTAACACACACACACACACACACACACATACACACACACACACACACACACACACACACACACACACACGGAATGGAGCAAACCTCTTTGGCGGTAAGCTGACCAGATCTCACTCTCCAGCCTTAATAGACTCCAAAAGCGATTCCGAATACATTGTGGGTGACGAATTATTCTCCACTCCCCAAGCCCCCTCTCTCTCTCTCTCTCTCACACACACACACACACACACACACACACACACACATACACACACACACACACACACACACACACGGAATGGAGCAAACATCTTTGGCGGTAAGTTGACCAGACCTCACTCTCCAGCCTTAATAGACTCCAAAAGCGATTCCGAATACCTTGTGAGTGACGAATTATTCTCCACTCCCCAAGCACCCCCCCCCTCTCTCTCTCTCTCTCTCTCTC
Source organism: Ascarosepion bandense (assembly GCA_037127315.1). Lineage (NCBI taxonomy): Eukaryota > Metazoa > Mollusca > Cephalopoda > Sepiida > Sepiidae > Ascarosepion > Ascarosepion bandense. Next base: position 707,436 of record JBBBDQ010001437.1, read on the forward strand.
TCGCTCACGCACACACACACACACACACACGCGCGCACACACACACACACACACACACACACACACACACACACACACACACACACACACACACGGAATGGAGCAAACATCTATGGCGGTAAGTTGACCAGACCTCACTCTCCAGCCTTACTAGACTCCAAAAGCGATTCCTAGTACCTTGTGGGTGACGAATTATTCTCCGCCCTCCAAACCCCCAATCTATCTATCTATCTATCTATCTATCTATCTATATCACACACACACACACACACACACGGAATGGAGTAAGCCTCTTGCTGCTGTATCGCTACTTATATGCTCGGACTAACTAGATTCCCTGTTTCCGCCAATTCAAACCTGCATTTCAAGGACATGCCATTCCACTATGATAGTAGCAAACCACCCATATTCCCTCCTTATTCCATCGGCTGGAAATAAGTTCCACTCAAATAGTTTCATCCCGCGAATCACTGCTCCGTGGAACCGACTCCTAAGAGGATCACAACAACCTTTTCAAGTCTAGGATTAATCGTCATCTTCCCCTCCTATCCGCACAAATTACCTCTTAATGAAACACACTCCCTCGAGTGCTTCCCGGCCCTTGTACAGAATGTACCTTACTGTAATATATATATAGACGTTATACTTTCAGAGAAGTTCATTAATTATATAATATCGTTATATATATATATATATATATATATATATATATATATATATATATATATATATATATATTTGTGTTTGTGTGTATATGCATGTATATATTTACATTTTCAGCATTCTCTCCAATAGTGTCATTAATGGGGGAAAATGTGTTGATGACGAGAATATAAGGCAGACCTCAAACTGGTTTAGACACTGACACGCCTAGATGAGTTTTGGCGGATAAATTTCAAAAAGATTACATTATTTCCTGTTTAAAATACTTTATAACGAATTCGAAAACCGAGATCAGGAATTCACATTAAAATTGGTTTTACCCACTTCTACTTTGAATGCTTCCACCATTTAGAGGCATGTTTTCTATTCTAATTATATTTTTTTCTGACACCGTATAGTTGAAGTCTGTCCGATAAACCTCCAGCTATTTAATATCAGTTAAAAAAATTTAGCCTAACTAGTGTCATGGCGTCTTAGTACTTTCTAAATATTCCACTTGGGACCGCACTCACTTATCCCAGCGTAGCTTTCGTTTTGAAAGATTTTTGTAAAACCTATAGATCACCATAAGCTGCCTCTTCGTCTTCTTGAACTCGTCCACAATGTATCTTAACTTTATGGAACCCACTAGTTGTCGGATAGCAGTGCTTGTCTGTTAGTTTTAACTACTGAGAAGTTCCTTTTTATGTAATAGCTGTATATGACATAATGATTGGCGTTATACAGTATACAATCTTACTCGATGGCATTTTACAGTTAATTGAAACTGATTTCTTTTGGCTCATTGGTCGGATAACGTATTCAAATTTCGGTGGAGGAGAGGATAGAGAAGTTTTCTTATATTGTTTCCCTGTGATTTTCATTTTGTTTATTCCGTACTTGATTTTATTAAAGTACATTCATTTTCAAATGAATAATTACTGGGCGTGGGTTGTGGAGCAGAACGTAATGGCAACCTACCACGCAAAATCTTCTTCCCAGTCAGTTATGTCTCGAAACATGATCTCTCAAGCGTGTATCACGTATGACATACCTGAACTCATTTGTACCCGTATGTCACCATATTTATTATTCACCAGTTAATTGGCATGCGTGATACACGCTTGGGCGATAATCCCACTTTCAGTCACATCCATGACTGACTAGACAGTCAGATATTCCCGCAGTAGGTTGCCATTTCTTTCTGCAGTAGATTAGTTGCAAACCAAGGCTATAGAACCTAACCTGTCCTGCTCTTCAACCCATAGCTAGAGGGGTATAAACGAATGAAACGAATTCATCTGGAATTCTAACTCGGCTCACAAATTTCTCATTCACTTAAGTGTCATACGGGATACACGTTTAGGCGATCATGTCTCTAAAGAGACATGACAGACTTGGCAGTAGTAGGTTGCCATTATTTTCTGCGGTAGACTGGTTGCCAGCCAAGGCTATAGAAACCCATTTGCCATGTTATTTGATCCATAACTGAAGGAAAAAGACGGAATAATACCTTTCCTAAGGGTATTTGCGCGTAAGTGAATGCAACGAATTTAACTGGAATTCGAAATCGGCTCTCCGGTTTCTCGTTTCGAGCTGATAACCACAACTCACATCCTTGCACCACAATGCACAACTTCATTACTCATTACCGAGCAGATATGCATTATTGTACATTCACAAAAAAGACAAAATTAAAATACTGATTATCGTGCAAAAAAAGTCGGGTTAGCAGATGTTTACGTGGAGAGATTGAGATAAGATATTTTGAACTGAATGGGCCCAAAGGAAAGCGTTTTTTACGGGTTTTTTTATATGGGGGCGCAGAAAGCTTAGTTATGAACTTTTAGCAAATTACACGAAGGAAGCGCAGTAGGTCCCCAGCATATTTAAATGGCTGGGTATGTTCCAGAGTTTTAAAATGGCCATATTCATGGAGCAGGTAGGTTCCGTAATGGTAATAGAGCATTTGTATATCTGCTGTATATATAAATTGAGATGTAAAGCGGATAGTCATCACGCAGTTTTATGTCCATAATATCTGACATCTCCTGAAGAGCGGATTGAGTAATTACCAAAAGTTTCATCCACGAAACTCTAATGTCAAAGGCGGATGAAGATTAGTCTAACTTCAGTCAGCTAAGTGACAAATTACATGAATTTACCTCCACATCCTACTGCACGAACGCTGGTGTCCTCCATGGCTCTCTCCTAGGCTCGATGCTCTTTCTAATCTTCATAAATGATCTCCCAGACGTAATCAAATCCAAAGTAGGCATCTACGCAGATGACACCATCATCTACTCCTGCATCGGTAAGACATCTGGTGAGGCGGACAAACATAACTTCGCTGCTGATCTCGAGAAGGACCTCCACTCAGTGGTGGATTGAGGTAAGTGGCCCGTAAACTTCAATGCCTCTAAAACGAAACTCCTATATGTCAACCATCACAGGCGATCTCTCTTCTCACCCATAAGCATGGACCAATCAAGTTCCCCTGAAAGCAATACATTACGCCTCCTCGGCCTTACTCTTTCTTCCGACCTCAAATGGAATCATTACATTGATACATAGTTAAATCCACTGCTAGAAAGGTTGGATCACTGTGTCAGGTCAGGATTTTTCTTTCCGCCTGAATCTATCTTGCACATATACAAATCAACCATCCGTCCGTGAATGGAATACTGCTGTCATATATGGTCAGGCGCCCCTGCTGTTCGTTTCAGTGTTTTCGACAGGCTCTAAAGGACAATTTGTAATGTGACTGGTCACGACCTGGCAGCTCGACTCCAGCCACTTTCTCATCGGCGGGATGTGACTTCCCGCTGTCTCATCTATAAAAATTTTCATGGCTTCTGCTCTGAAGAACTTAGGTCACTGGTGAACCCTCCACAAGAATTTACTCGAACAACCAGACTGGCAGTAAGGTTGCGCCCTTTTACAGTTAGATCAACCAAATGCAGGCGACAATTCTGCTCCATCAGCTTCTTCTCTCGCGCTTCCCGGCTGTGGAACTCCCTTCCATGTACTTGCTTTCCAGGCGGCTATAATCTCCAAGAATATATATGCAAAGTCAATTTCCATCTCTTATCCACTTAAATACACATTACCCCGTGTGTCTTGTTCTTTTCTTTTCTTTTCTCTCTAACTTCACAACTGTCGTCACTCCTGTGCTCACATCCTTCTTTTGCTCTTTCTCTTTCTCCCCCCTGTAGCTGATTCGTCTTTATCTTCACTCTTTTCCTGACTAAAATTTTAACTCTCTTATGTAGCCACTTGCACATCAGTTGCAGTATCGACTTGCTTGGGGTAAAATGATTAATATATATATATATATACATATATATATATATATATATATATATATATATATATATTTGTAATTATGTCAAATGATGAGAGGATAATCCAAAACGTTTTATTTAATATAAAATATTAAAGAGATTTATAGAGAGAGTTCAATGGATATTAATCAAAACAATATGATATATATTTTTTAATGTTCCCATTAAATTAAACCATTTTAATTTGTTGTGGTCGGAAAAGATGGATGCGAAAAAATTACTTGTCGAAAATAAATAATAGTTTTATAATTCATAATTTCTTTAAAGATAAATATTTCTCATTAAAATTTAATTAATTATAATGTTCATTTATAACATATACTCTAATATTACTAAATTATTTTACAAAAATTAATGACCCATACAATACTTACTTGGTTTTCATAACTCCAATATACCTTAGTACACCATAATTACTCTATTCTACTTTTAACCTAGAAACATTCCGGCCTCTTGAACAGATGAGGTAGTCAGTCAGTTAAGTGCCATGCGTGATACAAGCTTGGGCGATCATTTCTCTTTCCAGACTTGACTGAAGCCGTAGGTTGCCATTACATTCTGCGGTAGACTGGTTGCCAACGCAAGTCTGTAGAACCCAATCTGTCCTGCTATTTAACCCATACATGGAGGGAGAAGATACGGAGTAATACCTCTCCCAAGGGTATTTGCGCGAATTCATCTGGAATTCCAATTTCTCGTACCGGGCAGAGATCCACTACACCACAACGAGATAGTACAAAATCAATTAAAAAAAAATCTCTAAAATCCAACTTCCTGTTAGAACTTATTGTCTACACATCTAAATAATGTACGTTCCTAGTATGCATCTTATCCAGCCAAAATAAAAAAAGCACCATATTTTGACATTAAGCTACATTGATCTCCACGCGACACAAATTTTCAACTCCACAGTTCAACCTAATTCTCATTTTCGATTGAGCAATATTGGCACACATACAATCATACTGTTTAAATTCCTTCAACCACCCCTCCTTAATTTCTAAATAATTATGAATTCATCTTATATCTTCAAAAATAAGTAATTTCCACCATTTATTTTTAAATATCACCTGAAGAAGAACAATATTGTTTGAAACATGAAAATTTGTGTGTAGTGATATAATAAACCATTGTAATAACAAAATTACCACATTAAGCTCTCCTTTGTATTGAGCGCTCTTTACAAAATTAATTTCATGAACACTGGTTTAAATCTATCTGTTCTTTCACTTGTATGAATACATGATATATCACACGATAAAATCTACCTCCTGATACCGAGTGCCCATAACTCAGAGGTAGAATCGACAACTGACGCCAATTCGGTCGGGTTTCTATCCTGAGCAAAAGCAATCGAATGTCTAAAAATACTGATGAGCTGTGATACAGCGAAACAGATCTGTCTGCGGATGATTATATATATATAATGGTTAAAATTTTGTTACTTAACGGAGCAGAGTCATGCCGACTTCGAAGTTTCTTGAAGGCACCACTATAATGTCCTCACTCCTCAGGGTATTTTTCTACTGTTGTTATGCCCCGGTCTTACTCTTATTTATATGAAACTTGGTGTAAATTGATCTTTTAATGTGAGTGGTTTTACAGATGGTTTATTTCCTTTGCTTGCTTTTGTTGTGTTGTGTTGCGGATGGTTAATCCATTTTTATCACTTTTTATTGTATGAATCTCCCCTTTCACGGCCGCGAATGGGCGTCTCTTACTTGCTTTATAATGAATAGGTTTCTTCTTGTCATTTTACTTTACCTCTTTTTATTGTTTTGGGTTGAACTTTTTCTTGCCGTTGTAATATATGTGACCGCTTGAAGGATTTTAGATCATAGTTAAATATTTGTGCTCTTGTGTGAATTTATTTTTGTAAGTTTTTATGTAAGATTTTTCCGCTTGTTAATTATATTATCTTCTGTTATTTTATAATATTTTTTCCGAATTGAATGTTTATATATTTATATTTATATTTATATGTGATAATTTTAGGTGTGCTTTTTGTGTTATGTTTATTTGCTTTTGTTGATATTTACGTAGTAAAGTAGATATTTATTCGAATGTCTTCATTTTTCCATTATTTCTGTTTTTTGTTGTTGTTTTTTAATATTTTTAAAGCTAATTATGCTACTTTTGTTTCCAAGCATAATTTGCAGTTTCTGTTGTTGATGTTGTGTGTATGAGATCTTTTTCCGATTTCCCATTTAATTTTGGTGGTAATGTTATTTTCTTTGTGGTTCCATTTGCATTTTTTATAGTGTTGTGTTGTTTCTGTATTGAACGATGTTTTCTGATTGTTGAATATTTCTTTGGAAGTTGTTTCTGTTGTTCCTATGGAAATCTTTTCGTTTGTGTTAATGTTATTTGTCACAGTTGCTTTATATATTATATCCTTCGGCATTGAACATGGCTGAAGTGAGAACAGTAACGGCCTGTCCGATAGAGCCTAGACCCATTTCACTATTTGAGATGCCATCATAAGACAGGCCTTTTATGTGCAAGGGAAAATCAATTTTAGTGCTCTTTATAGAAAGCGTGGGGACAAAAAGCGAGAGCCTCCCAGCACAATACAGTTGTAATCTTTTCACGTTTTCATTCTAGAAATAGTCCAGTGGGTGTGGGCACAATGAAATAACATTGTTGGCCTTCTCTAGCAGGCCCCATATCTGTCACATATCCGAGTCTGATCGAACAACTGTCAATATCGACTTAGCTTTTTGGGGAATTTCAGGGACTTTTGACTTCTTTTCTATTTATAATCTTCATATTACATTCAAATCCAGTAAGTATTTTATTTTTTCGGAAAGGCTTTCCTCGGATACCCGACAGATGTCTTCACCGAGGCCTTGAGGCGATTTGATTTTTTTTTTTTATCTGCTGTGTCAAAGTTTTCAGGGCTTCTTTGTCTTTTGAGTGTGTCTTGTTTTGTGAAGGTGTGGGAATAAGAATGGAATATGGTTTGGCTGGAGCGGAATTGACTAGAGAAGATGTATCTGCTTTCTTTTATTAAAGTAGTTATATTTTATGAGCTGGGGTCAATGATCCCGTCATTGAAGGTGGATCCATGATGTTTTTAAAATGATAGACGCGACAGAAGACGAGGAGCCCGGCACTCCAACTGGCTTTGGTTTCTTCTGACATTTTACGTGTCAAACGTTTTTTTAATTTCCGCAACTGCTAAATCTTTTCCCAATTGGGCTTGCCTTTCTTTTGTACGTTAGCCATTACTGTTGCTGTTAAATACGAAGCCTTAAACCTTGAAGAAGGAGTGCGTCTGTTGGTGATTATTGCCCTGGGATCTTCAGACGCCCTACGATTTGACTCTTCCTGCTGTAATGATATTTCTTTCTTTTCCTTATTTGAACATGCGAAAGGCGCCAGTTTTTGGGTGAATGGGGGGCGAGACTGTTTGTCTGTATCGGTCCGTGTCACTGGGAGACCTATTACAGGCGGGGAGGAACTATCGATATCGGCCAGAGGAGTATTTTGGTCACCTACGGCCGGACGTTCAGAGACCTTATTCTCAGGAAGAAAAGAGGTGACCTGTCTCTCTGCACTTCCAACAAGTTGGTTTTCGGCTGGTCACGATGACTGGCAGTTTCTAAACAGTCAGGAAAATAAAACGATTGAGCATTATATCTGTTACGTCGGGTAATAGAATTATGTGAAATAATACAAAACAACATAATAGTATAAAAGTAGGTGTATTGACAGGAAAGAGAAGTATTTACATGAGGTGAGGATTAGTAGAATACAGAACAAGGTAATTAGTATACAGTATCGTCGTTGAGACGTGATAGATTGACTAGTAGAACACTTCCGGTGCAATACCGGAAATACCTGACTGACTCGCTCACTCGACTTTCTTACTCGACTTCCTTACTTGACTTCCTTCTCCGAGGTATAATCACTACTATTTTATATAGTGATTCGAATAGTCCATTTCCGTGGAAAAGGTGGAGAGCGCCCCAACAATATCAAAGCTCAATCTTGGGTTCAGGTTATCAGAAGTAGCTTCTAGTATTTATCAAAACTGACTGAAACAGGCAGCTAGGCGCTCCTCCTACTTGATCAAGGATATAGTACTCTGCCACACTAGTCCTGAGCTGACACTCGTATTCGGTCATATTTGGTATTAGGTCGCTTTTAGCGACCTCAAGACAACATTTGGCTGTAGACAGCACTACACCCCTGAAAAAAAACTGTACCTTTTATTATACTAAGAGGTTTTACCCCCAAGGACATCAGTTTTCGGATAATTGTGTTTTCTGTGGAGCGACAAATTTTGTGCGAACGCTTCTCCACCAGGAAAACAGACATCATTTTCTTTTCGAACCACTGTTATATTTAGGAATCTTCCAAAAGCCAATCTTCTTTTATGAGTATTCCTATTTCCGAGATGAGGTATCGTAATTACTTATACTATTTACATTGTTCGTCAGAACGGATGTGCGTTGTGGTACAGTGGATATCGTCACGGAACGAGAAGCCGGGGAGCCGAGTTCGAATTCCAGTTGAATCCATTGTATTCACTTACGCGCAAATACCCTTATTAATCCGTCTCTTCCTTCCAGTTATGGGTTAAATAGCAGGACAGACTGGGTTCTATAGCCTTGGTCGGCAACCAGTCTACCGCAGAAAGCAATGGCAACCTACTGCGGGATAATCTTCTGCACAGTCAGTCATGTCGCTTTCGTATCACGTATGGCACTTGACTGACTGACATTGTTCATGCTGTTGTCCTCATCTTCATTTCCGTATTTGCGACGTTTTAGCCATGCTATTCTCGGCCCTTATTTAAGATCTGTCTTTATTTCTGAGGCGAGGTATTGTAATTATTTACACTACATTTTTTGACTATCTTTTTTGTTGTCATATTTACGACGTATCTGTTGATATACACTTTGGCCTTTTTCGGATGACTAGAATTTCGAACTGAACTCTTTATTTAGATCACTAGGATAGAATGTTCTAGTTCCATGTGTTATGCCTCTTCCATGTATCAGTATCAGTTAAGTATTTGCTGGACTCACAACATATTTTGGGTCATGTATCGTTAAAGATATTAGTGTATGGATTTTTATGACTTATAAGACTAATGTCTCAGTTTCCATTTTTAATAGAGTTCATATAACAATTTTGTTATTATTTTTCTCTAGCACTCTGTATTACTGGTCCTCATATTGTATTTATTTCTATGCTTGGCCGAATTAAGAGATTTTTGTGGCCTAGCATATGCGCTGATTCTTTAAGTTTTTGTATTTTCCCACGATGTTCTCTGTCCATTATTTCAACTTCATCCTCCAGGTAATCTCCCTTCTTTTTCTCTATATGGTCACTCACACATTTCCCAGCGTGTTACGGTTTGACGGTAGTCATGCAGTCTTTTATTAAGGGGGTGGCCTGTTTATACTTCTTACCACAGCTGCATGGGATGGCGTATATACATTTCTTTATAATGTTCTCCTCTATGGAAGATCATACTCGGAAGAGGTGTCTGCAAAAATGTTGCACCAATTTTGAACTACCTGCGAGTACCATATTGATTTTCTTTCGTCGCGTCTTTTCTTACCGACGAATGTGGTCGACCATAATGCTAGTTTCGACATTCAATAACTAACAAACGGGGAAAATTATATTACAAATTATAATTTTAAGTAGATTGTTGGGGGGGGGGGGGAGAAAACGCCGAAATAAAAAAATAAAATTTTACTACTAAGGGAAGTTAAAAATTAAATAAGAAATAAATATATGAAAAAAATTAAAAATATAAAATAAAAGCTTATACCACAATAAAAACAAAACTCTTGGACTTAATACGTACAAAAGGAATAATAAACTTGCTAATTTACAATAAATCGTAAATAAATTCTTCAAAGAAATAAAACGCTATAAAGTAAAATCTGCCCAACGACGAAAAAGAAAGTAAATTTCGCCTTAAGAAATAAATAAAATTCTGCGAAAAACAAAAAAAAAAATTAAAGTTCGATCAAAGACACAAAGAAAATGATTTTGAACTAAAAACAATAAACTTTATTAAATAAAAATTAAAAACATAAGTCTGAGAAAAACAAAAGAAATAAAATAAATGTAGCTCGAAACCGAAAATTGAAAAGATTAAACGACAGACAAAGAAAAAAAATTACTATTAAAAAAAAAAATTACTATTAAAAAAAAATTACTATTAAAAAAAAATTACTATTAAAAAAAATTACTATTAAAAAAATTACTATTAAAAAAATTACTATTAAAGAAATTACTATTAAAAAAATACTATTTAAAAAATTACTATTAAAAAAAATTACAATTAAAAAAATTACTATTAAAAAAATTACTATTAAAAAAAATTACTATTAAAAAAAAATTACTATTAAAAAATTACTATTAAAACAATTACTATTAAAAACAAAATTCAATAAATTTAACAACAAAAAAAAGGATTTATGTTCAATTGTTTTTCAAATAAAGGAGGTAATAAACATAAACTATAGATCAAACGCAAATGAACTAAAACAAAATACTATAGTCTGATAAAACGTTGTCAAACTAGAAAAATAAGAATAAAGATAACGACAGCTGCCAAAGCCAAAAAAATGAACAACGAATAAAGTAAAAATAAATAAAAACTGACAAGTGGACATGAAAACAAGCTCTCCTACCATTCTAAAGATGGGATTTTCATGTAGAAATATTAATGAATAATAAATAGGTAATACCCAACACCTCAGTTACCTTCCTTTATTTTACTAAACGCATTGTGATAGCCTTCAAAAACTACCTATACAAATAAAAAGTAACTTAACGGACAGTTTTTGGGTATTAAAAAAAAGTTCCTTGTACACGTTCTCAAACTTGTATCAACTCCACAGGTTTCAAAATAGGTCTGATCACGCCAGTAACATGACTTCCAACGTCAGAACTAATTGGATTGATTAACAAAGTTTTCTTCAGATTCACTAGATTATTTAATACTCTAGATGTTTGAGATTTCTTTTTAATAATAAATATTTAATTTTTTATTTATTAGTGATCACCTCTTCCTCTGTATGGCACGTTCCCCAACGTACTTAACTTTGTACCTTTTAGGTTTTCTGTTAACTTCCAGTTTATTTCTGTACGTTTCCCTTTTCTGGAAATCGTACTTGTACGTTGAACAAATTCTTGTGATGTAAGCACATCAAAAATATCATATAGCACTTTCATAGGTTCTTCCATTCTTTCGGTTTTTTTCGGTAAACTATTACTTTAGCTGATTATAATGACGTTTATGCTACTATTTCTTTTCCTTTTATCATGTACTGTACACTACCGTCCATAATTATTAGGAAAACCCAGTTTTTGTTTTAAAAGAAATGATGTATTTTATATTATTTTTAGTATTTATTGCCAATTGGATAATTCTTAAATGAAAATAAAAGGTTCTTTCGTTATTATCACTGTTGTGGGACACCCACTTTTTGTACATAATAATAGACTCGCCTGAGTGTACATATAATTCTGCCTATAGAGAGAACTGCATTGTTGTAAAAAGTTGTTTAGTTGGAGTTGGATCTGGAATCACAGTTGTAGTTGTAGTTGCTCTGAGTTTTACTCAGCTAGAATCAGTTACCCGGACCTACTATTTCACTTCAAGACTGGATATATTTATTTCTACTAATAGTATTCCTAAATTGACTAACCCGTGTTCCAGTTTGTATATTACGTTCAATATAACTTACATTTTCTATCTCCATATCTGTTTTTGTTATTTATTATTTTGTGCAGTTCCTCACCCGGAATCCACAACAATTACTTTGTAAAATTTTACAAGGCCTATAAGCAAAGGTGAACTCCTCCGAATCACCATAAATTTTCTTCATTCTTTAATTGATGAAACTGCAATATAGGTAATTATTAAATATTTATAAATTCATTTGATGCACATGTTATTGTGCAGTATTAACAAAAGAAACCGTTCTATTTTCATTTACAATTATTCACTTGGCAATAAATACTAAAAAATAGTATGAAATATATCATTTTTTAAACACTTGGATGGTCTAATAATTATGGCCGTTAGTGTATATTAATCATCCTTCCAATATATGATATTACGCCGTCTTTCCACATTTGTTTTTCATCTTAATACACTTTGGAGAACATTTTTTCGCCAATCTTGAATAATTTTATGTTTTTTTGTTTTGTTATTCGTTATTAATTTGACTAGATAACAAATTGCCGAACACCGATTTAATTTTTCTTTCAAACACTAGTTCTACTGACAATAAGCCTGAATGTGTTTTGGATTTGGCGCTATACGGTAAACTTTCAAAAATATTTGTAGTGTTTCTTTTTTCATGACTAGTTTTATTTCAACGCTATCTTGAAAGTACCCATAAAATCTCGACCTTCTCTGTTTGACCTTGGGGGATACGGCGATGTATTAATATGTTCATTTGAGAAAATTTTACTTCAAATTCATGAGCAGTGACTTGTGTACACTTATCCGAGACTATGGTATCTGGAATGTCATATCTTGCAAACAGCTGGTGTAAAAATTCACCGTCATCAAAGCTGCTTTTTTTGCACTTACAAATTTAAGATCATTTTAGTCCAGTATACACAGCTTCTCATTAAATAACTTTTATAGTGAACATCCGGAAATTTTATCCTTGAAATTTCCAGAACTCCAGTGATGATTTTGGTTGATTTAAGCAGCTTATAATAAGCAATACCCAGCTGATCCCACCAAAGGCAGGGTAGAAGCTTTAAACCATGGATATTCAGCTTTGCTGCCTATGTTGATGCCTTGTTAGACTTACCCTACGATTTTTTATACTTCAGGTTATTGTAGTGTATCCACTTTTCATCGCCGGTTACGATACGCAAAGAGCATTTCTTACTTACGGTTAAAGCATCTGTTCACACGTGACAAGACGCCGTTCGACGTCTCTCAGTTTCAACTCGTAAAGCATCCAATGTCCTTGCTTTTGAATCATTCCTGGTGCTTACAAACATTTCGAAGCTGTCATGTGATCAACTCCTAATGATTCTACAAGTTCAACTTGCGCCTTCGATTCTTGATCTTCAAGCGTTTTCGGTGCGCCAGTGCGTTCTTTATCTTTAAAATCAAAAACATTGTTTTTGAAGGGTCTAAACCAACCTGAGCATGATGTTTCCGAAAGAGTATGATCACCGTAAGTCTCAAGAAGGATTCCGTGGGCTTCAGCTGCATATTTTTTAAATAAAGTAGTGCAGTACAATTCCTTGCATATACCTTTTCTTTGGTACAAAATTCGACATGTTTAACACTATGAAAACCAAAGTTGTTTCATCGGTGAAATGACATACTCTGAAATTTAAGCTAGCTTACAACACTTTCTTATGGAGGTGTTACCCTCTGAACAAGAAATCGGGGAGCCGAGTTCGAATTCCAGTTGAATTCGTTGCATTCACTTACGCTCAAATATCCTTGGGAAAGGTATTAATCCGTCTCTTCCTTCCAGTTATGGGTTAAATAACCAGCACAGATTGGGTTCTATAGTTTTGGCTGGCAACCAGTCTACCTCAGAAAACAATGGCAACCTACTGCGGGATAATCTTCCGCCCAGTCAGTTATGTCTCTTTCGAGACATGATCGCCCAAGCATGTTTCACGTATGGCACTTAACTGACTGACCCTCTGAAACTACACGCACGCAGTTCTGCGAACAACATCTGTTAAAAAATAGCGAGAACTATTCAAGGTCATAATATATTTAAAAGAAAACTATATAAAGATTATAATTTATTGTATGAAAAATAATAATATTAATAAAATAAAATATTAATATAAATTATTTAATCTGATAATAGTCGGACACTTAACCAAATCGGAGTGTATCCTTGGACTCATAAATAGATTACATTCTTAGGGTACATAAGCCCGGGAAGACCTTAGGAGTGTTTGACCCTCGTCATTTGGCCTCTGTATATTAGGACACAGTAGTATGGTCTGAACTAAAATCGAAAACCTTTGGTAGGAACAGTCTGAGATACGTTTGAAGAATGAAAATACTTCACATACACCTGAAGAAAATCACTTCTTATGATTTCGAAAGAAATATATTTTATATGAATCAGAAAGAATATATTATGAATTTTGAAGGAAAGAAATTCATATGACTTCGAAAGAAATATATTTTATAAGAGTCAGAAAGAATATATTATGAATTTTGAAGGAAAGAAATTCATATGACTTCGAAAGAAATATATTTTATATGAGTCAGAAAGAATATATTATGAATTTTGAAGGAAAGAAATTCATATGACTTCGAAAGAAATATATTTTATAAGAGTCAGAAAGAATATATTATGAATTTTGAAGGAAAGAAATTCATATGACTTCGAAAGAAATATATTTTATATGAGTCAGAAAGAATATATTATGAATTTTGAAGGAAAGAAATTCATATGACTTCGAAAGAAATATATTTTATAAGAGTCAGAAAGAATATATTATGAATTTTGAAGGAAAGAAATTCATATGACTTCGAAAGAAATATATTTTATATGAGTCAGAAAGAATATATTATGAATTTTGAAGGAAAGAAATTCATATGACTTCGAAAGAAAGACAGTATGACATCAAAGAAAGAAGTTTCGTATAACTTTTATGCGTCCGTAAATAAACATTTTGTAGAAGTCTGTAACAATGACACTTCATATGACTCCGAAAGAAAACAAAAAAAATCATTTGATTTCAAAGGCCTCTTTCCTTTGAAATCAAATGAATATGTTACTTCAAAGCCACCAACCGAGTTATAAATACAACGATATGAGTAATGATTGTAATGATTTCGGAAAACTTGTGGATTAGGCTCTCAATCGCTACATATATTATCAGGACATTCTTACATCTGTAAAGCTCAAATAAAGAATGCGAATGTTCCAGCAATATAATTGTTGGAGCGCTCTCCACCTGTGTTCTACTATAATAGACTATTCCAATCACGACATAAAGTAGTAGTGGGAAGACCTCGGGGATTAGTAACGAGTAACCAGTCAACCGACTAACAAGTCAGTCGGGTATTTCCGGTAGGGAACCGGAATTGTGCTATTATCAGACTCTACGTCTTACGACGATATGTGCTACTAAACCCTTGTTCTTGTATACTACTAACAATCTTTTTTGTAAATACTATTTCTCCTGGTAATATATCAATTTATTATATTTCCGTTGTCGGTATTTATTTACTCAATAATTGTGTTACGCACAACATAACAATAATAATCCCAGAAATATTGTCATAAAAACGAAACAATGGGTGCATGTAATGAAGATAAAAGTTTTAGTTTAGCCGATTCAGTCTCTTGGGATATATCCTGTAGAAATTGTAGAAGATTTTAATGATGTTCATCAGAGGAATTTACAAAATATGAGTGATCATAAGTCTAAAAAGATTCTTTAAGGTGATTAAAATGAAGTTTTTGAATTGCTACAGACAATATCGGCTTAAAATTCTTAGTTTTCCTTCTCGTAGACTGGTTGCTTCTCAAAGCGAGAGAGTATAGGTTCCCCGGATATGTAAGTCATAGATTGGATTGGGAGAAGAATAAAATAATTTTTTGGCATGAAAGTAAACGAAACGAAGGCTGAAGATTTGAACACGGCACGCCGGTCCCATGCTCCGCTACCCTTACTCCTATCCTGGTGTAATATTACACCTTAAAAATATACTCTGATGTGTTGAGCCACTGTTTTGTTTTGTTGTTGTGTTTTGTTTTGTTGTGTTTTGTTCTTTTTTTTTTCTTTTGCGACAGTAGGGATTTACACACAATGATGTCACCACAGGACAGTGCACGAGAGCAAATCGATTTGGGAACTGTGAGTTTAAGAATGAAGTTTAGGTTTCTACACTACCGGCGATAATTATTAGCGTACCCCAGTTTTTTAAGAAATGAATTATTTCATACTATTTTTAGTATTTATTGTCAAATGAAAATAGAATGGTTCTTTTGTTACTATCATTTTGCAAAATTTTACAAGACAAGGAAGCAAAGATGAACTCGTCCGAATCACCCTAAATTTTTTTCAATCTTTTATTCATGAAATTGCAATATAGGTAATTATTAAATATTTATAAATTCATTTGATCCCCATGATATTGTGCAATATTAACAAAAGAAGGATTCTATTTTCATTTACAATTATTCACTTGACAATAAATATTAAAAAATAATATAAAATACATTATTTTTTAAAACATTTGGGTGGCCTAATAATTATGCCTGGTAGTAGATATATATATATATATATATATATATATATATTGTGCTATATATACATATATATATATATATATTGTGCTATATATACATATATATATACATATATATATATATATATATATATATATATATATATATATATATATACACTCTATCGACCTTAATTATTAAGCCACCCCAGTTTTTTTAAAAAGAAATGATGTCTTTCAAACTATTTTAGTATTTATTTCCAAATGAAAATAGAATTGTTCTTCTGTTATTATTACTTTGCAAAATTTTACAAGGCAAGGAAGCAAAGATGAACTCATTCGAATCACCCTAAATTTCCTTCATTCTTTTATTTTTGAAACTGCAATATAAGTAATTATTAAATATTTATAAATTCATTTGATCCACATGTTATTGTGCAGTATTAACAAAAGAACCATTCTATTTTCATTTACAATCACTTCGCAATAAATACGAAAAACATAGTATGAAATACATCATTGTTTTTAAACACTAATGGCCGGTAATATATATATATATATATATATATATATATATATATATATATATATATATATATATATATATATATCTTTTCCTTTTTGTTTTTGCTTTGTTTCGATTTCATTTTTTCTTTCCCCATCTTTTCTATCGTCTTTACCTCATACAAAAATTTTCAAAACTTAAAGGGGAAGTGAGATTTTTTAATTTTCTTTTTCAGAAATAATGTTTTATTACCATCTTTATTAACTACCTGATGAGACATTGTGGATGTGCGTTGTGGTACAGTGGATATCGGCTAGGAACGAGAAACCGGGGAGCCGAGTTCGAATTCCAGTTGAATCCATTATATTCACTTACGCGCAAATACCCCTGGGAAAGGTATTAATCCGTCTCTTCCTTCCAGTTATGGGTTAAATAGCAGGACAGATTGGGTTCTATAGCCTTGGTCGGCAACCAGTCTACCGCAGAAAGCAATGGCAACCTACTGCGGGATAATCTTCTTCCCAGTCAGTCATGTCTCTTTCGAAGCGTGTATCACGTATGGCACTTATCTGACTATGAGACATTGTTCTTTCAATGCCTAAACAAAATGTACAATTTTGCAGTCAATTGTACATGTTCTAAACTATAATTTATAATAAATATTCATAACTGTATTTCTATATTGAGCACTGTTTTAAATTAATATTATTGTTTATACTTTCTTCGTTCTTTATTCACTTGAATATATATATTGTAATAGTTGTTAGAATGGTTTATAAATTCATAGTATCACTACACAAAAATTTTCGCGTTTCGAAGCTGACCATGTGTCTAGGCTGCTTCTTCTTCAGGTGATCTAGTTGGTATGAAAATTATCTAGTTGAAAAGACCGTTTATTTTTGGCGGATTCGTTTTTTTTTAGGGTTGATAGTAGAAGAGAAATGTCTCATATATAGTGCCTATCGAATAACGAGATATTTTTGATATTGTGATGAAATCTCTGTGCTGATCTCGCGTTGGTAGGCTGTTCTCGCGCGCAATAACAACCTCAAAATATTAATAATAATAATAATGTTTTATTCTTGAATATAAAAATCGGCATTATAGAGTGGGCAATATCTGCACTGAAAAATAAATAAAATTTTCGGGAAGGAAACTGCAAGAAACTGGTATGAACATAACCCATATACGTTTACACAGATCGGACCTGTAAAGTTTATGGGACTACAATACACGCATGCAGAACAATCAAAGCTAATCGCCCAGACATCGTTATCAGAGACCACATTAACAGAATGTGTTTTCTTATTAACATAGCAGTTCCCATAGATTGTAATTTTATCAATAAAGATCTTGAAAGAACTATCAAAATACAAGGATCTTGAAGTAGAAATCTTAAAAATCTGACCGATGAAGACATCAATAATTGCAATTGTGGTTGGATCCTTCGGATTGCTTGGAGAAGGTTCCGATATACTCATTCTACTCACAAGTAGGGCTCACATATTACGAAAGCATTTATCTATGCAAAAAGTGTGTAATTTTTGTTTTTCTTTTCGTTTTTGCTTTCTACAAAAATGATTCATGGAATATTTCATGAAGGTATTTCTGATCTTATGTTTCTGGTTGGGGCCCGGAAGCAAATGTGCAAACAACAGAAATCAAATAATAATAATAATAATGATAATAATTAACTCCACTTAAATATTTAAATGTGTTGGGAATCGCCCCCTTTTACACACTCAATGGACTCGTCTAAGGCGTACTTATAATACAGAGAACGGGTGTCTGTAGTGTGTTGTTGTTGTTGTCGTTGTTGTTGTTGTTGTTGTTGTTGTTAGAGTTATAGTGCTTGTCAGAGCAGTTGAACTTCCGCTCATTGATCAGCTAGAATATAGACTATTACCCGGACTTACTTCTTTGTATATATTTGACTCCTACTAACAAGTATTCCTGAATCTATTAACCTTGTACAGGTTGTATATCTTTTGTTCAATATACATACATTTTTCCTCTCATATCTGTTTTGTGTTATTATTATATTATGTGGTTTTCTAAACAAGAATCCACAACAAAATGTAAAATAATGAACCGAGTGTTATTGCATCGTATCTCGCAGCTCGGAGCTTAAGAACTGAAAAATACAATACAATCGTGACATAAATATTGTATATTTGAGCAGCAAACTTTCTTTTATAAATGTTTCATTAAATGTTACAAACAAAGAAAAATTAATAAGATTTTATTTAGGTTGTTTTTTTTTGTCTTTTATTAGACTAAGAGAGTGTAGAAACTGTACCTAGAATTTATTTCTCCGAAGCGCTTTCGGTTAGTTCAGTAGTCAATTTAAAGAAGCTCATCGTATTTACTGCCATTCTTAAACAACAATGATTAAAATATAAACGCAGAAAAATTTACTAACGCTTTGAAAATGACTAATAAATTATCAGAAAGCGTTTGGTACTTTTAGAAATACCCATTCTAAATCTATCGGTTTTGTTATTAGAATTTTCTGATGAATCTTAATTTTTAAGTTAATGATTGAATAAGCTCATTATGAATTGGTATTTTTTAGTACCGTACAGAGTGTACTTATATAGATAAGCGTTTCTTTACAAATACACACATACACTTTTACACATTTTTCAATTCAAAATATTCTTCAAACATATTTTTTAATTATTCATTACTTTAATCCACGTGACACGTATATGACCAATAAAAAATAACCCAAAAATGTATCACACAATTCTTGTGTTTCTTTGTTTTTGGATTTGTTTGTTTGTTTGTTTGTTTTTTGTTTTTTTTTTTTTTCATTTCTCTCTTGATCTCTGACGAAGCTTCAATAAAGGGAAAACATGTTAGATTGACATACGTTTCCTTTTTGTTCTTTATTTTATCAGATATATATATATATAATTTGGAGTAACAGAGATTTTAAGTAAAAAGTGTGGTTCTACAGAAGGATGTTGAGAATACTATTCACCGAACATGCGAACACCGACGAAGTCAGACAAAAAATGGAAAAAAGGGCACTTAAACTTAACATCAGGAAGAGACAGTTGAAACTTCTAGGGTACATAATGAGGAAAGGTTTGGAAATATTAACACTCACAGGATTGATTGAAGGCAAAGGAAATAATGCATATCCTAGCTTGAGTAAATGGATGGCAGAACAGGGTATAGACGAAATAGCAAAAAGAGAAATTTAATAAAATTTGTTTTTGAGCTGTAAAGGAAAGGAAATTGTGGTGAGCTATGGTCGACAACATCATGAAGTGACACAGAAAACAGTAAAAGAAGAAGATATTTTATTGCATTGTGGTGTAATGGATATCGGCTCAGAATGAGAAATCGGAGTGCCGAATTCTAACTCCAGTTGAATTCGTTGCATTCACTTACGCGCAAATACCATTGGGAAATGCATGAATCCATCTTTTCTTTCTCCAGCTATAGGTTAAATAGTAGGACAGACTGGGTTCTGTAGCCATGGTGAGCAACCAGTTTACCGCAGAAAGAAATGGCAACCTACCGCGAGAAAATCTTCTACTTAGTCAGTCATGTCTCTTTCGTGACATGATCGCCCACGCGTGTATCACTTATGGCACTTAACGAACTGACTTGACTCTCGACGTTTTCAATTGCCCAACGTGTTTGCATGTTTACCGACCTTTAACACCGGCCATATTCAATGGAAAGATTTCATTTTTCATTTTCGTTTTTTTTTTTGTTTTGTTTTGTTTACAATAACAGCTTAGACCAGAGTTTCAAACCTTTTTCGAATCACCGCCCACTTTCACATGGAAAAACATTCCACTGCCCACAATTGTAAATATTCAAAAGCATAGAGTGATGGGTAAATTATGTTTTGGCAGGCACTGTTCCTGCCTTGATAAATTCAAGATGGCCAATGTGATAAAAAGTAATAACAATTTCATATTAAATAAAAATTACCAGAGGTCACTACTTAATTTTACTGGTAAACTTGTTTATTGTCTCCCTTTACCTGATTTATACCCGAAAAAATGTCACTTCGTCTAAAAAAACTATTTTAATGTTAATCACCTTCTTAAAGCTATAGTAAATATTAAAATATTCATTGTTTGCAGGGATATTTATATCTTATCTAGAAATGTGACCCAATTATTCTCGTTTTGTTGGATTTTTTAACCCATTATCACCCATAGTCCATTTTTTAAGGAACAGAAGGATAATTTACGATATTTCAGCAATTCCTACAGTTTTCAGATATATTTCTGGTTAGTCATATATAGAAGAAAGTGTCTTTCAAATGCATCGCCTACTGTTTGATGTATATTGTCAACACTAATGTCTCAGTTTTCAGTATAGAGTGAAAAACTTGAGGAGGAGGAGGATGAGGAGGAGGAAGAGGAGACACCCAGTTTCATTTATCATTCAAGCAAAAGCCTTTTAGGAAAGTAGTACTTACGAGGGTCATTCAATAAATCAGGTGAATTTTTCGGTATAAAGACTTCCGATACAGATAGGAGCTTTTTTTTTCCTTTACGTCTTTTCCAAAGGGAAATTTGAAAAATTTTTTTGCAGATTGAAAAAAAAACTTTGAGAGTTTTGGATATTAACAAAGATATCCGACCAAGAAGCATGCTCCAGGATTGAACAGAGGTTAGTTATCAAGTTTTGGGTTGCTGAAGGGTGCAAACCAGTTGAAATTCATAAGAGAATGTCAACTCTGTACGGTGCCACATGTTTCAGTAAAAACAAAAATGTGAACATATGGGCTAAATTGTTTAAAGAAAGACGGAGCAGTGTTGAGGATAAATACGGGCCTGGGAGGCTACAGAAGTGAGATCTTTTGAGGTGATCGAATCAGACAATGACCTCACTCAGTCTGACAGAAGGGTGACAGTGGATGACATTGCAAGGACTTTGAGTCTATCTATAAAATGTTTGAGTTCAGGTGGCGATGATAGAAGTATAAAGCTAAAGTAGACTTTAGAAGGAACATGAAACCCAATCCTAAACAAAAAAGGGGATAAAACTCTACTTTTTTTTAACCCATTAGTGCCTATGGTCCTTGTTTTAGAATCAGAAAGCTACTTTACTATATTTTCGCAATTCCTGTAGTTTTCAGATATATCTTGGGTTAGTCATAAAGAATAAACTGTCTTTCAAATATATCCTCTACTGTTTGATGTATATTGGCAACACTGATGTCTCAGTTTTCAGTATAGAGTGAAAATCTTGAGGAGGAGGAGGAGGAGGAGGAGGAGGAGGATACACTCAGTTTCAGCTATCATTCAAGCAAACACTTTTTTAGTAAGTAGCACTTATATTTAACTCATATTTGTATATAGTATATAAGAATGCTCTAACTGTCCTATAAAGCCAAGAAAATGTATGAAAGTAATTTTGATCAAATATCAGTTAAGACATGATCACTCAAAGCGTGTATCGCTTTGAGTGATGACTGACTGGGCAGGAGATTATCCCGCAGTAAGTTTCCATTATTTTCTGTAGTAGACTGGTTGTTAGTTAAGGCTATAGAACTCAATCTGTCCTGTTATTTAACCCATAACTGGAGGGAAAAGGACGGATTAATATCTTTCGTAAGGGTAATAATGCGTAAGTGAATTTAAGGAATTCAAATATACCTGCTCTATAAGTTTGCTCCTAAAATAGGGACCAAACTAAACATTTATTTTTTTCTTAGATTAATGCAATGAAATGTTTTTCATATGTTTATTATTAAATAAATTTGTACAAATTAAAGACTTTTGATAAAAAATTAAAAAAAAATATTGTGTACTAATGAGTTAATATAATACAGGTTCTATGCATATCGCCATTGAATAATTTTTCTATGTAGCATTAGTGGCTTTTTAACCATCAAATTGCTGTATCACCCACCAAAACATTCAATCAGTAACTCATTTTCCCATCACCCGCCAACATTTGAAATCGACCCCCAGTGAGCGATTTCGCCAAAATCGCTCACTGGTGGTCGATTTCAAATGTCAACCATCACAGGCAACCTCTCCTGCCTCCCATAAGCATGGACCAGACGTGTCTGCCTGAGAGCAATGCACTGCGCCTCCTCGGCCTTACCCTCTCTTCTGATTTCAAATGGAACCACTACATAGCTAAATAAACTGCTAAGAAAGTTGGGTCACTCTGTCGGGCCAGGATGTTTTTCTCGCCTGAATCCATCCTGCATATATACAAATCAACCATTCGTCCGTGCATAGAATACTGCTGCCATATATGGTCAGGCGTCCCTGCTGTTCATCTCAGTGTTCTCGACAGGCTCCAAAGGAGAATCAGTAATGTGATAGGTACCGACTTGACGGCTCGACTACAGCCACTTCCCCACCGATGAGATGTGGCCTCCCTTTGTCTGTTCTATAAATACTTTCAGGGCTTCTGCTCCAACGAACTTAAGTCACTGGTGCCTCTGCAACAGGTGTTTACTCGTGCAACCTGATTGGCAACTGAGTCCCACCAATTCCGAGTTAGATTAACCAAATGCAGACGACAATTCTACTCCTGCAGCTTCTTCTCTCGCACTTCCTGCCTGTGGAACTCGCTTCCATATTCTTGCTTTCCTGACGGCTACAACCTCCAGGAATTTATATGTAATGTCAATACTCATCTCTTAACCACTTGACTCTAGTTCTTTCACCACCCCGTATATCCTTTCCTTTCTCTCCACCTCTGCAACTGTCATCACACCAGTATTCCCATCCTTCTCTTGCTCCTTTCTAACTGGTTCGTCTTCCTCTTCACTCTCTTCTACTTAATATTTTTACTCTTATGTAGCCCCCTGCACATCAGTGGCATTACCGCCTTACTCGGGGTGATACGTTTTAAAAAAACTATAAAAACTCTGTTTTAGACCATTTAAGTAAGTCGTTATTGTCTTCTGTACATGGATACACATTGAAACTTGCAATAATTTCGCTACAGAACAATTTACGAGATGTGTATGCTTATCACTAAATCTTTAATTCACTCAGCTCCGTATACTTGCACCCCTGATAGCTACAATCGCCAAAAGTAAAATCGGTTGCCATCTTCTATCTCTCTAAATCTCAATCGCCTACTTAAATCCCATCTATCTCTTATTCTTTTTATGCAGCATCCCCTGTACCCTATTTTTCTCTCGCTCTAGCCCCCAACCCTGCTTACCAGAGGTGGTCCTGGTTTGCTTGGGAGTGAAATGATTATATCAAAGACTGTCACAAGGCCAAAGTAATGATGGAAAAACGTTATTACAGCTACTGCTCTATAGAATTCATTGTGAAAATAAAGTTACGAACTATAGTACCAACATAAAATGCCCTTGACTGTTGCTAGTTCTTTGAGTTATTATGACAAAGAGACACCAGAATGGGTCATTCAGGGAATATCGAGCTCATTTTTACCTCTTGAGAGACATGCGTATTAAACACTGCGCCACTTTCCTCCTGTTTCGTCTCCTGTTGGCCTCTTCTTGGTATAAAGAATGTTCCTTTTAATGACTACAAGAAGTGATTCGGCCGCTGAACACCGGGATAACTAGACATGATGTTAGCGTACAAAGGAATGATTTATATCTTATCATGAAACGACCCGAGACTTCTCTCTGGGTCAGTGAACAGAGTAGCAAACGTTTGGGTTCTTGACGAATAACGAAAGCGTATGTGCAATGTGCATGCATCAAAAGATAACTAGATACAAATGAGCAATAAAGAATACTTAATTAATCATTATTATAATTGTCCGTATATATATATATATATATTTTCTAAACATATGGTGTTAAATATAAGACAATGAATGTCTATTATGTTTAATCATGAGCCGTTCTAAACGTCGTATTTTGGCTTTAATTTAAGTTGAAAATAAAGACAAAAATTCTCCAACATTTGCATAATTATTTATTGATTTGCTTCTAAGCTTTCGGCTCACATGAGCCATCTTCAGAGAGGTTATTTACACTGAAATATAATAACATGATTAAACATAATAGGCATTCATTGTCTCTTATAGCATATGTTTAGAAAATTATTTGCTGCCTCGATATACTATCTATCTATCTATCTATCTATCTATATATATATATATATATATATATATATATATATATAGCATAACATTTAGTAAACGATGCAGTATTTTCTATACCCAACACCAACATCGAATTACACCCACCACGCCTCACCTGTGACAGCCAAGATATAATATATTTTTTCTTCTGTTCAATATGTCCAAATAATGGATATATTGGTGAATCTGGAAACAGTTTCAGATTCCGTTTTAATCATAAACTAAGCATACGCCAAAACAACACTTATTCACCCATAGCTGAACACTTCAATCAACTGGACACACATTAGAAAACTGCAAATTTAGTTCTACATACACACGTAGAAAGAAAAAAAAAGACTTGATTTTAAAATTATATACATATAGGCTAGGGTTAAATAGGGACTTAGGTTTTTCAATCTTTATAAATATTTCAATAGTTAAACATTTTTTAGATACATTTAAAAAAATTTTCTTTAAAACAACATTTAAAAGTATTACTAGAGATAGGTTTACGTTTACAAATATTAAAAAACTCTATCGCTTTCTACGTCACGTGATGTAAACATCTCTCGACGAACGCTCTCGTGGCGAACGCTTCTAGTTTAAATTTTAAAATCATTTGTTTCTGAAGAAAGGCCGAGGCCGGTCTGAAATATCAAATATATATATATATATATATATATATATATATATATATATATATATAATAGAAATAAATAAATACAGTACAAAAAATACATTTTTCAACGTACAACCGTACAACTTTTTAGTAGTTTTTCCTATATATATATATATATTTGTAATGAATTATTTTGAACATTATTTTTATCGATACTCGTATTTTAAGTAGATATTCTGTTTTTAATTAAACAGTATTTTATATTTATATCTACCGGCCTGATTATTTCACGACAAATTTTTATGACGAAAATGTGTGCTACCCAGCAGAATTCGAACCTGCGACATTTGATCTGGTACTGTCTTAACCACTCGACCATGAATAGCCTCTTGATCAGACGAGGTTTTTATCATTTTTATCATGCTTATATAACACAATTTTCGATCCATCGTAAACAAACCATATCTGCTCTGTAATGTATCGTCATGTCAAACAAATGTAAACATGTTACGGAAATTAACGAAATTTAACGAAACTTGGTTATAAGCAACCGACAATTTGTAATGAATTATTTTGAACATTATTTTTACCGATACTCGTATTTAAGTAGATATTCTGTTTTTAATTAAACAGTATTTTATATTTATATCTTCCGGCCTGATTATTTCACAATAGTGTATAAAATCGATATATATATATATATATATATATATATATATATATATATATATATATATATATATATATATAAAAGGCAAGATCTTTGTTTGTTTGTCTGTTTATCTGCCTGTGTGTCTGTATTTTTTCAGCCCTTTTATTTTAGTTTTTGCTTCGGGTTTGGCTCTAAGTAGGTAGAATTGTAGTTCTTAGTCTCATCCATGATACCGTTTACTCAGAGGACTTATTTTGCCTTCAAAATTCAGTTTGAAACGAAAAAAACTTATTTGATATCAATACCAGGAAATCAAAATTTGACTTACATCCATTCATTTTTCTTTAAATCTACGGTTTCGCTTTAACTGGAAACAACTATTGCTTTTTAGTATTTCGTGCCAACGTCCAAAAAGTCTGAGCTCCAGGACCATGGATTAGTTTTAAAGCTTTCATTACACTCGAGCAACGCCGGGTTATACTGCTAGTGAGTGATAGACTAAACTATCGCCAGGTTCACACTCCACCCACGTCTAATGAACAGGTGAAGAGGCTCATCCCTTGTTCCCCGTTTAGGATGTGGTTTCCGGCTTTCTCTTTTCCAATCTTTTCACCCTGCACATCAGTGGCGTTACCGCCTTGCTCGGGGTGATACGATTAAAAAATACTATTTGCTGACAGCATGTATATTTTTAATTTACAATACATAATGATGGCTCCATCAATTTTAATCGGTTTTTTTTTTTTTGGAGTTGGAGGCTTTACATTCGTTCTTTTAAAAAAATTAAACAAAATATCTTGTTAGGTCTGTTCCACGCGTAAAGTATTAAATAGCATTTGCTAACTAAATACACACTCTATTATGTGTCCTTAAGGATACATGGTCTAGTGACTTGACCCAAAGAGTTGTGAGTTCAATACCCCGTTACAGCAGTGATGAACAAGTAACTTAGAGAGTTGGGTTAGAGGGAGATAACTCATGACTACCAAAAGAAGCTTCACAAAAAGGAATGAAAATGATATACCCCTAGTGATCGTAATAAAGTATTCGGTTCGTAATTTCTAACACCCGAAGAATGTGTACAACAGCCGAAACGTCGTACAAATGACAACAAAGATGAGGATAATGGTCCGAATAATGTAAATAGTGTAGTACTACTGTATGATATATATATATATATATATATATATATATATAGTAGCTATTTGAAAGACTGTGTTAAGCTGAAAGTCAGTGGTATTTTGACATAAAGGCAT
Organism: Ascarosepion bandense; assembly: GCA_037127315.1. NCBI lineage: Eukaryota > Metazoa > Mollusca > Cephalopoda > Sepiida > Sepiidae > Ascarosepion > Ascarosepion bandense. The sequence continues at coordinate 734,723 of JBBBDQ010001437.1, forward strand.
TTAAGGCTAGCAGAATTTGTAATAAAGTGCAAGATATGAAGAATAGAGCATTAAAAGAATTAATGGGAGTAAAAATTGTCACTGATTGATGTTATCGTCAGCATCTCGACTCTATGGTTTCGTAGTTGGAGTTCCCAACCACTCTTCAGGGTCTTTTTCCAATTTACTGTTATTATTTTTAAATTTTTTTCTTTTTTATACTGTTGTGAATTGCTCATTTGTGTGGGTTTACACGTTTTCCTATTTGAGCAGATACTGACTGCCATAGATATTTTTTCTGTCACTAGTTTTCTTTTTTTCTTCCGTTCTTTTTTATGTGTTCGTAGGAGTTTCATCTATTTCTAATGTTTGAATGCTGAATATTTGTACATAGGTATATACTCACTTAGACACATGAGCGTTTACAGGCACATGTGTATATGCTTGTATACGTACTCATATATACGCACCTACATATATTTGTATATACTTACATGCACGTGCATGTACGCATATACGCGCATACACGTGTTTTTATTTTATTTTATTTTTTTTATTGAAATTTTAAATGATAGTTTTAGATGGATTTTTTTTTTATTTTTTAAATTATTTATTTCATTTATGTTGTGGCAACTTGTGTCCGAATCTTCGTCGCCAATTTAAAACTTGAACGCAGATTAGTAAATCCAGGAATACTATTAGTAAGAAAACATATATACACGTCTTGAAGTGAATTTGGAAATAGTATATCCGTGTATATTATTCTAGTTGAGTGAAGATCAGAGCTAGTCTGACTTCTGATGCGGTAGTCTCTGGGTAAGTTCGGTATCTCTCGGTAACTTACGTATCAGTTCCGGTACTCTCCGATAACTCTAACGGATCTCTACGTTTACTCACAACACTCAACTCTATGGCAGCAACTGCTGTTCTCTCTATGGCATGAGTATATGTGCTCTCAGTCAAGTCCATTATCATATACAAAAAGGGGAGATCCCATAACAATTTAATTGTTCGCCATTATTTATATTTATCTTATTTATATTTTTTTTCATTTTAATTAGTGCATTAGGTGGTAAATTAAGTACTTGTTTATGTGTTTGTTTATGTGTCTGCCTTTATCTTTTTTTTTTTTTTTTTTATAAGCGTTTCACCCCGAGCAAGGCATGTCACTGCCACTACTGTGCAGGGGGCTACGTAGAGAGGAGAAAGGCTGGTTAAATATAGGACATAACAGAGGGTGGGTGATAGGCGGGTGAGGATACCGAGAATGAGGGTTGGGTAGATGAGAGTGTTGTGAGAATAGTTGGGAGTTAGTGTGATAGGAGGTGTCTATTGACCCTACATTTAAACACCTGGAGATTGTAACTGTCGGGAAAGCAGACTTGTGGAAGGGAGTTCCACAGGCGGGAAGCGCGAGAAAAGAAGCTGTTGGAGTAGAATTTACGGTTACATCTTATTTGTTTAACTGTAAAAGGGTGGGACCTAGTTGCTAATCTAGTATCTCGTGTAAATTCGTGCTTGGGCGGCACCAGTGATCTAAGCTCATCGGAGCAGAAGCCATGAAAGTACTTGTAGAAGAGGCACAGGGAAGCTACATCACGCCGGTGTGAGAGCGGCTGCAACCGGTCTGCCAAGTTAGTATCAACCACGTTACAGATCCTCCTTTGTATTTTGTCAAGAAGCCCAAGGAGAGCAGCAGGGGCACCCGACCAGATATGGCAGCAATATTCAATACACGGGCGGATGGTAGATTTGTATATGTGCAGAATAGTTTCAGGTGGGAAAAATTTCCGGGCCCTGCACAGAGAGCCGACTTTCATAGCAGCAGATTTGGCAATGGATTCAATATAGTCATTCCATTTGAGGTCCGCCGAGAGTGTAAGGCCAAGGAGGCGTAGTATTTTACTCTCTGGGAGGCTAGCCTGTCCCATGCTAATGGGAGGTAGATGCGATAGTCTATGGTGGTTAGTTGATAACAGCTTTGTTTTGGAGGCATTGAAATTTACCAACCATTTCCTACCCCAGGTCACTACGGATTGGAGGTCCCTTTCCAGTGCGGCAGCGAGGTTCACTTTGTCGTCCAGACCTGGTTTCTGATCGATGCGGGAGTAGATTGTTGTGTCGTCGGCATACATGCCAACTTGGGATCTAATGGTGTCGGGGAGATCATTAATGTAGATCAGAAATAGCGTGGGACCTAGGATAGAACCTTGAGGGACGCCCGCGTTCGTCTGGTAGTTTTGGGAGGCATGCCCATTTAATACCACCTTTAATGTGCGGTTAGGGAGGAAGGACTGGATGAGGTCAAACAGATGTCCAGTTATCCCATAGCTCCGCAGTTTGCACAAGAGGCCAGCATGCCAGACCCTGTCGAATGCTTTGGAGATATCCAAGGCAACGGTTCGGGCTTCACCATTCTTGTCGAGTGCCTGGTATATGTACTCGGTAATGGTCGTTAGCATATCAGCAGTAGACCTGGTGAAGCGAAACCCATACTGTTTGTCAGAGAGAAGCCCGTTGGTCATAAGGTGCTGAATCACCTCGGCGTTGATAATGGCTTCGAAAACTTTGCCAAAGATTGGAAGGAGACTAATAGGACGGTAATTGGCGGGGTCCGAGGGTTCGCCAGAATTCTTAAATATAGGTACTACGCAGGAGGACTTCCAACAGGCAGGAAAGCAGGAAGCAGATAGGCAGAGGTTATAGAGTTTAGAGAGGACAGAGGAGAGTTCTGGGGCACATTTCTTCAGTACTATGACTGGGATTCCGTCACCGCCGCTCGCTTTGTGTGGGTCAAGTTGCGCAATTATCTTGGCGACCAGCGAGGGCGAGATGAGGACGTTATTTAGTTGAGCCTTAGTTCTGGGTGGGAAGTCTGGTGTAGGTATTCCTAACGAGTCCAGTGTCGAATTGGTTGAGAATTTACGGGCAAAGCACTCAGCCTTGTCGGCTGGGGAGGTGAGAACTTCAAATTCATTGATTAGTGGGGGTATTGAAGTCTTGTTCCTGCTGAGCACGCTTTTGCAGAGACGCCAGTAATCTTTGGAGCCAAACTTAGAGGATGCTATGCGTTGCCTAATTCTGGTAGCAAACGCCCTCTTGGCTTCGTTCAGTACTTTTTTACACTTGTTCCGTGCTGAGGTGAAAAGGCGCCTGTTTTGGTTCGACGAGCAGCTTCGATAGAGCCGGAAGAAATGGTTCCGGTGGGCAATAGCGGCCGAGCAAGCGGGTGAGAACCAGGGGGACGAATTAGTTTTTAGTTGGAATTTTCTGGCAGGGATAAAAGCATCGATGCCAGCCTTAACCCAAGAGGAGACTTCGGAGGCACAGTCTTCGACAGGAAGATCAAAGACGTTGTTCCAGGGGACGTCGCAGAGGAAGTCCCTGAACGAGTCCCAGTCGGCTCTTTGGTAGCAGTATGATATTCTGCTGGTCTGGTTTTCTTGGGAAGAGTTAGTGCGGATTGATATGTTTACGGAGACTACGGCGTGGTCAGAATTTCCAAGGGGGCAGAGTTGCCTGGTAATGCAGGAGTCTGGGATGGAAGTAAAACAAAGGTCGAATAAAGAGTCCCTTCCGTTTGGGTTTTTAGAGAAACGCGTGGGGAAGTCCACCACTTGCGTTAGAGCTTGGGCTATTGAAAAGTGCATGGTGCGGATCCCAGCAAGGTCGGTGGCTGAGTTTTCAAGCCACTTGGTGTGGTGGGCGTTAAAATCGCCAAACACAAATATTTGGGCAGATGGGTGAGAAGAAATGGCCCTGTCGATGTTATTAGAGATGCAATCAAGTAACGTACAGTCAGAGGAGGAGGCGGAGCGGTAGAGGAAGAAGAGATAGCTAACCGAGCTTAGAAGTGAGAGACGGAAGCACATGAAGGAATGATCAAGGGATTCAAGAGATGTGACCCTGGCTAGGGGGAGTTGTTCGCTGACATATACACCAAGCCCATGCATATGGACATTGGAGTCCTTCCTGAAGAGAGGAAGGTAACCAGGAACGAACAGCTCTGAAGAGGGGATAGAAGGGTCAAGGTTAGTCTCACATATAGCTAAGATATCGGGTGAGTTAGTTAGAAGGAAAGACTCTACACTATTAAAGTTACTGCGAATACCTCGTATATTTGTGAAGGTAACGCAGATAGGTTTGGGCGATATTGTTTCATTTTTCTTGTTTAAGAGATTTATTCTGTTTTTTCATCTTATTTTTAGCCTAAATATAATTTGCAATTTTCTTAATTGCATTGTATGGGGTTACTTTTAATTATTTAATTTTTTACTTTATTTTGGTGAGGATAAATTGTTTATTGCAGAAAGTTGTATTTATCATAAGATTGTGGTTTATATTATATCTATTCCTTTATCTTTTTATTTAGAGATTATGTCATTGTTATGGTAATTTAACCACGCACAAATGAACTCTTCCAAACTATACATAAGCAACAGTTTCTGCTTTCAGAGAAGTCTATTCCAGCAGTGACTCTGACAGCCGGACCAACACAGTCACACTGGTGATTTTGTCATGTTGTGTCTGTACTACTGTTCTTTTTTTAATATATTTAATTTGTGTCTTTATTTTTAGCCCCTAACCAGGCCACAAAAACTAGACGAGGAGAAATTTTAAGGACACTTGAAATCCCCAAAAGGACATTGTGAAAATTGTCAATATTGGTTCAATATTGAACGCACAGAATTATATTTTTCGTCATACTTTGTTTTATTTAACAGTACTTGGCAATTTAGAAAAGAAAACCGAATGAAAAAAAAACAAACAAACGTGTAACTAACTTACACTAAACTTAAACGCGAGCCGTTAAACTACGAGAATTTACGTTTTTCGCGAGAAAAATAGCACTCGTAATTCCCTGAGGAAGAAATTAAAGTTGTTTTTTATTCACTTCAATTAATTTTTTTATTTCGGTTTACTAAAGTTTTTTTTTTTGTAATTGTATTTGGTCTAATACTAAAAAAAAGACAGTCAAACGTGGATGAATTTAAATCCGTCATACAGGAATTTCATAAGTTCCAACGTGAACAACAAAACCATAAGGATCTTAAATGGCAAGAGGAACGGCTTGAAATGCTAAAGCAAGCCGGAAAAACAAACAGAAATCGGAGATCAAAATGCCATAGAAAATTTACTTCAAACTCAACAACAGCAAAAAAATTTGCTTGAACTGGCAAACAGGGGACAAATTAGTGAAAACGAAACTACGTTCTCACAAAACACGATCTGGGGCGCAGTAGAGATTTTTACATATTCTCCGGACAAAGATAAAATTTTCGCCTCTTATTTTAGAAGATTTTAGGATTTATGCGCCACAGATTGCATGAATTGATCTGACTCTAAGAAAATTCACCTTCTTCAAAAAGTGGGCCCCACAGAGCACACAAAATTTGTGAACTACATTTTACCCCGTAAAACAAGCGAACTGACATTTACTGAAGCGATTAAACCTTTTCAGAACTTTTTAGTCATAAAATTTCACTCTTTCATAAGGAAGTGTATGAATTTAACCAGAAAGGATAGTGAAGAGTACACTACATTCGCGTCGGTCGTGAGCAAGCATTGCGACGATTTTAAAACTGTCAGAATTAATTGCGAATAATTTCAAGCGACTGATATTTTTCATCGATTCGTTTCAGCAAAAGACTCTGAAATTTGATGTAGAGTTCTGAATAAATATGAAAATAAGCCAAACCTTACTCTCCAACAAATAGAAAAAGACTGTCCGAGATTCGTAAGCGTAAGCCAAGATTTAAAAAAGTATAGAGGAATCTGGCATAGCACACATAAAAAACAATTTAATTCTTCCTCTAAATCAAACCAATAAAAAAAAGAAGATAACTTACCCCCTAACCCATGTTACAGTTGAGGGTCAGTTATTGGTATAAGGACTGCTCTCACCGGAATAAAAAGTGCTGAAATTGTAGCTGTATCGAGCACAAGTGCTTACATTGTCGAGTGAAAAAAAGGTTAATAGCTGCGTAAAAAAACAAAAAATCAGATAAACAAGATTGGTTAGACATTAAGAAATACGTGCAAGTACAGCTCCTAAATTAGAATATTAAACTACAGTTGGATTCTGATTCAAATTTAACAATCATAACTCTACACACGTGGAAAAATTTGCGAAAATCAACCTTGATAAGAACTAATAAAATGGCTATATCTGTGACAGGGGAAAACTTATCATTAATGTAACTTTTCAAGGAAGGACGTTAAAACTAAAAACGTCTGTATTAAAGAATACAGAAAATTTATTCTTGCCGACTGGATGGAGAAATTCAAAGTGCGAGACATGTCAATTTAGTAATTTTGCCAAAAACTCGAAAACCTGACAACCGAGGAAAATGATTTAATAAAAATTTAAAAGAAACTTTTCCGGAAGTTTTTTTTTTCTGAGGGCCTTGGTCGGTGTAATAAGATGACAGCAAAATACGAGTTAAAAGATGACATCCAGCCAGTATGTAAAAAAAAAAAAACGAAATGTACCTTTCAACTCTTTAGCAAAAATAAATGAAGAACTCGACAAACTAGAAAGAACCTGTGTCTTGTTGAAAATTGTGTACAGTCTATGGGCTTTACCGACCGTCTATAGGAAGATGCGAAACGAGATCCGGGTTTGCGCCGATCTCTCGATGGGGCTTAATGCAGCACTCAAAGATTATCATTATTCTTTACCTAGACCTGAAGTAATTTTCGCGAAACTAAATGGAGGGAAATATTTTCAAAAATCGACGCATATCTTCAAATACCGGTGAAGGAAAAATATTCTAAGTTGTTCTGTGTCAACACTTATGGTGGGTTGTACAAGTTCGAACGTCTACCGTTCGTGGTAAAGGTTGCAATTTTCCAACAAGTGCTGGATACTATGCTGAGCTACTTTGACTTCACGGTTGAATATTTGGACAACATATTAATGATCAACCAAAATGTAGGACAGCATAAGGAACATTTTCAAAAATTCTTCTTAAGAATTCAGAAGTACGGGTTCAGATTGAAAGAATCTAAATGTGACTTTTTCATGAAGAGGATTAAATACGCGAATCTTTGGTATGTGTAGACTTTTTAGGTTGTTGATTAGTTGTTTTGTTTTTATTGCATATCAAACTCGGCGGGTCATTTATTGTCAACTAAATTTTATTTCTTTATTTCTGGTAATATATTTTCTTTCGACAATTTATTGTTGTTTTTATATAAGTTTTGTGTCTAGTAATAATTTGTTCTCTTCGAGTATCAACATTCATTGGGATTTGTTTTTAAGGGCAGGGTCCCCAAGTCCTACCATGTTATTTAACCCATACCTGGAGGGAAGGAACGGATTAATACCTTTCCCAAGGGTACCAGTGCTTAAGTGAATGCAGGGTATTCAACTGGAATTCGAACTCGGCTCACCGATTTATCTTTTCAATATCCACTGCACCACAACGCACATCCGTCACTAAACGCTTACAGCACCTGGTATTCCCAAGCGGTTACCCACCTAAGTATTGACCAGGCTCAAAATTAGATAAACGCATGAAATACGAAAGAGAAAATTTATTTAATAAAATTGCCATTGGTTTCAACCACGCATTTTGGAATCTCCTGGAACTCTTCTGAATGGTGTCCTTGTTTAAATTGATGAATGCTTCCATAATCCTTGTCTTCAGTTCATTTTTGGTTTTACAAGGAGTTTTGTTGGTTTCTCGCTCAATGACGTCCTACACATAATAATCAAAGAGTTTGCTGCGCGGGGAGTTAGGTAGGAGGATATAAGGTGGCATGTGGTCACAGAATTGTCTGACACCATTGAGTGGGTTCTTCTGTGACTCAGAGTAGCACTATCTCCTTAAAGCACTTGATGTAGGCCTCCGTGTTGATTCTCTATGATCATTTCAAATACAATTATTTTTACTGGATATATTATCCAAATCTGTTCGAATCATTTGCGCTATCCACAGATTAACACACAAACGAATGTTTGTATTGGAGCTTCCGCGCGAATGCCAAGCAGTACAGCATGTCTTTTTCTATGTGCCCTGTCCCTTCAGGGCGTAGGGGATCATGGCTTTCCACGTCTCCCTGTCCCTAGTGGCTCTTAGCATGCTTTCTCCTGTTACACCACGCAATCCTCGTTCCGTCATCCACCAGATCAGGTCCTTCAAATATGTTATCCGCTGCTTTCCCCTATCTCCTTTTCCCTCTGTCTGGCCTGTTAGTATCAGGTTCTCCAAGCCCTCCTTCCTCATTGCATGTCTCAGGAACTTTAGCTGTCTAATCCTGATGCTCAGCATTCACTGCCATACTGACGAACCGACATCACATAGCAATCCAGTACTCTCTTCTTTGTTTCTAGCAAAATTTTTCTTTTCTCTGAATATTCTACTCAGCTTCTGGAATGTGTCTTTCGCCATGCCAATTCGCCTTCAGATCTTAGTGACGCACTTTCCGTCTTCTATTAGAACACTTCCCAGATAATTAAATTTTTGTACCTGCTTGGTTTTAGTATCCCCCACTTGTATTTGGCATTTTGGGCTACTGTTTTTGCTGATGACCATGCATTGGGTTTTCTTGCAGTTTATTTGTAGTCCTTTCTTGTCACTCTCTAACAGCATGCCGTTTCCAAATTTCTGAGTGAATTGCGTCATGGTACTCTTTTTTTCACAGACAATTTCCAACTGACCCGCAGTTGACAACATCAAAAACAAACAACGCGCATGCGCGAAATTAAAAATATAAAATGGCGACAATAATTTACTCATTGCACTACACACACACACACACACACACACACACATATATATATATATATATATATATATATATATATATTCATAGAAGTTTTTTCTTGGATAGTTTAGTTTTTCTTTTTTCATTTCTGTCGCATATTTTTTAAAAGTTGGATTTTTTATTTTCTTCATTTCCATTATTTAAATGCATTATTCGTTTTAATTTTTTTAAAGATATTCCTTTGTTTTCCTCTCTTTTTCTTTCTCTTCCCTTAATCTCATGATTCCCTTTCCCCTGTTTAAATCTTCCTCGTCACTTTTCCCCGGTCTTCTGTACGTCGCTCGCTGCTTTTTCTGAGCTGCGTCATCTTTGCAGAAAGAATCAGATGATCTTTAAACAAAAACTTTAAATGTAATTGTTGTGACTAGCCAAAAAGAAAATTGTAGAAATACAAATGAAATCAAAAGAATTTAGTGAGTGCTTTAATTCATTGGATTTTTATATATTCACGTGTTTGTTTATTTCTGTCAACTTTCACATCAAGACATCAGACATGGCAAACGGCAAAAAAGACTCAAAATGGACGAAAATGTTTTCATTTTTTATTTTCTTTGATGCCTTCTTGGTTCAGTTTTAAATTCCTTTCTTTTATTTTTGATTTATACGTTTTATTCTATCTTTTTATTTTTCTGCCTCTTAAAAGACATTTTTGATGGCGTCATTCGTTCTTCGTTTCTTTTTATTTTGAGTTTTTTTTTTGTTCATTTCGTTTTTTATAATGTTTAGATTATTTCATTATCCTTCTTCTGTCATTTACGTTGTTTTTTTTTTCTTCGTTATTATTTTCTTTCGTTTTTTTTTTTTGCTTTATTTAGTTTTCATTCTTTCTTTCTATTTTTTCGTTGTTCTTTTCTCTCTTCCTTTCTTTTTTGCGTTATTTATTTTTCATTCTTTCTTTATTTTTGCTTTATTCATTTTTTCATTCTTTCTTTCTATTTTGCGTTGTTCTTTTCTTTCATTTTTTCTTTCTTTTTCGCGTTATTTATGTTTTCATTCTTTCTTTGTTTTTTTTTTTTTTTTTTTTTCGTTCTTTCTTTTTTGTATTACTCTTTTCTTTCATTCATTCTTTCGTTTGGCGTTATTCCTTTCTTTCATTCTTTCTTTCTCGTGTTATTCTTTTCTGTCATTCATTCTCTCTTTTTCCTTGATTTCTTCTTTCTTTTTTTCTTTCTTTCTTTTTGCCTTATACTTTTCTTTCTTTCTTACATTCAATCGACCACTTTCTCTTTTTACTTTTTATTTTCATTTCTTTGCTACTTTTTCTTTTTTGTCTTTCTCCGTTTCTTCTTTCTTTCTTTCTTTCTTTCTTTCTTTCTTTCCTTCTTTCTTTGTAATTCCGTTTTCATTTAATTTTCATTTCTTTCTTTCTTTCTTTTTTCTTTCACTCGTTCGTTCGTTCTTTTTTTTTCTTTCTGTCTTTCTTTTTTTGATTTCTTTGTAATTCCGTTTTCATTTAATTTTCATTTCTTTCTTTCTTTCTTTCTTTTTTCTTTCGCTCGTTCTTTCGTTCTTTTTTTCTTTCTTTCTTTCTTTCTTTCTTTCTTTCTTTCTTTATAATTCCGTTTTCATTTCATTTCTTTCTGTTTTTCTTTCTTTGTAATTCAGTTTTTATTTCTCTTTTGAGTCTATTTTTCTTTTTCTTTTTTTTTTTGCGTTTTTTTCTTTCTTTCCCACATCCAAACGACTATTTTCTTTCTCTTTTCTCTTTTTAAATTTTAATTTTGTGCTACTTGTTTTTATTTTCTATTGTTTGTCTTTTTCTGTTCTTTTTTCTTTATTTATTTCTTCCTTTCTTTCTTTTGCTTTTAATATTTCTTCACGTTTATTTTATTTTCTCTCGATTTTATTCTTTTTCTCTTTCTGTGTTTCACTTCTTTCGCTTTTTTTTTGTCATTTCGTTTATCCCTTTATCTTTCTTATTTATCATTCTTTCCTTCATTCTATAGTTTGCTATCGTTCTTTTTTGTCTTGCTTTATCTTCCTTCTTTTTTCTTCTTTTTTTTTCGTTCTGTATTAATTCTTCGCTTTTCTTTCGGGTTTTCTTAGTTTCGACGTGGCAAGATTTTCTCACTAGAATCATTACAACTGAGTAGTGAGTTCGACCCTCACTGAGTGCCCCATACACTTGCCTTTGTGCCACATCTCAACAGTGCTTAAAAAATCATTCCTTCACTTTTAATGTATTTCTTCCTTGTCTCCCTTTCTTTTAATTTTTAGAATTCTTTTCTTTTCTGTCTTTTTACAATTTGTGTCTATGTCATTCATTTTCTCTTTTCTTTTCCCCTTAAATTAATTTTCTTTCCTATTGTCTATTTTTCAACGAGACACAATCTGTTTCATTTTAAATTAAATCTACTTTTTTCTTGATTCTTCTTATTATTTTATCAGCCGACATTTTATCTTCCCTCTTTCTTACATTTAATCTTCATATTCTTTATTGCCAGTTCATAATCTTTTATTTTTTTTTTTATTCAAGACTGGCTTTTTTTCTAAAGGCCCATTTTTCATAGATGTTTGTTTTTTCCTGCCACTTTGTAACGGTTTTTCATTGTGTCTCCTCGTTTCCTTTTTTCTTTTACTTTTACTCCCCTCCATTCATGAAGCTTCTCCATATATATATATATATATATATCTGGTTTCTTCTTAGACAATCTTTCTCGATGGCATTGTTTATTACGGTTTCAAGATTCCATATCCTTCCTTTTTCCCGTTTATAGCATTCACCTATTCATATATATCTAACTATCTCAGTCTGATCATATCTATCTATCTATCTATCTATCTATCTATCTATCTATCTATCTCAGCCTTTCCATATCTATCTATCTATCTATCTATCTATCTATCTATCTATCTATCTATCTATGATGTGCATCGTGGTGCAGTGGATATTGATTCGGAGCGAAGTGCGAATTCCAATTGAATTCGTTGTATTCGCTTAGACGCAACCGCTGTTGGGAAAGGTATTCATCCGTCTCTTTTTCCGTCAACTACGGGTCAAGTAGCAGGTCAGATTGGGTTCTATAGCCTTGGTTGCCAATCAGTCTACCGAAGAAAGTAATAGAAACCTTCTGCAGGAAAATCTTCTGTCTAGTCACTGATCTATCTATCTATCTATCTATCTATCTATCTATCTATCTATCTATCTATCTATCTATCTATCTCAGTCTATTCATATCTATCTATCTATCTATCTATCTATCTATCTATCTATCTATCTATCTATCTCAGTCTTTTCATATATGTCTACCTATTTCAGTTACTGCCTATCTATCATATTCACACACAGATCTATTTATCTTTGTTTTTATACATATACGTACACAGACTGGCACGCGCACGCTCACATACCTGGATATATCGATAAATATCCTTTATATTTATTAATAAGAACATATGTATATAAGATCTTATCGATTCTTTCAAGTTTTATATCTTTCTTCATATCTGTCTATGTCAGTTCAATTCTATCTTAATTCTTATCTATTTATCTATCGTCTGAATCATAATGTTCCACTTCCGTCAACTCTATCTGTTATTTCTTCCTCGTCTCTCGTTCTTCAACTGTCGTCATCTTTCTCTTCAAACTCTTAAATCATTTCCCCAAACTTCCTTTCTGCATTTCCAGCCATTATCAAGACAGAAATTCTTTTTTCCAGCGCTAAACGCCTGCTAATCCCGTCACTCACGCACACTTCAAGAGGAAAGAAAGAATCAAAATGGCGGAAGCTTTATGAAGACCTTCTCTGACGGCTAGGGTGGACGGATGTTGGGTGGATGTGGTAATAGTGGAGGCAATGGGGGTAAGGAATATATGACAGTTAAACCATTATGCTAATTATCTTATCTTTGTGATAGATATCTAGTGCGACGAAGCGTGTAGCAATTTTCCGGCGGATTAAACGTTAAAACAGACACACACCAAATCTCTACCACATTCGCATCGGCACAATCTCCAAGCGAGTGTGAATACTTTCGCTATATATTAACATTTAAATACATACACGGTCTCTTTCTTCCAGTCTCCCCCTCTCTCTCTCTCTCTCTCTCTCTCTCTCTATCTCTCACACACACACACACACACACACATACATAAGCAAATACAGACGCACAAACTTAAGCTTATAGGCACATTCTCAATTTAATTTCTTCGCCAAAGAAATGTATACAGGTGTAAGTAGACAAAAATTATATAAAACACGGTTACTTTCCTTTATTGTAATTCTGTGATAAGCTTTCAGTATATATATATATATATATATATATATATATATATATATATACTGAAAGCTTATATGTGTGTATATATATATATATATATATATATATATACACACGTTCGGTAATATATTTTACTATATATATATATATATATATATATATATATATATATATGTGTATTTCAATATATATAAAGAAATATCGATATAGATTTCCCTATATATATATATATATACTGTATTTCTCGGTTTATAAGACGCTTCGAGGCATTATAGAGCCTAAAAAAATTTCGAACGAAAAATCGGGAAAAAAGTTTTTCTTGTACTTCATAGCCCTCTTCACACAGTGATACCCTCTGAGCAGCATACTTAATCTTGAAAGCCAGCCTAAACATGATAAATTCGTCACTGATCAAGAAAAAGTATCAACTTTAAGCTAACCATTTAGAATGTAATACAAGTGGAGCTAAATTCCGTCACCGACCTTCGATTAACCAGATGCAGGGAAAATGCATCTTATCAGCAACAAAATATGGTATATATATATATATATATATATATATATATATATATATAATCAAATACTCAGACTTAATAAAAATATCTTTGATAATGAGGAAAAGAATAGATCAAAACGCTCGGTTATGCAAAACGTTTGGACAATTATGACACACTTTATCTCCAGAAAAATAAATTATGCAAGCATTTTCCCACTTTATCTGGTATTTTTATACCATATTTTTGTATATAAATATGATATATCCTTTTCTCTACATACATACATATATATATATATATATATATATATATTATCACACATGCATACAACTTATTTGTTTAATCATTTTTAATCTATTTAATATAAATATATATATATATATATATATATATATGTGTGTGTGTGTGTGTGTGTGTGTGTGTGTGTGTGTGTGTGTGTGTGTGTGTGTGAATAGAATAAATTTATTAAGATGACACTTTCCAAAAATGAATATCATTTGGACATTTTGGATTCGGTAATGTCTCATGTCATCGATAATTTTTATAAGGTTAAGTCACAAGTAGTTTAAAAATGGCCAATTTATTTTCGACTACCTTACATTGGAACAGATGGTGAAGTTTTAGCTAGGCGAATTTCTCAGTCTGTTGATAAGTGTTATTTTTCTGCCAATGTTCGTGTAATATTTTTTACACGGCAAATTCTTTCCTCCATTCGTAAGGATGTTTTACCTCCACTTCATATTAGTTCCGTTATTTACAAATTTCAGTGTAGTTGCGGATGCGACTACATAGGTAGAACATCCCAGCATATGGATCAAAGAGTTAAACAGCATTTACCTCCCAGAATTTTGGACTCAGCCGCCAGTATTATCAACTTTTTAATACTTCCGGATAGTAGGAATTCTGTGGTGGGATTGAGTGGGGAGAACTTTACAATTTTATCAAGGTCCCACTCACTCTTACATCTAAAGGTGTTAGAGTTCATATATATCAGATCCCGAAGGCCTTTTCTCTGTAAGCAGAGAGAATGCCTTTTGGGTCTGAGTGTGATTGGGCTCTAGTTTCCCTTGAAGTTTTTTCCCACTCAATTCTCATTTCATCTATTAATCACGATTTAGAAAATCCTAGAAAATAAAAACTTGATAAGCTCTGGGCGAAAACAGATGTTTTTTTTTGTCTTAGTTTTTTTGTATGTCATCGAAAATTCAATTATTCCTTGCTATTATAAAATTTTGCCCTGTGAAGAATCTTTTCAAATATATATATATATATATATATATATATATATATATATATATATAAATCAATATATCTATCTATCTATCTATCTATCTATCTATATATATATATATATATATATATATATATATATATGAATAGTAAAAAATAAAGAACAAATATGGGGAAAAGAGTCTTTAATTTAACATGTTTCACTCATAACAAGCTTCTTCAGAGATTTAATAAGGACGAAGCAATTCTCTGAAGAAGCTTGTTATAAGTGAAATATGTTTGATTAAAGACATTTTTTCCTACTTGTTCTGTATTTATTCTATTCATATTCTCGTAATCGGATATATATATTCAACTAATATATATATATATATATATATATATATATATATATATATATATATATATATAAGATGTTTTTAATGTCAGTCTATCTATATACAAATATAAATAAACCATTAGTAGACAGGCCTGTTTCGCTGTATCACAGCTCTTCTATCTATCTATCTATCTATCTATCTATCTATCTATCTTAATGCATAATTTGTATGCTTCCTCTATTATTTCAGCCTTTCTCAATTTCTCTCTTTCTCTCTCTTTATATATATATATATATATATATGAAAAGCATAAATAAAGAACAGATAGGAAAAATGTCTTTAATCTAACATGTTTCACTAATAACACGCTTCTTCAAAGATTTAATAAGGACTAAGCAATTCTCTGAAGAAGCTTGTTATAAGTGAAATATGTTTGATTAAAGACACTTTTTTCCTACTTGTTCTGTATTTATTCTATTCATATTCTCGAATTCCGATTCATATATTCAAATCATATATATATATATATATATATATATATATATATATATAATTAATAAATTGTTAATAGTCCAAAGAGGCCAGTAAACATTTGTATTAAACAGTGCTCAAAACTAATTTAAAGGAAAAATAAAAGATAAAGATTCAAAATGCACAGCTCTTAATTATTAAAATTTGGAAGGTCAGTTTAATTTCATATATATATATATGTGTGTGTGTGTGCGTGTGTGTGTGTGTGTGTGTGTAGTAATTATCATATTGCCGAAATTATTAATTTTTTTTTAATCATTTCACCGCGAGCAAGGCATTCCACTGCCACTATTGCGCAGGGGATTACATCTGGGAAAGTGATGAGATAGTGTGGTTAGTTATAGGAAATGTTAGAAGGAGGGTGGTAGACGGATGAGGATACCGAGGATCGGGTTTGGGTAGATGAGTAGAGTTTTTAAGGGAATGGATGCGAGTTAGTGTAATAGATGACCCTATTGACCTTATATTTAAATTCCTGGAGATTGTAGTATATGGTAGGGAATTCCACAGGCGAGAAGTGCGAGAAAAGAAGCTATTAGAGTAGAAATTGCGATTACATTTTACAGCATTTTTAATATTCCAGTTTATAGATAGGTGTACATATATATATATATACGATATAATATATACACGCATATCATCGTATATATATATATATATATATATATATATAATTGAAAATCGCCTGAAGAAAACTGGGTCTCGTCTACAAATGTAAAGTATACATATGTAGAATATTCTAATCACGCGTGGCTAAGTGATTATACTTTTTCGACCATTAGAATCGGGTTCGAATCTCAGCATTGTCTAATTGTCAGGAAGTCGAATTCTTGATGTTATCGGTTTAGGGATGCACCAGAAATGAGTTCAAGAAAGAAAGCAGCGAATATGGCGTCATTCGAATTGAATTTCTAGCAAAGGATATGACGAGCGATTCACGAAACATTAGGAAAACCCGCAAACATTCAACGCATCTACAGAGTTAGACGATTTTTGTATTTGATATTATTTGATTCATTTTTGTTCCTAAAATTCACAGTGGGTCAGACATAAAGTTTTAATACAACATAACACTAATTGGTGACAATGCTACAAAATAAGCTTGTAATTTTGAAAAGAGAAATATTTAGTTAATTTTTAATTTACTTTTGATATTATTAAATCTAAAATGAGGTGGCCTTATTTATTTAACTTCTAAAATTTTGAAAATAATAAATGCATTTCATTTTTCTATTGAGATTTAATTTTATAATTAGATTGATTCAAATTTCTTATTTGACCTTTATTCATCGAGATATACTTTGTGGTGCATATATCGGCTCAGAACGAGGAGTCGGGGAGCAAAGTTCGAATTGCAGCTGAATTCTTTGCATTTATTTATGAGTAAATACCATTAGGAAAGGTATTAATGTATCATATCTCGCTCCAACTATCCTGAATTTAACTTCTTGGTTAAATAGCGGGACAGATTGGGTTCTATGTCCTTGGTTGGCAAACAATCTACCGCAGACAGCAATGGCAACTTACTGTGGGGGAAAAAAGAAAATAGCTTTTCCCTAATCAGTCATGCCTTTCTTTAGACATTATACAATTATACAGGTTGTCCCTAAAGTCTGGACACAGAAAATCTCATTCACTATATTTCTTTTACATCTACAGATTAAATTTGATTTTGTAGAAAGTAGAAAGAATTGTCTTCATTTTCTGGGCTCTGCTAAAGGACAAGGTGTACTCAATGAAAATCACAGATGCAACACACTTGATTGAACGTAATAAAGAGTGAATGCGTTAAAAACTGGCGGCAATGAGGAGTTATTGAATTTAGTTGACTCTTGCAAAGAGCATCAAAATTGAAATCACCAATGACGGAAATCATACTGAAGATGCTATTTGTTAATATTTTAATCGTTGTCGAAATATCCTTAGGAAAGGCATGAAACCACAGCTTCTTCCCCAGACATGAGTTAATTAGTATGACATGTAACACTGAAATAATTATTAACACCCCGAAACATTCTTAACATCTAAAAGTATTTTCTGGCTTTAAATAACCTGCAAAGGGTTGAAAAGCCGTAAAAAACGAATCAGTTAAGCACTCAGCACGTGTCGCAGACTAGAACACGATATTCAAATATTAGACATTATTACCAAAAGTGCAGTGTGTCCTTATCTAGTCTAGATACATAAGAAATTTCATGAGCCATTTTTTTTTTTTTTTTTTTTTTTTTTACCTCCGTATGGATTAAATATAGTTTTGTCGATAGAAGAAAGAACTGACTTCCTTTTCTGGGGGTTTGCTATAACAGAAGGTATACTCAATGAAAATCACAGATGCAATGCACTTGGTTGCACGCCTAAAGAATGAATGTGTTAAAAGTGGCGTTAGTGGGGAGTTATTGCATCGAGTTCACGTGACTCTTGCAAAGTGCATAAAACTTTGCATCACAAATGACGAAAATCATACTGAAGATGTTATTTGCTAATATTTCAGTTTAATAAAGTGTTCTTTAAAATTTAATTTTTTTTTAAATATACATTTTTGCCGATACTTCCATACTTTATGAACTTCTTGTATATTCGCTATTAATTGCATTAACTTCTTGTCTATTATCAAGTAGGTCCTCGATATCTTTAAAGACACACTCCGCAGAGTTTTCTATGAAAAGATATGAAACAAGTTCGTAATCTAAAAAAGGTGATAATCGTTTGGTGTAAGATCAGGTGAATATGGCGGGTCGGGTAGAACAAACCACCCGAGCTCCAACATTTATTCTAGTATTATTGTAATTGTATGCGGCTTAGCGTAGTCATGTTTAAAAAAAAAAAATTCCTGTCACCGGCTATGTACGCTGACACCCCGCTGTTTTGTTATTATTTTAATCATTTCACCCAAAGCAATAAAACGACAACGGGTTAATGAGTTACTCACGATTAACATTACATTTAAGAGTTAGAATCCAGAAGTGAGTTCCAGAAAGCGAGAAATGTGAGAGAATAAACGCTTAGCATAAAATTTACGATTACATTTAAAAATTTCAACTGTAAAAAGGATGAGACCTATCCGCCAATCTAGTACTGCGTTTAGGTTAAAAAATTTCAGGAGATTCCATGATAATATTTCTTAATCGATTTCACCCCAAGCAAGTCACAAGGGGTTAGTGGGTGCGGAAGAATTAGGATTTAGAAAACGAAAATATTATTAAAGAGTGAGAACAAAAAAGAAGAATCAGAAAGACAGTAGATGAAGATTGATATTGCTTTTTAAATTTTTAAAGTTTAAAGTTGACTGGGAAGTAAAAAGCTGGAAGAGAGTTCCACAAGTGCGAGAGAAGAAGCTGTTAGCTTGGAATATGCAGTTACATCTGGCCAAATTATGAAACCTAACGACCAACCTAGTACTGAGCTTCATAAAGTCTAGGTACCAAACAAGAAAGCTCATCAGAACAAATGGAAGTATTCATAGAAAAGGCACAGGGAAGCTACATTACAAAAGGAGAGGTGACTGAAACTGAGATGCCAGATCAGGTCCATTGCAGATTCTTCTATCATCTTATTCTTTTTAATCATTTCACCCCAAGCAAGGCATTCCACTGCCACTATTGCGCATGGGGCTACACAGGGGAAGGTAAGGAGAAAGAGTGGTTAGATATATGCAATATAGGATATGTCAGAAGGAGGGTGATAGATGGGTATGGATACCGAGGCTGGGCGTTGGGTAGATGGGAAGAGTGTTTGAAAGAATGGATGCGAGTTAGTGTGTTAGTAGGTGTCTATTGACCTTACATTTAAACTCATGGAGATTGTAGCTGTTGGAGAAGCAATCATGTGGAAGAATATTCCACAGACGGGAAGTGCGAGAAAAGAAACTGTTGGAGCAGATATTGTGGTTGCATTTGATCGGATTCACTGTAAAAGTATGGGATCTAGTTGCAAATTCGTACCTAGGGGGCACCAGTGATCTAAGTTCATCGGAGCAGAAACCGTGAAAGTATTTATAGAAGAGACACAGGGAAGCCACGTCGCGCCGGTGAGAGAGAGACTGAAGACGGTTTTGATAGCAATATTCGAAACATGACAAATAGCAGACTTATAAATAAGATTCTGGAAAGAAAAAATGGTCTATCATGACATAGTGAACCAACTTTCGTTGCAGCAAGCCAAGCAGTTAATATAATATAATCTTTCCACTTTATTTCAGTAGGGTACTTGGCATGATGGTAAACCGGGGATCCGAGTTCAAATTCCAGTTGAATCCATTGTATTCACTTACGCGCAAATACCCTTGGGAAATGTATTAATCCGTCTCTTCCCTCCAGTTATGGGTTAAATAATAAGACAGATTAGGTTCTATAGCCTTGGTCGGCAACCAGTCTACCGTAGAAAGCAATGGCAACCTACTGCGGGATAATCTTCTGCCCAGTCAGTCATGTCTCTTTCGAGACATGATCGCCGAAGCGTGTATCGCGTATAGCACTTAACTGACTGACTGACTTGGCATGACGGTAAACTGCATCCAGCAACAAGGTCTCTGATTTGAAGGTTGTGAGGAGCATGAAACCACCTCTTAATTGCTGTTGTTCTCAGGTTCACCCTAACCAGGAGTGGTAGCACCTGTTAGGGTCCACCTATGGGCAAATAGTTAACCCCCAAACTGGGATCAAAGCACTATGAAAGTATAAAATTACACTTTTATAGAAATATATACATAAAAATAAACTTTTATAGAAAAATATACATTTTTGAAGGAAAAACATTATCAACAATACATTTTTGAAGAAAAAAATTATTACCATAACACATTTTTGAAGGAAAAAATTCTCAGCAAAACACTTTTGAATACAAAACTCGAAGACATTTTCAGTTTTCTAAATTAAAAAAATAAAAACAAAAAATTTCATTAAAATCTGACTAAATCAATCTTCTCACTATAACCGAACATTAAAAAATAGCTTAAAACTCCACCTTTTTGGCATTAAATACAGAAGTTGATATACCATTAAACAAAAAATAACTCAAAATAATTTCAGCAGAAAATGTTAACCGAGAAGTCATAACCTTTCTGAAGGTTAGCATCAGCCATAATGTTGGAAGGAAGAAAGGGATCTCTCAGATGACTGATGAAAAACAGTTTTGTTTTGGGGGCGTTAAAATTAGCAATCCATTCCCTGCTCGAGTTAAAAGTAAATTTTATAAAATAAAAAATATTTTTTGTCTGAAAATCTCAGCAAATTCTCCACCACATTTACGTATAATCTATTGGCCCGATAAAACTTTTAGGCTTAGATATTTTTACTTTAGGTGGTCTCAGGGTTACAAAGTCTGAAAAAGTTTACAATTTTAATTGCTAGTCTCTGGTCAAGTTGAATAGTATGTCCAGTGTCGATCTACTTGGCTGATAACAATGCTTTTAAAATGAATTTTGAAGAGTCCACTTTGTATGACCTGGGGGCGTCGACAAAACAGACTCCGTCCAATTTCCAATATAGAAAGTGAGTCCCTGAGGGCAGGAAAGATGCGGGTAATACACACCACACTGACAGCTATTAGAACCTTGAAAGTCTTCAACTCTTTTCTCGAAATTCTGCAATCAACATCTTCGACATTGTGAATCATTTGTGCTTATTGTGAACGAGTCTTAAATTGTCCGTGGACCTTTATTTCATTTTATTTATTCATTGTATTGGGGAGGGAAGATTTGTATTGTTATTATTATTATTATTATTATTATTATTATTATTATTATTATTGCTGTTGTTTTGGTTGTTGTTGACTGGTGAAATCAGGACATTTTATATCCAGCCAAATTCTATTCGTCTGTGGCGTAATCAGGACTCCATTTCAGACATTTCGAGTTTATCAACTAGTTTATAATTGATGAGATTGTCAGTTACTCTTTTCTACCTATGTCAGTTCACACACACACACACACACACACACACACACACATATATATATATATATATATATATATATATATATATATATATTATCCACTTGACACCAGCCCTTTCTATATCACCCCGTGTATCTTGTTCTTTTTTCTCTCTACCTTCGAAACTGTCTTCACTCCTGTGTTCACATCCTTCTCTTGCTCCTTCTCTTTCACCCCTGGTAGCTGCTTCGTCTTTCTTTACACTCTCCTCCTGCCTAAAATTTAACTCCCTTATGTAGCCCCCTGCACATCAGTGGCGGTACCACCATGCTTGGTATGAAAGGATTAAAATATATATATATATATATATATATATATATATATATATTGCGTATTTACACAACAATCCGTCTTTTATACAAGTATCATTAAAAATGGCACACAAGTTTTTTTATATGATTTTTCATGTGATCTTGTCATTTTTTCTTTTTTAGTACACAAATTATATAAAAACTGTGCGAATGTTTTATTTATGCAAATAAATTTATCTTTTAGCCATTATCAAGGATGCATTTTATTTTACTTTTAATTGAATATATAGACTGTTTTAGGAATGTATGTGCTGACCTAGTTTGCAAATTAAAACATTCCTATAACACTGCATGCATAAAACAATGTATATATTCAGTTAAAAGATATATATATTCAGTTAATAAAACTCATCATTCATAATGGCTAAAAATATACCCAATAGAGTTTGGATAAAAAAAACATTCGGAAAATTTTATATAATTTATGTACTGAAAAAAAATAAGATGACTTGAAAAATTACATAATAAACTTACCAACAACACCTCGCTTGTCATTTTTAACCAATTTTTCATATATATATATATATATATATATATATATATATATATATTAATCGTGTCACCCCAAGCAAGGCATTCCACTGCCACTATAACGCAGGGGGTTACATAGAGCGATTGGGTATGGGGAATGTCAGAAGGAGGGTGGTAGACGGCTTAGGATGTACATAGGAAGAGAGTTGGAGAGAGTGGGTGTGAGTTAGTGTGTTAGGAGGTGTCTATTGACCTTACATTTAAACTCCTGGAGGTTGTAGCTGTCGGGGAAGCAAGCATGCGGTAGGGAATTCCACAGGCGGGAAGTGCGAGGAAAGAAGCTGTTGGAGTAAATGGACGTTAGTTGGAAACATCAGGAAGGTGAGTCTCACACTCTTGAATGTTCACCTTCCTACAGGGAGACAAAAAGAAAACAGCTA
The DNA here is from genome assembly GCA_037127315.1 of Ascarosepion bandense. Lineage (NCBI taxonomy): Eukaryota > Metazoa > Mollusca > Cephalopoda > Sepiida > Sepiidae > Ascarosepion > Ascarosepion bandense. The sequence continues at coordinate 757,427 of JBBBDQ010001437.1, forward strand.
TGTTGAAAGGTAAGTTATTTGACTTCTACAATATATTTATATCCAAGTATATTGTAGACATGGATGAAATAAAATTCCGTATCTGCAGTTCACAATCAACACGATCACTTGATAAGACACAAGAAGTGTCGAAACAAAATACCTTTTTTATATATAATCGTCTCGCCTCAAGCAAGGCATTTTACTGCCATTGTTGTGCAGGGGGTTACATATCAGGAATGTTATGAGAAAGAGTGACAGGTTATAGGGGGTGTCAGGAAGAGGATAAGAGAAGGATGAGAATACTGATGAGAGTGGGATGGGCAGAGAAAGAAGCATGAGAGAGTTAAAGAGGCAGGGGATGATTATTGATTTTACATTTGAATTCTTAAAGATTGTAGCTGTCGGGAAAGAAAGCAAGCGGAAGGGAAGTGCGAGGAAAGACGGTGCGAGAGTAGAACTTGCGTTAACATTTTATTGGTTTCATTATAAAATGATAGGACCTAGTTGCTAATCTTGGGGCTCGAGTCAATTCACATATAGGGGCACTAGTGAACTAAGTTCATCGAAGCAGAAGCCATGAAAATATTTGTAGAAGAGACATAGGGAAGCCACACTGCGTCAGTGAGAAAGTGAATGTATCCTAGCTGTCAGTCGGGATAGATCACATTACAGCTTCTCTTTGGATTTTGTCACGGACACCAATGTGGATAGCAGGAGCATCCTACCAGATATGGCAGCAGTATTCAATGCACAGGCGGGATGTTGTAAATTTTAGATAAATATTATATATATATATATATATATATATATATATATATATATATATATATATATATATAATTGCTAAGGAATCCATTTTTTAAAGAGTTATTATATATAACAAACATTATTGGAAAAGCAAAGAGTTTTCTCAAACCTGAGTATACAAAAATACCGTTAGAAGTAGTAGGAAATTATATATATATATATTTACACACACACACACACACACACACACACACACACACACATATATATATATATATCTGCGTGTGTGCATTTCTAATATATGTATCACTCTGTTAAGCGTCATACGTGAAACACGCTTGGGTGATCATGTCTCGAAAGAGACATGAATGACTTGGCAGAAGATTATCCCGAAGTAGGTTGCCTTTGCTTTCTGCGGTAGACTGGTTGCCACTCAAGGCTATAGAACCCAATCTGTCCTGTTATTTAACCCATAACTGGAAAGAAGAGACGGATTAATACTTTTCCCAAGTGTATTTGTGCGTAAGTGAATGCAATAAATTCAACTGGAATTGGAATTCGGCTCCCCGATTTCTAATCTATATATATTTTATATTTCCTTCCCAATCTCTAATATAAATCTTGTTAGCACTATCTCAGCCTGTTCATATATATCTATCTGTTTATATATTAAAATTAAATATATTTATCTAGCTCTTTTCATATATCTTTCGGTTTCTTGTAACCTTTCTACCTATCCATCATTTTCTCATTACTTATCTATCTATCTATCTATCTATCTATCTATCTATCTATCTATCTATCTCAATGTTTATGTCTTTCTATCTATCGACCAATCTATGTTCAATATTAAAACATCGTCACTTTCCGTTTAGCTCAGGCATCTCTTCTGTTCGACTTTCCCCGCCGGGCCGATTCTATTTTCTTCAACATCCAAAAACAATCTTCCTCTTGCAGAGAGCAAAATCAATTCCCCTGAAGGGAATAAGGTTTTGGATGCCCGCAGTAGGGGCAACAAAGATGGATGAATTGCCTGAAGAGACTCGAAGACCAGCAACGAAAAAGAATTGCATCAACTCTAAAAGAAACTCATGACTACCGGAAGAAGGAAAAAGAAGAGAATCCATTTTCGAGACGTAAATCTGGCCGATTCTCAAGAAACACTAACGGTCCATAATTATCTCGGAGATTTCCACTCCCGCCTCACAGTCACCTCCTGGTCACTCAGACCTTAACTACATTGCCGTGGGCGTTCGGGCATATCACACAAACACATGTATGGTAGAACCTCCGCTATATTTGGGGCTTTTTGGCCGTGGGTCAATTGAAATGAAAGGTCGGTGATATAAACGCCATTGTAGCTGGTTGGCCCGTGTGTCCATCGGTGTAAGAAGCCGCAGCGTGCTTTTTTGCTACTGACCCTTCAAGAAACGTAGAACACTTCAGGTGACGCTCGTCCCTGGCTAATCAATAAAACTGGCAGCATCTCAAGCATGTTTTCAATATCATTCCGTTTGTGCTTACGTTAAAACACCGGTTCTCGCACGACCACCAAAGTTAAGTAACATTGAACCTGATCAGCATCTATATGGGTGACCACTTAGGAATATTAGGTGCTGCAAGACGGGTGTTCGAGTGGTGCAATGGTTAATAAATTAGACACCGGAGAGGCAAGTTAGAGTCCTACTCCCTGTCGAGTTCATTATATTCTTTACGCGCAAATATCAGTAAAATACTCTTCGCAAGGGTATGAATTTATTTCGCCTCTCATCCAGCTATGGGAAAATTAGTAAGACTCGTATCAGTAAAATACTCTTCGCAAGGGTATGAATTCATTTCGCCTCTCATCCAGCTATGAGCAAATTAGTAAGACTCTTATCAGTAAAATACTCTTCGCAAGGGTATGAATTCATCTCGCTTCTCATCCAGCTATGGGCAAATTAGTAAGACTCTTATCAGTAAAATACTCTTCGCAAGGGTATGAATTCATTTCGCCTCTCATCCAGCTATGAGCAAATTAGTAAGACTCGTATCAGTAAAATACTCTTCGCAAGGGTATGAATTCATTTCGCCTCTCATCCAGCTATGAGCAAATTAGTAAGACTCTTATCAGTAAAATTCTCTTCGCAAGGGTATGAATTCATCTCGCCTCTCATCCAGCTATGGGCAAATTAGTAAGACTCTTATCAGTAAAATACTCTTCGCAAGGGTATGAATTCATTTCGCCTCTCATCCAGCTATGAGCAAATTAGTAAGACTCTTATCAATAAAATACTCTTCGCAAGGGTATGAATTCATTTCGCCTCTCATCCAGCTATGAGCAAATTAGTAAGACTCTTATCAGTAAAATACTCTTCGCAAGGGTATGAATTCATCTCGCCTCTCATCCAGCTATGAGCAAATTAGTAAGACTCTTATCAGTAAAATACTCTTCGCAAGGGTATGAATTCATCTCGCCTCTCATCCAGCTATGGGCAAATTAGTAAGACTCGTATCAGTAAAATACTCTTCGCAAGGGTATGAATTCATTTCGCCTCTCATCCAGCTATGAGCAAATTAGTAAGACTCGTATCAGTAAAATAATTATTATCTTTCAAAATTTTTTAGAATTTAAAAATATTTTTAAATAAAGATTAATAACCCGTACAAAACAACCAATAATCTTGTTTGAAATCGCAGGATATTTTATACACACACGCATATATATATATCCTTAGACAGATATGTTTCGCCGTATCACAGCTCATCATTACGATTAGACATCCGATCGCTTCAAGCCAGGATTGAAATCCGACCGAATTGAAACCCGGCGACTCTACCTCTGAGCTATAGAAGAGGAAGGCGGACTTTAGCGTGTTATTTACAATGTTAACACACGCTAGTAGCCGAGAGTGTTCAAAGTCATTACTGAATATATATATATATATATATATATATATATATATATATATAAGTTAATTAGGAACGAAGAAAATATTAACAACGTTCAAAAGATTAATTTAAAACAGTGCTTAATATAAAAATGAGCTATGAATATTTATCATAAATTATAGTTTAGAACATGTACAAATTATCATCTACTATAAAGTGTACATTTTGTTTCGACATTGAAAGGACAATGTCTCATCAGGTAGTATGAAAGGAGATGGAAAATTATTTACCTTATTTTGGCGAATTATGTGTGAGAGGTAAGTGGGGTGGAAAATGGGAAATCAAAGTTGTAAGTTGGAAGTTAGAATTTGAACAAAAGGAGGAAAGAGGTAGAGGAGAGTGGTGATTAATGGACATGTTGAAAATTTTATAAACAGATTCAACGGTATAAGATAAGGTATGGTCCTTTACAGCCTTTATGGCCAGTCATCTGGGTTTAACAAATCTGTCAAGCTCACCCGTCTGAGCAACGCCAACACACTAACACCCTCGTTCACGATGACTTCGTTCTAGCGCAATCACTGATGACTTTCGAATAGTACCATTTATCTAATTTTACTCACAAGGCTTGGGTCAACCCGTCGTTTGTATTTCAGATACTTTTTAAAGGTGTCTAACCCGAGATCACCTCTCCCAGATAAACTCACGTTTTTGGCAAATTGACCCCTTGTTTCAAAAAAGGGAAACGTTGATAATTACTGCCCAACTGGAAACAATATTGTCAGAATTCAATGATTGAATCTGCGAAAGCTGCTCGTAATAAACACGTCCATTGCAATCCCATCAGATACACAGAATCCCCTCCATCGGCTGTAGAACGTCCTTTCATGTCGTCAGCAGTGGTTCCTATAATTTTCCCCGGGACTTTCTCCATTCCACATTGTCTTAAACAATACATTATTCGTGATGAGACACCCATACCTTACAACACCCTTAACAGTTACGCGAAGTATCTACATCACATGGTTATTGGATTACTTTTAATCACCGTTTCGAATTAGTCGTCATCGATGACTAAAGGTCTGCCGGAACATTCTCTGTCTTACAGATTAAAATTGCCACTTTTGAACCTAGTGAACCACCTAAGAATAGTATCATCAGCTACAGCATCTTCTCCATAAACGACATTAATTGTAATTTTTTTAATTTTTTTTAAATTGCTGAAATAAATTCTGGATATATACGCAGTAAATTATATGTTTAGTTTTCATGTCAGTATATTTGCTCTGGATAATATGTATTGAGCTTTCTATTTTTATTTAATTGACATTTTATATTAATTAGAAAATCTTTTTTGGATTATCCACACCTTCTTCACAAGTTGGCATTCTCTCTCTCTCTCTCTCTCTCTCTCTCTCATATATATATATATATATATATATATCCGCAAACAGATCTGTTTCGCTGTATCACAGCTCATCAGTACGGTTAGACATCCTATTGCTTTTTTACCCAGGATTGAAACCCGATCGAATTGGCATCAGTCGGCGATTCTACCTCTGAGCTATGTCCGCTCGGTAGAAAGAGGCAGCCTTTTTGCGCATGATGTATAATACGCCAATAGCTAGAGTGCTCTAATTCATTACTGAATGAGCAATGCGTAAGTTACCTGTGAAACGAAATGTCGTGCTCAAACATCTTCTATTGAACAACGCTATTAATCTTTATTCCAGCCTTACTTTATAAAATTTAACAAATATATTATGCAGTTGTTTTTATTTCTATAACAGACTGTTCTGCAGTTCGAGAAATCTTAAACGTCATTAATTATGTTATGGTGAAACACACCTATTCCTCAGATAATGGACTCTCCCTCCTATATTAACATTTAACATGAAGTACTTGGGAAGTTCATAGGAGTCCTTTAGACTTCTATTTGAGTTCAGTAGTACTACTAGGCAGTTGATATTAGTTGGCAGTTAGCCGAATACTAAGGAGTCAGCTTTCAGTAGAAGATTACCAAGTCCCCAACATTCTGGGTATTTTGAGTCGATTAGCAACCGATATAGCACGATTATAACCTTCAGTGCGAAAACTACTTCACAGCAAATTAGACCCTGGAAGACTGACAATGTGTAGCTTGATCCGATGCAGCGCAGTTCCATATGTTTTGGGTTGAAGGTAAAGTTTAAGCGTCACATAGACCACAATTTTCAACAAGGCACCTTGAAGACTGGGAAATCTTTCACAGTAGAGTGCCGTGTAATCCTATGACATGGGTTTGTACTGCTGGTCCGTCGATACATGTCATTTCGTTGCAATGTTTCATGCCTACTTGCAATCATAATTACATATACAACGACAATGATGGATAATGCGAAGGGTCATCGGCCCCAACTAGCTCAGTATTGGTTTGAGGGTATTTCTGAAAACTTCCGGCGAATAATGTGCGACAACCACGTTCGACCGACAATCATGCAATTAGAGAACCTGGCGGGGAAGTCTATCCGCACGTAAGATCATGCATATTAAAATATTACGGAGCTCTAAAGCGCTATCCAGACGGCATGACCCAACTGCAGAAATCTTCTAAACACTTATGGGATCGATGTGTCACTGAGTTGCTTAACTTCGCATGGTTAGATTTTAACTTGAGTCAACATAATGCAAGGCTCGAGAGCCCCTCAAGGTATTGAATGAGATTCGTAATATGAATGTAAGGGGACGTTGTAGGAAGTGATAATTATCAGGATAAGTGGGATAGATAACAATTGACCCTAGACTTTAATCTACTATTCTGGAGAGTACCCAAACCGGAGTATATATATGTATGTGTGTGTATGTGTGCGTGTGTGTCTGTGTGTGTGAACAGATGTAGGTAGAACTGATATAACCCTGTTGTTATAAAAAAAAACCTTGCAAGAGTGATCCGTACATTTGATAAACCTACAAAGTCCCAAATGGAATCGCACCAAAAAGTTCTTGTGGAGAAAATCTCGTTATGGTTTGAATACGAGGAGAATGGGGGTTATTTGACTCATTGTACGTTATTTAACCCCGTGTCCTAACAGTAACAATTTGATTATGTGGAACTAGAGAATAGAGCTGAACTGAAAACATCAAAATAGCAATATATTTTGAAATCTCCTGAGGCTTGATAATGAGGATTGGGTACCTCCTGTCCAGATATTTTTTTTTTTTAATCATATCACCCCAAGCAAGGCGGTAACGCCACTGATGCGCAGGGGGCTACGTAAGGGTAAAAAGAATGGAAAAGAGAAAGCCGGAAACCACATCCTAAACAGGAAACAAGGGATGAGCCTCTTCACCTGTTCAATAGATGTGGGTGGAGTATGAACCGGGCGATAGTTTAGTCTATCTACTCCAATTGAAAAAAATAATAATAAAGGAAAAGAGTGAAGCAGTACTCTATTTTTGGTCTGATCTGAATCTTGGAATCATGGTGGAGGGAATCAGATACTTTCTGGATCGGTAGAATGAGTTAAAAAATTTTTTCTAGAACTATTCACAATGGATCATGTTTTTGGAATTGAACTTGTGATTCAATAGAGCTCGAAAGCTCGGCATCTCATTCGGAGAGTAACATTTCATCGTAACTTCATAAAACTAATCGTCGGATCAGTGATACTATTGTTATATATTTAACTGTCTGGTACAAGGCCACAAACAAACACGGCTATATATAAAAATATATATTATATTTTTATTAATGACAATGAACCGTGTAGCCTAGGATACAGAGAGTTGAGGGAGCGCTCTTCCAAGGGTTGACGGGGTGACGGGGGAGTGTCGTCGTATCTGTTGTGTCTCTCTCTCTCTGCCCAGACTCGTCTGTCTGACTCGCGAATCCGTGTTTTCGCAGTCTTTATATATCTTCCAAAACCGGGACTTGTTTCTTCCGGCTTTGCCTTGATCACGCGACGCCCACGCGACGCCTACGTAATTCTCAGAGACACCTGTTCTGTCTGCCTCTTGTAGCCATTTCCGCTACTGCCGGAAATAAGGTCAAACAAACATCCGTTCCTTTCAACGACCGGAAAACACCCCCGCTTGCTCAGCTTCCTCGGGTGGGGCGGGATTGTTATATTACACTATTTTCGTATTTGAGAGTTATCAGACAATTTTTCATTAAAAATATATCAGCTGCAAGTTCTACGAGCATCGTGATTTTGGGAAGTGCATCTAAAAATGGTGGCATCAGCTGTCTACTAATGAGCTGAAAATGTGCCTAGGTAAATCTAATCTAAACTTATTTATAAATGGAACTGTGTGTGTGTGCATACGTGTGTGTGTGTGTGTGTCTGTTACCTATAGACTCCGAAACGGCTGAACCGATTTTCTTGAAAATTTATACAGTTGTACTATAAGCGTCTGCGAGTGTTTTAGCTAGGTTTTGTGTCGAGGTACCCCCGATAAATATGGAAAATAGATAATCGAAAAAATCGGGTTATAGAAGGAGTGGTCTGATTTTAATCAAATTTGATACACTCATGGACAAAGACATAAGAAACGATAGTTAGAAGTTTCAAGGTTGCAGTTCTTACAATAGTGCAGAAAATCGATAATATATATATATCAAAGGCAAGATGTTTGTGTGTGTCTGTTTATCTGCCTGTATGTCTGTATTTTTTATTCAGCCCTTTTATTTTTGTTTTTGCTTCGGGTTTGGCTCTAAGTAGGTATAATTGTAGTTCTTAGTCTCAGCCATGATACCATTTACTCAGAGGACTTATTTAGCCTTCAAAATTCAGTTTACAACGAAAAAAAAACTTATTTGATATCGATACCAGGAAATCAAATTGACTTACATCCACTCATTTTTCTTTCAGTCTACGGTTTCGCTTTAACTGAAAACAACTATTGCTTTTTAGTCATTCGCGCCAACGTCCAAAGAGTCTGAGCTCCAGGACCATGGATTAGTTTTAAAGCTTTCATTACACCCTAGCAGCGCCGGGCTATACTGTTCGTCTTTAATACAATGCAGGATGTTGAAGTATAAAACACCTGGTTCTCCAATGATGACGATCGTCTTGACTGAAAAACGACGGACACAGACCACGTATATATAAAAATATAAAGTTTTACTTTGATTCTTCGTCGGTGATGGTTTCCGTTGAGGAGAAGGAATCCATAAAGAATTACGCGCATACGAGGGAGTTGCTCGGAGTCGATGACCAATGGCAGTTGTCTTGTCTTCTCTTTTCTCTGCTTTCCTTCTGCGTTCTATCGGTGTTCACTTTTCGGCCAGAAAATCCCGAATTTGTATAACCTGAAATTTCCATTCATTTTTGCTTTCTCGGATTTCACTACATTGTCTCATCTATGGCCAAGCATATCTTTCAATAATCTTCGCAGATTTTTAAGCTGACTGCTTTTGATGTCAATCACAATTTAGTCGATCACTGATTTTGATGTCAATAATATTTCTGTCAGGTCACGGAAATATATTACAGATGGCAGAACCAAGGAGATAGCCTTAGGTGGCTCCTTAATTAATCTCATGAGTTTTAGAAGACTGGTTATTCAGAACGACCTTCTTGGACCTACCCAAGAGAAAGGACTTGGTAATTGTATCAATTTCTTTCATGGCAGAAGGAAGAGATACTTTCGACACTACCACGAGCCGTCCATATTTTCAGCTTCTTTAAGAATCCGTTGATGTTCCCTTCGGAAACTGAAAAACGTTAGGACCAAGATGAGAGCCGGCATTGTTTTTATGATCGAAAACCTTGCCATTCCTTACGATCTTTTTGGACCTGCCTAAAAGAAAGAACTTGATGACTACGTAAATCTTCTTCAGAGATGTCACAGTTGGTCAGTTTTGTGACAATCTATACCACACGTTTTCAAAAGCCTTTGAGATAAACAGAAGAGAATCGCAATGTCACTGATGGCTTCTGAGGATACTAAGAATTAACCTATCAGTCTGTGACCTAGAAGCACGAAACCTATACAGGTTGTTGCTCAGTGAGTTGTTTCTGGTGGGGGAATCAACAAGATACCGGGAAAGTCAACGATTCCCCCATGCTTAAAAAATTGCTGCCGCATATGGTCCGGTGTCATGATATTTACATTTAGCTCTTTCATAAAATCCAAAGAAGAATCAGTAATATTATTGGTCCTGATGTGGCGGTTCGGCTTCAGTCACTTTTCCATCGCCGTAAGGTCGTCTCATTGCCTTTTCCAAAAATAATTTCAACGTAATTGTTCGGATAGACGTTTTTAATTCAAGCGCCGTGCTAGATTTGCATCAAGATGTCATCAATATAAAATTGATCTGACTAGAGGCAGTCGTAAGTTCTTTGCTAACAGCTTCTTTTATGGCTCTTCTCGCTCGTGGGAATCTCTATTGACCCCATTCTTTCCAGACAATTCTAATGTTCCAAAATTTAAATTCATTTTTTTTTACTAATTCATTTTTTTTGTCCTCTTGATTAGATTACTATTTTCTCTTCTCGCTCATTTGTAAGTTTTCATTACGTTTAGTAAGTTCTAATTCTTCCACACCCAGTAGCTCTTTGTGTCTTAGTGGCTTTACTGCCTTCCTTGGGTTGATATCGATTAAAACAAAACGAAATGAGATTTCATCTCACCCATAGTCGTATCTCTCTTGCTCCATAATGTCGGCCAAGTGTCATACGTGATAGACGCTTGGGCGATCATGTCTCTTTCAATGACTGATTAGGCAGGTTTTCATGCAGTAGATTACCATTTCTTTCTGAGGTAGACTTGTTGAAACCAAAGTTATAGAATCTATCCTGCTATTCAATCGATAACTGAAGGAAGAAGGGATGGATTAATATTTTTCCCAAGAGTATTTGTGCGTAAATGAATGCAGAGAATTCAGTAGGGTTTCGAACTCGGCTTTCGAATTTCTCGTTCTGAGTGGATATCAAAGGCATCACAACGCGCATAAATAACAACACTAAATTAACAAGACAATAGGAAAAAAGTTTTCTGTGTTGATTCCCATGTATACTAACCTTCTGAATTCTCTTTTCTCTTCCCGCTCATTATTAATGCTTCTGTTCTTAATTATTTCCCACCCTGTAACCCGATAACCCATTGTGTCTTAGTGGCTTTAGTGTCTTGCATGGGGTGATCATTCACTTAATTGCCATATGTGATATGAGCTTGGGCGAATCATGTCTCTTTCGAGACTTGACTCGCAAAACAGAAGATTTTCCTGCCATTATGTTATAGAGTAGTTTTTATTGTCAGTCTTCCAGGGTCTAATTTGTTGTGGAGTAGTTTTTGCACTGAAGGTTATAATCGTGCTATGTCGGTTGCTAATCGATTTAACGCACCCAAAATGTTAGGAACTTGGTAATCTTCCACTGAAAGCTGACTCCTTAGTATTCGGCTAACTGCCGACTAATATCAACTGCCTAGTAGTTCTACTGAACTCCATTAGAACGCTAAAGAACTCCTAAGAACTTCTCTAGAACTTTCTGTTAACTCTTATTAATATAGGAGGGAGAGTCCATTATCTGAGGAATAGGTGTGTTTCCCCATAACACATTATTTGCCATTACTTTCTGCAATAGACTGGAGCCAACCAAGGCTATAGGACCCTGTCTGTCCTGCTATTAAACCCATAGCAGGAGGAAGAAGAGATGGATTAATACCTTTTTCTAAGGAAACCAACTTCCGAGTCGATATTTTCATTATGATACAGCGCACATCAACTTTTATTTTAGCTTTTAAATTGGTATCATCTCATGCCTTTTTTTAATTGGCATGGAGTGATAATCTTCTTTTTCTTCTTTGTGCCGTGTCCCTTCAGGACATAGGTGATCATGGCCTTCGGATCTATCTGACCAGTGAGCATCAGATTCTCCAAGACCTCCTTTCTCATAACGTGTGCCAGAAACTTCAGCTGTCTATTCCTGGTGTTAAATATTAGTTTCCTTTTAGTTTTCATCGTCTACAATACCTCATCGTTTTTGGTCTATGATATCTTCAACATCCTTCTTTAGGACCACATTTCGATTGATTCAAGTCTCCTTCATCTTTGATGACATTGTTCATCATTCAATGCCATATTAAAGAACAAACATCACATAGCAATCCATTACTATTTCCTACAATACCTCATCGTTTTTGGTCTATGATATCTTCAACATCCTTCTTTAGGACCACATTTCGGTTGATTCAAGTCTCCTTCATCTTTGATGACATTGTTCATCATTCAATGCCATATTAAAGAACAAACATCACATAGCAATCCATTACTATTTCCTACAATACCTCATCGTTTTTGGTCTATGATATCTTCAACATCCTTCTTTAGGACCACATTTCGGTTGATTCAAGTCTCCTTCATCTTTGATGACATTGTTCATCATTCAATGCCATATTAAAGAACAAACATCACATAGCAATCCATTACTATTTCCTACAATACCTCATCGTTTTTGGTCTATGATATCTTCAACATCCTTCTTTAGGACCACATTTCGGTTGATTCAAGTCTCCTTCATCTTTGATGACATTGTTCATCATTCAATGCCATATTAAAGAACAAACATCACATAGCAATCCATTACTATTTCCTTTGTTTCCAGATAAATTTTCCTGTCTCTCAATACTCTACTCAGCTTCTGGAATGCATCCTTGGCCCATTTTTTTTTATGCGTTGTGGTACAGTGGATACCGGCTCGGAACGAGAAACCGGGGAGCCGAGTTCGAATTCCAGTCGAATCCATTGAATTCACTTACGCGCAAATACCCTTGGGAAAGGTATTAATCCGTCTCTTCCTTCCAGTTATGGATTAAATAGGAGGACAGATTGGGTTCTATAGCCTTGGTCGGCAATCTATCTACCGCAGAAAGCAATGGCAACCTACTGTGGGATAATCTTCTGCCCAGTCAGTCATGTCTCTTTCGAGACATGATCGCCCAAACGTGTATCACGTATGGCATTTTAACTGACTGACATAATACGTTCTGTGCGTTGTGGTGCATATAATGTATATAATACGTTGGGATATGCGTTGTGGTGCAGTGAATATCGGCTCGGAACGGGAAATCGAGGGAACCGAGTTCAAATTCCAGTTGAATTCATTGCATTCACTTACGCGCAAATACCCTTGGGAAAGGTATTAATCCGTCTCTTCCTTCCAGTTATGAGTTAAATAACAGCACAGATTGGGTTCTATAGCCTTGGCTGGCAACCTATCTACCGCAGAAAGCAATGGCAACCTACTTCGGGATAATTATCTGCCCAGTCAGTCGTGTCTCTTTCGAGACATGATCGCCCAAGCGAGTATCACGTATGGCACTTAACTGACTGAATACGTTCTGTATATTTATTAATCCGAACATGTCATAACTTATAATTATAAGTTATTTCTCTGTCTAAATATAATGTATCGTAAATCAATTTTCTTATATGTGCATTTTGCTTGATATCTGTTTCTTGAACAGAAGTGATTCACAATTTAAACAGCAAGAATAATTTATGGGTAACTTTTATAATTTTATGCGTATGTGTATGTGTCTGTATACGCATATGTATAGGATTATATATGTTGTTTTGTATGTGCAAAATCCTTTTTTTCCAACTGAAATGCCTACATGACAACATTCTGTTTGAAACCACCTGCGAGTAAGCAACGAATGAAAAGTGACATTCCTAAAAGACTTGAAATTTCACAAAATATTGAAGATCAACATTCAAGAAGTGTGTGTAAAAATCTTGTTTAATATTTTGCACATCAATAAAGGAAAATGCAAATATAGAGTTTCTATGGGATTGTTTGGAAGTTTCTTGAGATTAAACAAAATCGCTATCAAGGTATTTGAAAATTCTAATGTGGCAGGTATGTTTTAGAGACATATCTTAGTATTTATTTATTCACATTGTTCGGACTATTTTCCTCATTTTTGTTTCCATATTCACAACCATTCGTTGGTTGTACGCTCAGTCATTCTTCAGGAAATATACGTTAGAATTTCGAAGTGAACTCCTTATATCATCCACCATGGTTCTTAGCACTCCGTCTTTCTTCAGGGGATATATGTTAGAATTTCGAAGTGAACTCTTTATATCATCCACCAGGGTTGTTAGCACTCCGTCTTCCTTCAGGGGATATATGTTAGAATTTCGAAGCGAACTCCTTATATCATCCACCAGGGTTGTTAGCGCTCCGTCTTCCTTCAGGGGATATATGTTAGAATTTCGAAGTGAACTCCTTATATCATCCACCATGGTTGTTAGCACTCCGTCTTCCTTCAGGGGATATATGTTAGAATTTCGAAGCGAACTCTTTATATCATCCACCAGGGTTGTTAGCGCTCCGTCTTCCTTCAGGGGATATATGTTAGAATTTCGAAGCGAACTCCTTATATCATCCACCAGGGTTGTTAGCACTCCGTCTTCCTTCAGGGGATATATGTTAGAATTTCGAAGCGAACTCCTTATATCATCCACCAGGGTTGTTAGCGCTCCGTCTTTCTTCCGGGGATATATGTTAGAATTTCGAAGCGAACTCCTTATATCATCCACCAGGGTTGTTAGCGCTCCGTCTTCCTTCAGGGGATATATGTTAGAATTTCGAAGCGAACTCCTTATATCATCCACCAGGGTTGTTAGCGCTCCGTCTTTCTTCAGGGGATATATGTTAGAATTTCGAAGTGAACTCCTTATATCATCCACCAGGGTTGTTAGCGCTCCGTCTTTCTTCAGGGGATATATGTTAGAATTTCGAAGTGAACTCCTTATATCATCCACCAAGGTTGTTAGCGCTCCGTCTTTCTTCAGGGGATATATGTTAGAATTTCGAAGTGAACGCCTTATATCATCCACCATGGTTGTTAGCACTCCGTCTTCCTTCAGGGGATATATATTAGAATTTCGAAGTGAACTCCTTATATCATCCACCATGGTTGTTAGCACTCCGTCTTCCTTCAGGGGATATATGTTAGAATTTCGAAGTGAACTCCTTATATCATCCACCAGGGTTGTTAGCGCTCCGTCTTTCTTCAGGGGATATATGTTAGAATTTCGAAGCGAACTCCTTATATCATCCACCAAGGTTGTTAGCGCTCCGTCTTTCTTCAGGGGATATATGTTAGAATTTCGAAGCGAACTCTTTATATCATCCACCATGGTTGTTAGCACTCCGTCTTCCTTCAGGGGATATATGTTAGAATTTCGAAGCGAACTCTTTATATCATCCACCAGGGTTGTTAGCAGTCCGTCATCCTTCAGGGGATATATATTAGAATTTCGAAGTGAACCTTTTATTACATCCACCAGGGTTATGCACTCTCCGTCCTTCTTGATGGGATATACGTTGGAATTTCGAAGCGAACCCTTTATTTCATCAACCAGGGCAGAGAGCGCTTCGATGTCCTTCAGGGGATATACATTAGAATTTCGAAGCAAACCCTTTATTTCATCCACCAGGATAGTGTAGGCTCCATACTTCTTCAGGAGATACACGTTAGAATTTCGAAGTGAACACTTTATTTCATCCACTAATGTAGTGTTGCTTCCGTCCATTTTCAAAGTATATACGTTAGAATTTCGTAGCGAAGCCTTTATCTCGGCCACCAGGGGAGTACACGCTCCGTCCTTCTTTTGGGGATATAAATTAGAATTTCGAAGCAAACTATTTACTTCATTCACCAGGGTAGTGCAGGCTCCGTATTTCTTGAGGGGATATACGTTGGAATTTCAAAGCCAATAATTTATTTCTTCAACGAGAGTAATGCACACTTCGTTTTTCTTCAGGGGACATGCATTAAAAATTATCCTCCAGGGTGGTGCAGGCTCTGTTCTTCTTGAGGTTATATATATTGGAATTTCGAAGCAAACCCTTTATTTCGGCCACCAGGGTAGTGCCTGCTCCGTCTTTATTCAGAGAATATACGCTGGAATTTTGAAGCGAACCCTATATTTCGGCTACCAGGGTAAATTTTAGTTCTACTTACAATGCCTTCTTAAATATCCTAGTTTCAGTTCTCTTTTTTTAATCACTCAACTCTCCAATTTTTTTTTCCAGCTATTAAACTCACAACTCTTTGGGTCAAGTCACTGGATTACTTCAAATAATCCTCTATGTCATGTAAATTCACCGTATGAATTTTGTTTACTTATAAACCTAATGTATCACTAAACAATTTTTCTGATTTTTTACCAGAGCTCATACAACAATGAGTTGTTGTTTTATTGTTTTTTTCCAGCTATTAAACTCACAACTCTTTGGGTCAAGTCACTGGATTACTTCAAATAATCCTCTATATCATGTAAATTCACCGTATGAATGTTGTTTACTTATAAATCTAATGTATCACTAAACAATTTTACTGATTTTTTACCAGAGCTCATACAACAATGAGGTGTTGTTTTATTTTTTTTTCTGCATCTAGCAGCAAGGCCTCTGATTGGGAGGTTGGGCGTAGCATGGAACCACCTCTTAATTGCTGTTGTTCCCAGGTCCACCCTGACCCAGAGTGGTACCATCAGTTAGGGTCCCAGCTATGGGCAAATAGCAAACACTCAAACTGTTGTCAAAACACTATGAAAGTATAAAAATACACTTTTATAGAAATATATACATGAGGTGCGTTGTGGCGCAGTGGATATCGGCTAGGAACGAGAAATCGGTGGAGCTGAGTTCGAATCCCAGTTGAATTCCTTGCATTCACTTACGCGCAAATACCCTTGGGAAAGGTATTAATCCGTCTCTTCCCTCCAGTTATGGGTTAAATAATAAGACAGATTGGGTTCTATAGCCTTGGTCGGCAACCAGTCTATCGTAGAAAGCAATGGCAACCTACTGCGGGATAATTCTTCTGCCCAGTCAGTCATGTCTCTTTCGAGACATGATCGCGCAAGCGTATTTCACGTATGGCACTTAACTGACTGATGCATAAAAAACTTTTATAGAAAAAATATTCTAAGCAAAAGATTTTTGAATTCAAAACTAGAAGACGCTTTCAGTTTTCTAGAATAAATAAGAATAAAAACAAAAACAAAAAATTCATTAAAATCTTACTAAATAACCTTCTCACTATAACCGAATATTTAAAAAAACAAAAGCAAAAAAAAATTTTAAATCCCACCTTTTTGTGGCATTAAATAACCCACAGAGGTGTTGATATGCCGTTAAACAAAACTCAAACTCAAACTCAAACTCAGAGTCTATTGTTTTTCTCTAGCACTCTGTGTTACTGACTCCCATATTGCATTCATATCTATGCTTGGTCAGCGCAAGAGATTTTTATGTCCTGATACTTTAAGTTTTTGTATCTTCCAGTAATGTTCTCTGTTTATTATTTCAACCTCATCACACAAGGCGCAGTAATCTCCACTTTCTTCTCCCTGTGCAGGGCCCGGAAATTTTTCCCACCTGAAACTATTCTGCACATATACAAATCTACCATCCGCACGTGTATTGAATATTGCTGCCATATCTGGTCGGGTGCCCCTGCTGCTCTCCTTGGGCTTCTTGACAAAATACAAAGGAGGATCTGTAACGTGGTTGATACTGACTTGGCAGACCGGCTGCAGCCGCTCTCACACCGGCGTGATGTAGCTTCCCTGTGCCTCTTCTACAAGTACTTTCATGGCTTCTGCCCCGATGAGCTTAGATCACTGGTGCCGCCTAAGCACGAATTTACACGAGATACTAGATTAGCAACTAGGTCCCACCCTTTTACAGTTAAACAAATAAGATGTAACCGTAAATTCTACTCCAACAGCTTCTTTTCTCGCGCTTCCCGCCTGTGGAACTCCCTTCCACAAGTCTGCTTTCCCGACAGTTACAATCTCCAGGTGCTTAAATGTAGGGTCAATAGACACCTCCTATCATACTAACACCCAACTATTCTCACAACACTCTCATCTACCCAACCCTCATTCTCGGTATTCTCACCCGCCTATCACCCACCCTCTGTTATTTCCTATATTTAATCAGCCTTTCTCCACTCTACGTAGCCCCCTGCACAGTAGTGGCAGTGACATGACTTTCTCGGGGTGAAACGCTTATAAAAAAAAAAAAAGATATGGTTAGCCATTCCTGATTTTTCTATTTCCACATTGTAACTTTTATCTTTAAATCAACAGTTCATTCTTTCTTTCTCGTCACTCACTCATATGCATAGATGCAAAATTAGGCAGTGTCAACATACGTATTACTGCAAGATAGAATGCATGGTTGTCATAAAAAAAGAGCCCAACATGCAATTTATTAATTGGAGATACCACAATCAAACAAATACAAAAATTTAAATATCTCGGAAGTGTTTTAATAGATGACAGAAAGTGCTGCACCAAAATCCGAAGGCGTATCATGATAGACAAATATGTATTCCAAAACTAAGCAGAGTATTAAAAAACAGGAATATTTTGTTATAAATGTGGCACTGTGCAGTTTCACATGGTTATGTGTATGTATGAACCTATGCATACATATGTGTGATGAGAAGACAGCGAGGTCAAAAAGACTAGTTTTATTTACACAACAAATAAATATGATTCTAGTATGAAAACTCATCAAGTTTAAATTACATGTATCAAATTCAAAGGTCAATTTGTTAAATTGTTAAAACATCGATAGCTCCATTAAGCTAGTGTGTGTGTGTGGGGGGGGGGAAGGTGTGTCCATGGTTGCACATAGGTGTGTGTACGTATGCGCGTATGTATACATACGTGTGTGATAAGAAGAAAGCAAGGCCAAAAAGACTGGAGATTTATTTCGACAACAAAAAATATGATTCCAGTACCAAAGCTCACCAAGTTAAAGTTACATGTATCAGATTCAAAGATTTTATGACTATTGTTAGAACGGGGTTGACATAGATCAGTTTACGAATGTTTTTAATATAA
Organism: Ascarosepion bandense; assembly: GCA_037127315.1. Classification (NCBI taxonomy): domain Eukaryota; kingdom Metazoa; phylum Mollusca; class Cephalopoda; order Sepiida; family Sepiidae; genus Ascarosepion; species Ascarosepion bandense. Next base: position 775,887 of record JBBBDQ010001437.1, read on the forward strand.
ATATGCCTTTATTTTAAGTAGTCGGGACACAAACGTTCAAGCGTGCAGTTGAGTAAGGTCGGGGTTGCCCCGATGTAAGAGACTAGCTTTGAAGCGGTAGACTAGCTTTGACTCAGCAGACTAGCTCAAAGAGAGAGATAGAGAGTGAGAGAGAGAGAGACCTGCCTGGTTGTCAAAAGCGATGCGTGTTGTTGTGTTAGAGAATTATACTGCGGAATGCCACGTCATTAGAGAATAAAAGTCCCAATGTCTTAAATCTATTTTCGGATTTGGTCTTTTTCTTTAATTCTTCCTTTTGTTTTTGTTTTTTTTGTTTTGTTTTGTTTTGTTTTTTCTGTTTTTTTTTTTTTTGTGAAAAACAATAACAACACCTCTATGTGATGTAAATTCACCGTATGAATTTTGTTTACTTATAAACCTAATGTATCACTAAACAATTTTACTGATTTTTTACCAGAGCTCATACAACAATGCGTGGTGTCCTAACTGACGATCGGTCATCGACAAATGAACTAATAACGAATTACCATTGTTAATACCACTTTTCAGCGTTTATTTGGTGTTACAAAACAAATAAAATTGTTCTGAATTAATACCTCATATCAATGCTCCAACATGGTAGTGAATACTAGACAATGTCGTCATAGATGAAGAAGAGATTTAAACCAAGAGAAATGTGTTTCCACAAAGTATACTGGAGATACACTGGACTTAGAAAATAATTAAAAAGAACGCACGCAATTAACATCGGAAAGACAGTCATAAAATTTCTAGGGCACAAAATAAGGAAACTAGGCTTTGAAAATTTGATACTCACAAGACAGATTGAAGATAATAATGACAGAAGCAAAAGATTTAGTGAGTATGAGGAAATGGATGGCGGAACATGGTTTAGAAATTATGACAAAATTCATTAAGCGCTACAAAGGACAACGAATTGTGGAAAGCTATTAATATTTATACTTATTAATAATACTATTTATAGATATTAATAATTAATTAAAAATATATATTAGTAGTGCAAGTTATTACACTACTCATAGGTATTATTACTGCTGAGTAATGATGAATTTTTATATCTCGAGAGATCTTTAGACGCTGATCTTCAAAACTAGGCCTGAAGATAGTATAAGGTGTGAAACCGACAGTCAACACATAACGCTGATTCCTGTAACAACACTGTCTATATCTACAAAAAGTTCTGTCTTCAATACTGAGCAGTCATCTCGCATATATTTATATATATGTTATCTAAAATTAGTATTTATAGAGGAAGATTAATCAATATCTGGGACGATCGTTTATAGATAAAAAAAAAAAGACTGGAGTTAAAAAAAGAACAACAGTGTTTACTGGCAATTTAATACTACTTATCGTCACCACGCAGTGCAGATTTTACTCTCTCTCTCTCTCTCTCTCTCTCTCTCTATATATATATATATATATATATATATATATATATATTCGAGTTTCGATCTGGCTGGGATCGAAACTCGACCGATTTGGTGTCAGTCAGAGTCGTTACTCCTAGGCGCATGGAATCAGAAAAGGTAAATTTTAACGTGTTGTATATAAGCAATTTATACACACGCCAGTCATGAAAGAACTCAATTCATTTCTGAAGAGTCATATATATATATATATATATATATATATATATATATATATATATATATATATATTCGAGTTTCGATCTGGCTGGGATCGAAACTCGACCGATTTGGTGTCAGTCAGAGTCGTTACTCCTAGGCGCTTGGAATCAGAAAAGGGAAATTTTAACGTGTTGTATATAAGCAATTTATACACACGCCAGTCATGAAAGAACTCAATTCATTTCTGAAGAGTTATATATATATATATATATATATATATATATATATATATATATATATATATATATTCGAGTTTCGATCCCAGCCAGATCGAAACTCGACCGATTTGGTGTCAGTCAGAGTCGTTACTCCTAGGCGCATGGAATCAGAAAAGGTAAATTTTAACGTGTTGTATATAAGCAATTTATACACACGCCAGTCATGAAAGAACTCAATTCATTTCTGAAGAGTCATATATATATATATATATATATATATATATATATATACTTCCATTTGACTCTCTTTTCGCTCTCAATATTTTTTCTCTTGGTATTGTCTCATGCCTTTCTCGACGATAACCATCAAGATGTTTACACGTTGATTCGGTTATATTGAATTTTCACATCTGTGGACAGATACGGGTTATCTGCCCCAGATCATGACAAATAGACAATGATAAATAATAAAATAAACTAAAATAAGATTGATGTCCGATTGATATAATCGAACTGCAAACTTCCCAGGTCTGCTTTAATATATCAACACGGGCGCTGACCAGCAATTCAAGGATGAATGTAGAGACGAGATGATTTTGATATAAAATTTTAATAAATAATTGAAGATCAAAATAAAAAACAATTAAGTATGAATTAAAATATCCAATGACCTTAACCTCAAAATTATATTCGGATACCCAACGTAGTCTAAATAGTCATTTACAATATAAAACAATAAATATGAATGCATACAGGCGTCTACGAATGCAAGAGATTAACACAAGATAAAATGGAGAGAGCCATATTATTTATAGACACGTGGTATGGTGTATGTGGTAACATAATATTCGTGGAAGTGTATGCGTGTTCTAACATTGGTCTAAGAACATAATAACTTATCTTTATATCAGTTCCTTCTCTATTTCTTTTACTGTCTTTTCTTTTCTCTTTTCCTCTTCTTTCTTTATAAACTTGAAATTTATGTAGTTACGATTGTTACTGTTTCTTTCAGTTGACGATTATATTTTCAGCATACAAGTAATCTGAAAATCTTCGCACATTTCTTTATTATTTTCTTTAACCAGCGTTATATTTTCTATACCCAAACAATTCTGCTTCGTTCTTTATCTTCAAAATACCTTCCTTTATATGTTGACTGCTCTGCGTCACTACCTCTCTTTCTTTTCTTTTCTTCTCTTGATAAACCACTTGGCTTCGCTTTCTTTTTCTTCTTTGAATAAACCGGAATCAGCGTACGAATGATATTACAGCTTTTCTTCTTATCTTCGTCGCTATCTTTCTTTCTTCCTTGCTAAAACAATTTGGCCTCACTTTCTTCTTCTTCCTTCAACAAGTAGCTGTCAGCATACAAATAATATTACAACTTCTTTCATCTTCGTCGCTATATTTCTTTCTTTCTCGATAAACAGCTCGGCTCCACTTTCTTTTTCTTTTTCTTCTTTCAACAAATATAAACCAGCATACAAATCTACTCTTATCTTCGTCGCTATATTTCTTTCTTTCTTGATAAAACGATTCGACCTCGCTTTCTTTCTTGTTTTAACGAATAAGAATTTCTAACTTCGGTCTTTTTCTTATCCCTATTTGCTTAAGATGAATTGGTTAAATTATGCTATTATCTCAAATGTGTTTTCCCTTCATTCATCTTTTATCAGCGCTCATCAAATATGACTTGCTCTGTCGAGATTCGACCTGCAACTGACTTCAAACTTTTGCTTTCCACGTGATTTGTTTTGGCGCGAAGTCTAACTCCTGCTGCTTCACGACTTGCAACTGACTTCCATGTCTAGCTTATTTCCTGTCTAGTCATTTGTAATGCAGTGAATATCGACTCGGAACGAGGAAGCGGGTAGCCGGTTTCGGATTCCAGTTGAATTCGTTGCATACACATACGCACAAATACCCATTGGTAAAGGTATGAAAACATTTCTCCCTCTAGCTATGGGTTAAATAGCAGGACGGATTGTGTTCCATAGCTTTATTTTGCAACCAACCTACATTAAAAAGTCATGGCAACCTACTGAAGGAAAACCTTCTACCCAGTCAGACATATCTCTTTCGAGACACGATCGCCCAAGCGTGCATCGCGTATAGCACTTAACTGACTGAATGAATATAATAGTTGGAAAAATAAATAAAGCTTCTACTGGTCATAAAGTTGGGGATCTGTTTTCTACAGTTATTAACTAATAAAATGATTTCCACTAATTACTATTTATTGATATAATAATATAATATAATCCATCTTTTCTTCTTCCAGCTATGCTTTGGTTGGCAACCAGTCTACCGCAGAAAGTAATGGCAACCTTCTACCCAGTCATGTCTCTTTCGAGAGATAATCTCTCAATTGACTGCATTGTTTTACTACCTTTGTTTTTCCCTTTTCATAGCCCGGCGTTGCCCGTGCAACTCAGAACATTTTAGTAATAGGACACGGTTATATAAAAAAAACAAATATATAAAAAATTGTTGTTTAAAAATTGTTTAAAACTTCCATTAAAAAAATCTATATTCTTTTGTTTTGCGTAAACGTGATTTGATGTTTTGTGTGACATTGTAAACAACATTGCGTTTGTTTATATTTCAAAATTGCCGGGAAAATATTTACATTTTTTGCTGACTAAATGAATTTAACATAAAAATAAAAATAAAAAAATTATTTTTTTACTGAAATTAGAAATATAAAAACTATTATTCTCCCAGTTCAGAAATTTTCAAAGAATATTTAAAAAGTAGAAATATAAAAACTATTACGCTCTCAGTTCAGAATTTTTTTTTCTTTAATATATTTCTTTTGTTTCAAAATTACGGGGAAAAATAATTACAAATTCAAAAATAACGGGGAAACATGTTGACCAAATGAATTTTTAAAACGTCAGAATAAAAATTAAATATAAAGCCTAATTTTTTAGTCGCTGTTGACACGTGTGATTTGATTTCTGTGACGTAATTTAGCAACCATCTTGGATCTTAGATGTTTTACAGAGCAAATGTAAACAATCTACACCATTGGCCAAAAAATGCGAAAGGGAAAATTGCCGAACTTAAACTCAAAAAGTGTGTCGACCTGGCTTTTCTCTGGATATGAGTCCATAGAAAGTTTGAATGGCGTAGCTTAAAAATGTAGACGTGCATAGGGAACAGTCACACACAGACTCACAGATTGCCTTTTATATATATATATAGATAAGGTACCTCTACTTTTGCGGCACAAATTTTCGATACCTAAGTTTAAAGATTTCATTGTAGATTTAAGTAAAAGCTTAATGATTAGATTTATTATTTCATTAAGTAAAAAATTCTGCTGTATTTCAGATAGAAATTACATAGATCGGAAGGTCACATTTAATTTTGATTTCTTAAATTTTTTTTTTAAAGCGGCCATTTTCTTAATTTTCGGAAAATTGTAAACAAACAAAAATTCATCGATTCTAAAAATATTTCAAAAGATTTCTGACACTTTATTTGAGTAAATTTAGAAAATTGAAAGTTACTTAAATCTGATTTTAAAGAAATATTACTTAGTTATAGCATAGAAAAGTAATATACAACCAATTATTAATGATTGGTCGTGTTCATCTGATCAAACTTTGACGAACTGTTACATGACGAGGCAATGACAACTTTCTACGCATGAGCATAAAAGCAATTTTCATAAATCTAAGGGAAGGAACAAATCTCTTAAATTCCGTAACCTTTTTATAATAATGGCAGTTTTAGTTAACCATACATGAAAATAAGGAACGTATTAAGTAACGTATTAAGTAAATAAAGATTACTTTAAAAGTAATTGCGTACCTCTACGTTTAATAATCTTTGCAAGTTTTGACTCGTAAATTTCGTTTCCACTTAATCATTATATTATCTGTAGGGAACAAACAAATACAGAATTTTACAAGATTTTAAACTGTTGAATTATTATAATTAAAATGTAAAAAAACTTGAAAAAATTCTTGTGAAAATTCATTATTCATCAATTTTTTTTTATTTCTTCAGATAATAATGTCCTTAATATTACTTATTTACAAAGGCAGTTAGAAGCTTTTCTAATTAAGTAATGTCATAGTTTTTTTGGGATTTATTATTTTTTAATTCAGAGCGGATTTTCATTTATTTGCCCACTAATTTGTAAATCACCTACTTTTTTTCTATCTCCAAAGACTCCTACTTCTAACAAAAAAAAAAAAAATTCTCAGCAAACAAAAAGCGAAATTTCATGAAATTAAGTAAGTGGGTGGTAACACATTTTTTTAAAAAAAATTTTTACTTATATTTTATAAAAATAGTTTTTTTTTTTAATTAATTTCATTTATTTGTGAATAAGTCCTGAACATTTCATTAAAATCGGACAATTATTTGATTTTTACAAGAATTTCCAAATTAATATGTTTTCTACGGAAAAAACGCGCAAAAAAATCAATGTTAATCGTTGGGGTAGGCGGTGACGTAAACAAAATATGATTTTAACCAAAATTTCGAACGTGTTAGAAAGGATTAAAAAAATTTCAAAATATATTTAAAAAATAATTTTGTCTTTCTTCTAAATATTAACATGAACATTTTGACGATAAAACTTTATTTTCATTAAGTTTGTGTCCTTTTTTCATCAGGCTATGCTGTTTTTCCCGCGAATTACTGGAGGCATCTAGTGTAGATACTTTTTAGATTGGTGATTGTTTTAATCATTTCCGGTTAGTCGATTATTGTCACCATATCTCACACATTAAAGGCATGAGCCCATAAGTTTAACCCCAATATTAATCATCAACGATTTGTAACTTTTAATACTTTGGCTCTCAACTTTTTCTATTTCATTATTATGTTTGAACATTTGTTTAAAGTAGCCATATTTTTAAGTTTGTATCCTTGTATGAAGAATCCGTTTCTGCAGGTGTCCACTCTCCAGAGACGGTTACAAAATGTAAACCTCTTGTAACTTCCTTTTCCGTGAACTCTCAGCAACATTGAAAAGTATTCTCCTGTAGCAAAACTTCATTCATATTCAAACGATGTATTCGCTACCTTCCTTTACCCACTTAGACATCTTATATGCTCAGCTTACAGCTGCTTTTGTCATATTTCTTGTTACTCTTGTTTGCCTGTATTTTCAGACTAAGTAGTTTTATTCATTCGCTTTTACTAGTTTTATTCTTGTGGCTTTTAATAAACCTGCCGATGAACGGAACTTCGTCTTCAGTGTCATAATTGCCTTAAGGCATTTATCTGGCTGTACAGTATAACCCGAATATAAGAGACTCGGATATAAGAGAAACTTAGATATAAGATAAATTTTCTCTGGTCTCAAATTAGAGCCTGTGGTACTGTATATAAAACATACAAAACCCGGATATAAGATAACTTTTATCCGGTTCCGATAATTCTCTTATATCAGGGTTACACTGTATTTGAAATACACACGCGTATGACACGGACGCGTACTTTCGGGGTGCAGAACACGCACACACACAGAGTTGTGAGTTCAATACCAGGCTATAGCAGTGGTGAACAAGTAACTTGCAGGGTTAAAGGTAGATAACTCATGACTTCCAATCGATGCATTACTACGCAAGAAATGAAGATAATATATCCCAGGGATTGTAATAAAGGGATCGGTTCGAAATCTTTAGTACCTGAAGAAGGCCGGAGCGTACAACGGCTGAAACGTCGTACAAATGCCAACAAAGATGTGGGCAATAGGCCGGATAATGTAAACACTGCACACACACACACACACACACACACACACACACACATATATATATATATATATGTATATACATGTCACCTTTCTGATCAGAGTACAATTAAACAACATTCTTAGAAAAGCATAGCAAAGTTGGTAATATCAGACAGATTTTAGTCAGCAATACAATAATCCTCATTCATACACAGTAAAAAGAATCTTCAGATATTTGAGGCCATCTACGTTAAATTCAAACAATCCACACTTAATAAAATCACGTTTAAATCTGGTTATAACACATTACATTGCATTTAAATATATGGTTCTGTTATCATTTCGAGCTCTCACGCGGTGTGACGTCATAGAACCGCATTACAAATTTACGAAATGCGTTTGCTATTTTTGGTAACTGTTATCGTTGCCTAGCAAAGTTTCATGCCAAGACAAAATAAAATCGTCGCTGATGGTGGATATTTTTTATGCTAACGTCTTTGTAACCTCTTTGAAGATGGCTCATGTGAGCCGAAAGCTTAGAACCAACTTAATAAAAAATTTTCCAAATGTTGGAGAATTTTTGTCTTTATTTTCACCTGAAATTAAAGCCAAAATACGATGTTTAGAATGGCTCATGATTAAACATAATAGACATTCATTGTCTCTTATATTTAACAGTATATGTTTAGAAAATTATCTGCTCCCTCGATACACTATAATTGTTTTGACTCTTTCTAAAATAATTTATTTCCAGTATTATAATACAATTAACTTTTGTTAAAAATAATGAAGAAAGATTTAATTCAGTTTATTCTTTTAAAAATGTCACATCTAACACGAAATTTCTAAAAATTTATATAAGTATAGTAGTGCTATGTCTTTCTGGGACCTCTAGTACTTGCTTGAACATTCTAGAACTTTATGGGATATTCAGAAACTTGTTTTCGATTATTTGTGTGTCATAAATTAAGCTTCCGCAACTTTTATTTATTTGTAAGGTTGTATGTAATGCTATAGCTATAAACTGTTGTGTTAAAAATACATAAGTACTATCCAATAATAAAAATCTTCTGAAATATTTATTTTTACCCTTATTTCGGATATGGTAAAATATAATTTTCTGCTTGACGAGTGACCATTTTCAGGAACTAAATTAATGAATGCCTTTATCATTATAGAAGCATATTGTCACAAAACATACACACACACACACACACACACACACACACACACACACACACACATATATATATATATATATATGTATGTATATATATATATATATATATATTGTGTGTATTTTGGCAGCATTTTCTCATTAATGCAGGTTTCATTGAATAATATAGACAAGTTTTGTCTATTAATTTTGTGTAGGATCCGTTCATACCGTCTGATATACTTGATGGTGATGTCGTTGAAAGACAACAAAAAATCACAGTATTTGTTGAATTTTTTATCAGGTCTAAGCTTTCGGCTCACATAAGCCATTATCAAAGAGTAAATATTAACACACAGTAAACATAGAACATTTAAGCTATTAACAATAAAGAGAATTGAATTGAAAATATAAGTCCATCCCTACCGTGGCGGATGGCCGAAGACAGTGACAAAATAGTGGTGTTGTGGTCCCTGGTCTGATTACAGACATTTGAGTACGTAATATCGAAATTGATTGTATTCAAACCAGGTTTAAATTGTTTAATGTAGAGTGCTTCGAGGATTTTTAGTTTCTGCTTATTATATATATATATACTACCGGCCATAATTATTAGGTCACCCCAGCTTTTTAAATGAACTGATGTATTTCATAGTATTTTTAGTATTTATTGCCAAGGAGATAATTCGAAATGAAAATAGAGTGGTTCTTTTTTAATACTTCACATGATATGTGCATCAAATGTTCTGTTCTGGTGTCCTGTTTTCGTATATATATCTGCATTCAGCATTTGAAAATAGTTGCCATGCAATTTACAAACTGAAAATACACCAAAAGAGAATATGTGGAAATGAGTGTGCATGTGTGCTTCTATGAAAAAGAGCTGGTGCATGCCGCGGAGCACCACTTGAAAAATTCTCTATTTAGATCTGTATTCAAATCTTCAAACAGATGTTGTAGATAAATATGGCTGTGTCACTGATAATTGCTTACTTTTAAATGCTACTCATTTTCCCATATATCTCTTTTCAAGATCACTTCTCATCTATCTATCTATCTATCTATCTATCTATCTATCTATCTATCTATCTATCTATCTATGTCAGTCTTGTTCATCTATCTATCTATCTATCTATCTATCTATCTATCTATCTATCTATCTATGTCAGTCTTGTTCATATCTATCTATCTATCTATCTATCTATCTATGTCAGTCTTGTTCATATCTATCTATCTATCTATCTATCTATCTATCTATCTATCTATCTATCTCATTCCGTTCATATCTATCTATGTCATTCTGTTCATATCTATCTATCTATCTATCTATCTATCTATCTATCTATCTATCTATCTATCTATCTATCTATCTGTTGTGGGGAATTACCTCCACACTAATATGAACTCTACCGGACGACATAAATACCGAGAGTTATCTACTCTCGGGGCAGTAGTAAGTAGCAGCAGCTACGATACTTATTTGTTAGTACGCCGTTCCGGAGCTAAGTACTATTATACACTATTTCCTCTGTACACTGTTTCTCTTTTGAAAGATAATATTCTTTTCCAACCGTATACCGTGTCCGAGTCTTTCTTGTGCCCTTTTTCCAAGAGCCACATCACTATCTATCTAATTTCTCTCTATGTAATCGTTATCATATCTATCTGTTAATCTCTGCTTCTCCACCCATTTATCTGTTCATTTTAACACCTATAAAACGAAACCGGTCTGTCGAACCTAACCTCCGACAAGAACAATTCACCGTACCTCCTTGGGCTCATGATATGATGTGGGACGATTATATTGATTCAGTTGTTCAATTGGTAAGTCATAAACTTGCCTCCCTGCGCCATCCTAGACATAAAGAAAACACCTGACGGAATCGAAAAGGTCGCAATAATAGTAGCGTAACAGGCTGATCTCTCTCTCTACCTATCTATCTTTCGCAGCCTTTTCATATCTATCTATATATCTATCTATCTCAGTCTGTTCAATATCTATCTATCTATCTATCTATCTATCTATCTATCTATCTATCTATCTATCTCAGTCTGTTTAATATCTATCTATCTATCTATCTATCTATCTATCTATCTATCTATCTATCTCAGTCTGTTCAATATCATATCTATCTATCTATCTATCTATCTATCTATCTATCTATCTATCTATCTATCTCAGTCTGTTTAATATCTATCTATCTATCTATCTATCTATCTATCTATCTATCTATCTATCTATCTATCTATCTATCTCATTCTGTTCATATTTCGCTTGCCAATTTCTATACCCATTTCCTCAGCCACAAGCAAAGAAACTTTGTGAACTTCATTCTTGGTAAATCTGTATTTATGAAACAAGAAACCAAGAACGGAAAGAAAGTTACAAAGAAGAACAGGAAATCTTTGCTGCGGATTTGGAAGTGGGTCATCTGTTTTCAAGCAATCATTTGCCAGTTTCTTTTTTAACTAATGTCAAAGGAAATTCATCATTTCTATGATATATATATATATATATATATATATATATATATATATATAATAAACACACCCACATACATCAGATCACATAAGACGTGCCAGATCATATGGTAGCTTCCCCTATGTGGTTAGGGGTCGCAGGTTCGAATTCTGCAGAATGACACACATTTTCGTAATAAAAGTTTATCGTAAATAATCAGGCCGGTAGATATAAATATATAATACAGTTTAATTAAAAACAGAATATCTACTTAATATACGAGTATCGATCAAAAATAATGTTCAAACAAATCATTTCATCTATCTATCTATCTATCTATCTATCTATCTATCTATATATATATATATATATATATATATATATATATATAGTAGTGTGCAAAAGTATTTGGACAAAAACTATTTTATCTTTTATGAGCCATATTCCTAGAAAATAAACAATTTAATTAAAGTAATTTTATTTGATTTTCTCAACAAATGCTTTAACATCAAAAAATACTTGTTACAAAATAAATTTAATGTTTAGCTCTTTGCTTTGATCACAGCCTTCATTCTGTCAGGCATTGACATCACAAGCTTCTTTAATGTATCTAATGGTATCTCCTGCCAAGCAGCTTGTATTTGTTCCCAAAGTGTGTCTTGCAAAGTAACATTAGATTTATCAATTCAAGAGTGGGGAATAAGAAAAAAGTCAGTCATATCCAAGGATAATAGAATAATGAGTAGTTTCAAAATAACTTGTTTAATAGAAAATAGTAAAAATGAAATATAACTTCTTTTTAATACATTTCTTTTACACCTAGTTTTAAATAATCAATATTGATTAGGAATTTACTTGGCTTTTTTCCCTGTATTTGAATTTCAGTGAGGTTTTTAGAAAAATCACCCCTGACCTAATACTTTTGCACACTCCCGGTAGTGTGCAAAGAAGTGTTAGAACAGGGCTGATTTTAAACTTTATTTTGATGCCTCATAAAAGATAAAATAGTTCTTGTCCTAATACTTTTTGCACAGTACTATATATATATATATATATATATATATATATATATATATACGGTAATTATTATTATTATTATTATTATTATTATTATTATTATTATTATTGTTGTTGTTGTTGTTGTTGTTATTTTTCATCATATTTCGATTTCTGCTATGGTAGGACAACCTACCAAGTCTGCGGGAAGACCTAATGCAGGTCATGGTGTGTCGTTATGGTTCCATTTCATGTTTTTTTCTATCTCCCTTATCATCCCTAGCGTTACATAGACAAAGTTATCCTTAGTGTGTGCGCTGTTCTTAACAAGATAATTTTTCGTATATCTCTTAAGCTTGGGTTTCCAGGAATTCTTCAGTGTGTTGTTTTGTTCCATTTTTTATCATTCCAAGTGCACCTACTATCACTGGCACAACTCTTGTTTTCAATTTCCACATTTTTTCTATTTCAATTTCCATGTCTTTATATTTTGACAGTTTTTCGAATTTCTTGGTTGCTATGTTACAATCCGTTGGACAAGCCATATCAATTAATAGGCAAATTTTTTCTTTCTGATTTTTAACAATTATGGATGGCCTATTTGCTTCAATTTTTCTGTCTGTATAGATGGTGTAATCCCATAGAATGGTGACATCTTCTATTTCTGTAACCGGTGGTGGGTGATGTTCATACCAGTGTTTGTTTACAGATTTTCCATAGTGTTTGCGCATTGTCCAATGTAAATATTGCCCCACTCTCTCGAAACGATTTTTATATTCATTTGGGGCAAGTACAGAACAACCTGTCTATTGTTTCTTGGTGTTTATCACAGAACCTGCATTTTGGATCCACATTATTATGTATAATATTTGCCTGAAAGTTTCTAGTGAAAATTTTGATCTTGCGCTGCAAGAATAAAGCCTTCAGTCTCAAACTTTAATCCAGATGCACGTAACCATCGATGAGTATTAACTTTATCAACATTGGATTTTTGGCACGTTCTGGATATTGGCCATGCAGAGGTTTGTCTTGTCAGCGTTGTTTCATCTGTTCAAGAGCTTTATCTTTGGCTTTCATTTTCATATTTTTTGCCGCAATAGTTGGTTCTTGGCTTCTGTTTTGCTTTTCTACAGAATCTACTAAATGTAAATCTTGTTTGTGTTTACTGCCCTCTTTTATTACTGAATATTGTTTCTCTCTGTTTTCATGTTGTTTGACTCATTGTATCATCCAGTCCTTTGTTGTTTCTATGTATGTTAGTAAGCCAATAGTTGTTGTCTTGTATGACAGTTTTAGCTGAATAAGACCTCTTCCTCTTTCTTTACGGGGTATGTATAGACGGTCTGCATCAGCTTTTGGATGATGCATCTTATACTTAGAAAGAAGCTTTTTCTCTTGTTTTAGAATCCATTCACTGATGTCGTTTAGAGTCCAGTTTAAGATGTTGAAAGTATATTGGATAACTGGGATTGCAAGGCTATTAATGGCCATAATTCTGTTCTGAGAATTCAATTCAGTTTTTAATATCAGTCATAGCCTTTTATAGTACTCTTTACGCACTATTTCTTTTATTTTTTTATGGTGAATCTTTTCACTCTCATATACACCTAGGTATTTATAAGCTTCTTCTGGCTTTAATTCTTTTATTGTTACAGCAGGGTCTAAGCTAATTGAGGATGTTTGTTGTAGCGATCCACATAAAACTGTAGCTTTAACTCATTTATTCAAATTGAATTTCATTCCTGTGTTTTCGCGGAAGCATTTTACAGTTTGCAGAAGTCCTTCTAGCTCGTTATCATTCTTAGCATACAACTTGAGTCATCCATGTAAAATAGATGGCTTATTTTCTTGTGGGCTATTTTATAACCACATTCTGTCTTGTTGAGTTCATTGGTTAGTGCTATTAATGATATGCAGAATAGTAAGGCAGTCAAAGAGTCACCTTGAAATATACCTCTTTTGATGTTTATTTCACCAGACTTATAGGTTCCATTTATATGATTGAGGTAAAGGGTTGTTTTTCATATCGACCTGCATTGTTTGATGAAATTGATGATGACATTTCCTTTGACATTAGTTAAAAAAGAAACTGGCAAATGATTGCTTGTATATATTTAAAGTCTCTAAGATACAGGAATGTGGTACACTATCGAATGCCTTACGATAATCTATCCAGGCAGTGCTAAGATTTTTCTTTCAATTGTAGCAGTTTTCCAGGATCATTCTGTTAATAAGCAATTGGTCTTTACAACCGTAACAGCTACGTTTGCACCCTTTTTTGTTCAAGCGGTAATATGTCATTTCTTTCCTAGAAGAAATATGTCTGTTTTGTTAAAATAGATGTTCATAGTTTGTATGTTGTCGGAAGGCATGTAATTGGTCTGTAGTTCGGGTTGTTTCTGTCACTATTCTTGGGTAGAAAAAATGTAATTCCTTTAGTCATCCATGGAGGAATTTTAGTGGGATAGTTAACCCTTTCTTGAAGTTCTTTGGCCAGTTTTTTTATGTGCTGTATTTAAATAATATAGCCAAAAGTTAGGAATTTTATCTATATTATTATTTTTATTATTATAGCATACTGCAACAAAGTAACTATAAAGTTTCGGTGTTATAACTTCATCACTAGGCAGTAAATTGTGATTAATTTATTTGATAATATATATAGATACGGAAATGTAAAGAATAAAATAAAGATAAAAACATAAAAACATAAAAACAAAGAGGTCATTCAATGAGATGAACCATGTGAGGTTGGGAGCTTATGACAGTTTACAGAATGGTGTGTGTAAGATTGACAGTTTCAATGTTTTGCCACAGAAAGTCAGACATATCAAAAATTTCAAACAGGAAAAAAAGAAGAAAGGAGAGAAAAGAGAAAAGAGGAAAAGAAAAGAGAAGGACTAAAGCGATAGAAAAATTGAATATATATATATATATATATATATATAATCTTGAAAATGTTTTAGATATTCTACAAATCTATGGGTAATAGATATTTCGCAGCTAATCAGCCGCTCATCAGACCCAAGTCATAAAACAGTTAATGTTTAAAATCATCCAGAAAATCGTCACATACAGACACTCACGTGCCCATAACAAGAATATATATTTGTCACGGCAACCTGCAAAACATTTCCTCGCTCATTCAAAAACCAAAAAAGAGAAAAACATAGAAAAATTTTAAAACGTATATATATAGGTTGAGACCGAAAGATTATATATATATATATATGGTTTATCAGAAACACTTTTGCAAACTTTGCCGGCGAGTTCTTCACACTAAAGCAACGACAGGTGCTCAAATAAACACATTTCTTTTTTGAGTTGTGTTTAAAGTTTACAGTAGACGCTGTTAAATGTACATTACAAGATCCAACCCAAACATATTTCTACACACTTTGGAGGTGGGCTCCAGACATCACAAACATACGTCCAAAAGGCCCTCGTTGTATCTCAACACACCCCCTCTTAAAAACAAACAAACAAATCTTCAAAATGCCCTTCGTTTGCTTCTCCACATGCATACACCCACCGGATCATTGACTGGCTGAGCATTTCAAATACTCCTACACGTCGTCGAATATTTTCACAGTCCCCACTGATACGTTGGTGAATATCTGCTGCATAAACCATGTGGCACTACTGATAAAAAGGCGAAGGATTCAGGTTGGGAGAACGTTTACAACATGGAACAGGTCCTTCAACTATCATCTTTCATTGTAGAATTCAGCCAGCGCTTCGCGAACAATGTGGCGTTGAATCATGCAAACAGCCACATATTAGTAGGGGTACATCCTCGGGCAGATGTGAAAGTGTGTTCAACATAATGTTTCTGTAGACAGCTCCTGTAAGTGTACTGGTAAAACCAGACAGTTACCATATGGTCCTACCATTAATCGTAAACAGATGCTGATCTATAGCCTGTATTGTGCCATGGGGATTATGATCAACCATCAAATAATGATTGTGTAAATTTGTTATTCCATCTCTTCCAAATGTTTGCCTCATCCGTAAACAAAACTAAAAAGACAAACAACGGATTGGTAGTTCATGCAAAAGACCATCGGAGAAAAGTTCTCCCATGGTAAGTTGGATTTGGAGTTTTGCTTAACCACATATTAACACCTCTATGGGTTATTTAATGCCAAAAAGGTAAGGTTTTAAGTTCAGTGATAGTGAGAAGGTTGATTTAGTCAGATTTTGATGAAAAAAAAAATTTATATTTGGAAAACTGAAGATGTCTTCCAGTTTTGTATTCAAAAATGTATTGCTGGTAATGATTTTTTCCTTCAAAAATGTATTGTTGAGAATATTTTTCCTCTAAAAATGTATATTTTTCTATAAAAGTCTATTTTTATATATATATTTCTATAAAGGTCGATTTTTATACTTTCATATTTTTATGTTTTGACCCCAGTTTGGGCGAAGACTATTTGCCCATAGTTGGGACCCTAACAGGTGCTACCACCGCGAGTCAGGGTGGACATGGGAACAACAGCAATTAAGAGGTGGTTTCATGCTTCTCACAACATCCTAATTAGAGGCTTTGCTACCGGATATAGTTTACTGTCATACTCAGGACCAATCCCGTGGTAAGTGGAAAAAGACCTCGTTCACGTTGCAAATAATACAAATATAGGAACCCTCCATGCGGGATATACGATATGGTAGGGCCGTTTGACGTGTGCTGATATCTGGATAGTCCCCAGTAGCCTGCAGAATGTATTCTTTAAGATCAGGTCTACGAGCGGATCTCAGCCTTTCTCCGTCACTAGTTTGTGATGCTGTAGATTCGGTTTCAGCAACGCGGAGCTAAACAGGAGTAAAGGTTGAATGATTCAGTTGCCTTCGATCTAGAAACGCAATCTGATATAGCCGTGCTGCTTCGCGTCCATCATCATTCGTGCGGTCGTATGTAAAAATGATATATGCCTGCTTACGGCATGAATATCCTACCATTGTTAAACGGAACACTAATCAGTTAACTCACATATTGTGTATGGGTATACAAATTTAGATAGATAGATAGAACGATAGATAGATAGATAGATAGATCAGTCAGTTAAGTGTCATTCGTGATACTCGCTTTGGGCGATCATGTCTCGAAAAAGACATGACTAACTAGGCAGAAGATTATCCCGCAGTAGGTTGCCATTGCTTTCTGTGGAAGACTGGTTGCCAGCCACGGCTATAGAACCCAATCTGTCCTGTTATTTAACCCATAACTGGAGGGTAGAGACGGATTAATACCTTTCCCAAGGGGATTTGTGCGTAAATGAATGCAAGGAATTCAACTAGAATTCGAACTTGGCTTGTCGTTCCGAGTCGATATCCAATGCACATGACAACACACATCCAGATAGATAGATAGATAGATAGATAGATAGATAGATAGATAGAATATTATGTACTGAGATAATGAATAAGTGTTATGCTGACTAAGGTTGGGGGGGGGGGAATCCCACAGTGCAGAGATTTCTGATTGAAGAACTATGCAGATTTTTAAACGCTCTCTCGCTTGGGTTGGCCAGTTGCCATGGCAACAGGACTCATAAAAAGATTTGTTGAACATGCAAACATAATGTTATCTGCTTTTTACCTACTGCTTTTTGGTTGTTCTTCTTTTTATTGTTGTATCTAATCAATTTATCTTCATATTCTTATTTTTCCCGCCTTCAGTGTCTGCTGCTAAAACATTCTCCGTATATTATTCACACAACACTTACTCCCTCTTCCACTGTCCTTTACTTTTTATTAACATGGCTAGATATAAACTGACTCGAGTAGATATATAAATAGACCGGCAGACATGATTTATGATTTAAAAGCTTAAGTTTTAGTAGACAAATAGTGATCGTCAACTTCACCGCCATTTTCATAAATCCCACTATTAATGATTTATAATCCTATCACCCCAATCGAGGCATATTACTGCCACTGTTGTGCAGTGGGTTACATAGGAGGTAAGTTATAAGACAGAGTGACAAGTTAAAGGGGGTGTAAGGAAGTGGGTAAGAGAAGGATGAGAATACTGATGAGCGTGGAGTGGACGGAGAAAGGAGCAAGAGAGAGCTGAAACAGATTAGTGAGATAGGAGATGTCTATTGACTTTACATTTATATTCTTGGAGATTGTAGCTGTAAATGGAAGAGAATTCCACAGGCAGGAAGTGAGAGAAAAAAGCTGATGGAGTAGAATTTGCGTTTACATTTTACTGTTTTCACGGTAAAAGGTTGGAACCTAGTTGCTAATCTTGTGGCTCGGGTAAATTCATATATAGTGGGCAGCAGTGAGCTAAGTTCATCGGAGGAGACGCCTTGAAAATATTTGAAGAGATAAAGGGAAGCCACATTGCGCCGGTGAGAAAGGGAGATTTGTTTTTTTTTGTGGGGGGGGGGGGGGGTTAGCGTCATATCAACTTTTTATTAGTCATTTAATGCCAAAATTTAATTTCTCTTGGGGGTATTAGTTAGAGAACTAACATAATATAAGTCATACTCATCAACATGCTGCATAAATTTCATGTTACCGTCATGATATTTATGTGAATTACCGCTCCTATACCATAATCATTAGCATCTAAAACCAATACGACTTCTGATGTTGGATCATAGTGCCCTAACAGTGAGTCTGACATTAGTATTTTTTTTTATTTCTTTAAGCGCCTTCTGACAATTGATCAGTCGAGTTCCACTTTCCGCCCTTTTTTAGACAAGTTGTTCAGTGGGGCTCTCAATTTCTGCATTTTAGGTATAACAGAACTGATCGTCCAAATCCTGATGAAGAGAGCGAGAAGCAGAATCAGAGCAGAGATAGGACAAAACAGTGCAGTTTCGTCAAAGACACTGGAACAAGGAATGTCATATTTATGATTAGGATGCTCTCTCAAAGAGCAATACAAATGAAGAAGGACTTATACCTGTGCGTTATTGATTATGCGAAGGCGTTTGACAAAATACGCCACAAAGAATTGAAGGAGATGCTCGGCGGCCTGGACATATTTGGGAAAGACTTAAGAGTAATAAAGAATCTTTACTGGCAGCAAACAGCTTGTACACGGACAGGTAATGAATTCAGCACATATACAAAGATAGAAAGTGTAAGACAAGGGTGTGTCTTTTCACCGGATCTGTTCAAATTGTGCAGCGAGAATATTTTGAGGACCCTAGAAGTTACGCCTGGATTTGTCATAGGAAACCACGATTTAAACAACCTAAGGTACGCAGATGATTCAGTCCTGATAGCAGACACAGAAAGGAAACTACAAGACATCCTACAGAAGGTAGCTGAAGAGAATGATAAGAAGAGACTACAAATAAAGTGCAAGAAAACCGAATGCATGGTCATCAGTAAAAAGGGCAGCCCAATATGCCAAATACAGTTCGGAAATACCAGAATCAAACAGGTACAAAAATCTAAATGCCTGGGAAGTGTTATAACAGAAGATGGAAAGTGCGACACAGAGATCCGAAGGCGAACTGGCATGGCGAAAGAAGCATTCCAAAAGTTGAGTAAAGTATTAAGAAACAGGATAATTTCGCTAGAAACAAAGAAGAGAGCACTGGATTGCTATGTGATGTCAGTTCTTCAATATGGCAGTGAATGCTGGACAATATTATCGAAGATGAAGGAAAAACTTAAATCAACTGAAATGTGGTTCTACAGAAGGATGCTGCGAATATCATGGATCGAGCATGTGAGCAATGATGAGGTTTTGGAAAGAATGGAAACGAAATGGAAATTAATACTGAGCCTTAGAAACAGACAACTGAAGTTCCTGGGGCATGCAATGAGGAAAGAGGGCTTGGAGAACCTGATACTAACAGGCCAAATAGAGGGAAAAAGAGATAGGGGAAAGCAACGGATAACATATTTGAAAGACCTGATCAGATTGATGACGGAACGAGGGTTGCATGGTGCAACAGGAGAAGGCGTGCTAAGAGCCACTACGGATAGGGAGACGTGGAAAGCCATGGTCGCCTACGTCCTGAAGGGACAGGGCACATAGAAGAAGAAGAAATTTGATAATAGTTTGCTGATTTCAGAAGTGCTTGAAACATAGTAACGTTTGTTGAAGAGAAGACATATTGCACGTACCCGTGATCTGGTCGAGGATCATTTTTTTTTCAATTTGTACTGTTCTTGATTTTTTTTTCTTGATACTGAGTTTGAACAGTATTCACGTATTTAAAAGAAAACATATTTTCACATGTCCGATATATTGTTCCTTACATACACTTTTAATTATTATATCCTCCAAGTAACCAATGTTAAACCAGAATCTTCAAGCCTGGTATCCGTAATATAGCTGGAGCTACTTTTATACCAAATGGAAGTCAGTTGAACTTATAGAATTCCTTAACTCTGAACATTCTTCTTCAAGCCTTATTTGTAATTAAGAAAGTCTAAAATTTTATGGTCCTAGGTATGACAGTAAACTGCATCCGGCAGCAAGGCCTCTCATTAGGAGGTTGTGAAGAGCATGGAACCACCTATTAATTGCCGTTGTTCCCAGGTCGACCCTGACCCGGAGTGGTAGCACCTGTTATGGTCCCAGCTATGGGCAAATAGTTAATAGGGTCAAAACACCGTGAAAGTATAAAAATAGACTTTTATAGAAAATATGCATTTTTGAAGAAAAACTATCACCAGCAATATATTTTTGAATACAAAACTAGAAGACATCTTCCGTTTTCTAAAATTAAAAAAAGATTACAAAAAAAAAACTTTTCACCAAACTCTGACTAAATCAACCGAACACTGAAGCCGAACATTAAAAAATACCTTAAACCCCTAACTTTTTGGCATTAAATAACCCACATGGGGTTGATATGCCGTTAAACAAAACTCAAATTTAAACTCAAATTCTAAAAAAATCTCCACAGTTTAACCTCGCAAAAATTTCCTCTGGACTTGATAATGGGTAGTTACAAGATTATAGACAGTTGTTTAACCCTGTCAAAAAATAGGCAAAATTACATATTTCAGTGATTTTTTTTTTTTTTTTTACATACTCTGTTGGTGCTGCCCGTTTTGAATAATTAATTACAACTTTTTTTACAAGTGTGTCTAATTCTTTGTTCACTTGATCCAATGCTGCAAATGTTAAACTCAGTTTAGGTTTAAACACTGGAGTCGATCCTTTTTCACTTAAAATTTCGCTTTGAATTTTGAACATCGATCCAACTCATTCGACAGAACATCCGGAAAACATTTTTTATAATTATTGCTTTAAAATTTTCTGTTTTTTTTTTTTTGTTGTTTTTTTTTAAATAGTTCACTTGTCCATTATGTTTTTGCAACAAATATTTATGGCTAAATCCCATAACTCGAATAATCACATCCAGCCAGGAGCGAATGAGTTTGCAGTAATTTTTAACAGATAAACCTTAGCTTTTACACAGTTGTTATGAAATGAAACGTTGCAAATCATTTCCTCAATAATTTCTAATCGGACTTCTTTTTAAAATAGGTTTTCCGTTTGCTTTTTATGTTGTTTCATTGATTATTTATTGTAAACTGTATCCGGAAACAAGGCCTCTGATTGGGAGGTTGTGAGGAGCATGAAACCACCTCTTAATTGCTGTTGTTCCAAGGTCGACCCTGACCCGGGGAGGTAGCACCTCCTAGTGGGGATCAAAACATTATGAAAGTATAAAAACAAACTTTATCAAATATATGCATAAAAATTTTGAAGAAAAATATTACCAAAAAACCTTTTTGAATGAAAAATATAACCAAGAAAATATTTTTGAAGGAAAAATATTACCAACGAAAATACGTTTTTGAAGGAAAAATGTTACCAACAAAAATACGTTTTTGAAGGAACTAATGCATCGGCATTAAATTTTTTTTTTTTTAATCATTTCACCCCTAGCAAGGCATTCCATTGCCACTATTGCGCATGGGGCTACACAGGGGAAGGTAAAGAGGAGGAGTGGTTAGGTGTAGGAAATGTCAGAAGGAAGGTGATAGATGGGTAAGGATACCGAGGATGAGGGTTGAAGGGAATGAGGATGATGGGAAGAGTGTTTGAAAGAATGGGAGCGAGTTAGTGTGTTAGGCGGTGTCTATTGACCTTACATTTAAACTCCTGGAGATTGTAACCGTCGGAGAAGCAATCGTGTGGAAGGGAATTCCACAGTCGGACCCTAAAGGGTTGATATGCCGTAAATCAAAGCAAATCATTGATTATTGTGATATCATTACCAGTGTCTAGTTATATCTTTCATCTCCATTATTCATTTTCACATACACAAATTCTCTTTGGTTTTCCGTATTGATTTTTCCTCTTCAACGCTTTGTGCGAATTTTTTCTTGTAAAATCTTTCCCTTGCTTTAGTTTTACAGTGTATATTTTTATGCCCTACCTTTTCATACTGGTAGCACTTTAAATTCTAAAATGAACCGTCGTCTCCGAGATGTAATCTTCAATACCTAAAAAATGAATTAATTTTTTTCCATTTTTCCACATTTTTCTTTCGCTTGTATGCATATACATATTTTCTTCAGATTTAGGATTCTCTGACATTCGTTTGATATTTCCTGTAGCGTAATCTTATTACTCTGTTCAAGTTTCGTTAGAATTCTCGTACGTCTTTCTGCGTCTTTTTCGCCGTTAACCCATGAACGTAAATTGATCCATTAATCATTGTTTAATCTGAATTTTTCCCATTTCTTCTTAACGATTCCAGCATATGTGAAAAAAATCTTCGTTTTCTTTTTCCGTCCGATTCATGCATTTCCAATGAGTATTGAATAACGAGCTTTTCTCGTTGAAAAGGTAGTCACAATATTTAACCTTTTTTTCAAAAGAAGTTATTTGCTTTTTTCCCCTAATACAAAATTACAGCATTTTTCATGTTCTAAAGGTGCTAGCTTTCTCAACAAAAGCCTTCTTTTATCTTGTCTTCCCAGTCGTTTCAATCTTCTCTAAAAATTTGTTCGTATGTTCTAAAATAAGCAGAAAATTAATTCCATCATTTGAATTGTATGTAAATTCCGATATATCATTTGCGACCGCGTCCGGAGTGCTATAACTAGGGGAATTTTCCGTTTTCTTCTAAAATTTTTCAATTAACTTTTGTTGTTGTTTCTGGAGAATCAACAACTGCTGATGGAGCTGTTGTTGCTGTTTCTGTTGTTGTATTTTTACCACTTGACGTAATATTTCTTCCACATTTGAAAATTATCTGATTTTTTTTTTTACACACTAAAAAGGAAAAATTACCAACGTGATCCCAAATTCCCGTCGTCACTGTTTACTATACCTCGTATGAGTTTAGATTTCTCGTCGCCACTGTTATAATTCGCTTACTAGCAGTTATAATATTAAGGTTTGCTTAGGCTACTCGCTGTGCCGTCTGTTAGAAATACTCTTGACTGACTTACAAATAAACTGCAAGAAAACCGAATGCATGGTCATCAGCAATAAGAGCAGCCCGAAATGCCAAATACAGGTGGGGGATACTAAAATCAAGCAAGTACAAAAATCTAAGTACTTGGGAAGCGTTCCAACGGAAAACGGAAAGTGCGACACTGAGATCCGAAGGCGAATTGGAATGGCCAAGGACGCATTCCAGAAGCTGAGTAGAGTATTAAGAGACAGGAAAGTTTGAAGGACCTGATCAGATGGATGACAGAACGAGGGTTGCGTGGTGTAACAGGAGAAAGCGGACGGATAGAGAGACGTGGAAAGACATGATCGCCTACGTCCTGAAAGGACAGGGCACATAGAAGAAGAAGAAGTTAATTTTTGTTCACTGGTACTTCTCATTTACTCCACAACAGACACACGCAAGACATTTTGAATGGAAGATGAACGGAAGAAAATAATGCATAACCTACATAAACTTGTGCTTATGTTTGTCTGAATCGGGATAAGAAAAATGACAAACTTTAATAAGGGCTACAAAAATCGGGAAATTGTGGAGAGGGCTAAACTCATACATGTTATGAAAGGAAACGGTGCGTAAAAGAAAAAAATCTCAAGGGGAATTTATAAATTACAACCTGTGAGAAATATTATATTGTGTTATAAATGATTTATGTTTTTCCGTATCAAATCTATTTTTCAAAAAAATGAAAGAAAATTGCATTTTATTTAGATACTATCAGTTTAGCCCAGCTTCACTCAGTTAGTTTAAGGAATAATAAGAATAAAAAAAAACATATAATGAATTTACATAGCAAATACTTACAAAACGTCCACCCTTGTCACTTTTATAGATACAGATAGCAGTTTAGCCCGGTTTCACTCGGGTAGTTTAAGAAATAATAAGAATAAAAAACATATGATGAATTTACATAGCAAATACTTACACAACGTCCACTCTTGTCAGTTTTATAGATATAGAGAGCAGTTTAGGCCAGTATCACTCAGGTAGTTTAAGGAATAATAAGAATAAAAACAAACATATGATGAATTTACATAGCAAATACTTACAAAACTTCCGCCCTCGTCACTTTTATCGATACAGATAACAATGTAGAATGTCTTTATTAGATTAGGGTGGGAGGGGGAGAGGCAACATATATAGATATAGATAATATAAAGTGGGGTGATCGATTCTATATTATAATCAATACATAAACTGATCCCTGACTTTGTGGGGTGGTAATATATATTTTTCTGCCTCTAATTTTGTCTTTCTGAAAAGTTTCAAGGTGTCGTTAGCGTTCTAAAATTTTGATCTACATCTGAGCGCAACTCCCGTCGAGCTAGACCGCAAAATGCAGACGCTAAGTCGAATCTATCAAACAAATACTTACACAACGTCCACCCTCGTCACTTTTATAGATATAGATATATTTGCCAGTATTTGTTGTGAATTATCAGCCAGCCCTTTGAAACATTTTGAATAAAACTTCGCAGATTTCGATGTGCAACAATTTTCGACGAACTCTTGAATCAGATTTTCAATCGCGAATGTTTTTCTTCATTGTGCAGCGACCAATCGGTTGGTGCCAGGTCGTGTAAATATGGCGGGTCAGATAAATATGGAGGTAGGGTAAATATGGCGGGTCAGTTAAATATGACGGATCAGATAAATATGGCGGTCCGGGTAAATATGACGGGTCTGGTAAATATATCAGGTCAGATAAATATGGTGGGACAGGTAAATATGGCGGGTCAGGTACATATGGCAGGTTGGATAGAAAAGACCAACTGATTTTCATTTTTTTCCTTGTTTTTTTCTTGTTGTATGCGACCTTGCGTATTCCTATTTTTGAGCGAAAATCGATTTTCGATCAAACTTTTATAGAAGCATTGCAGCTGTTTGACGTATAATTGGGCATTTTGCGTTGCCTTTTGTTTCATTTTAAAAACTCAAAATGAATAATATCCCAACAAATCAGACAAATATTATCTTTTTTCCTCAGAAATCAGTTTTTGGAGTCGTTTGTGGAGATTTATCCTACAATTTTCGTTGAATATTGAAAACTGTAATCCATTTTTAACCACCTGTAATGATATATTTATATTTAATAGGAGTAGTTAGTTTCGACTATCGTCTCATTTGCAAATCTCATATTTTAAATAGAAATAGAAATCTTTCAGTTGTTTTCTGTTTAAAATTAGTTTTTCAGTTCCTTCTAAAGTC
The DNA here is from genome assembly GCA_037127315.1 of Ascarosepion bandense. Classification (NCBI taxonomy): domain Eukaryota; kingdom Metazoa; phylum Mollusca; class Cephalopoda; order Sepiida; family Sepiidae; genus Ascarosepion; species Ascarosepion bandense. The sequence continues at coordinate 801,612 of JBBBDQ010001437.1, forward strand.
ATCTCATTCTCTTTTACAATCAGTAGTTCCTTGAATTTTAGTGACATTATCACATTGCTTGCAATTAATTTATAAAAAAATGAATGAAAGAACGGTAAGTTAAAATGATACATTTCACATTGCAATTGGTTCCATTAAACAGAAATGATTCAGTCTAATATATACAAATATTAATGAAAAAGAAAAATGATATTACGAATTACAGCGAAAATATCGAATATAAACGATAGTTACCGAGAATCAACGAAAATTCAATGACATTTGAAGACATATTGCTGGAATTGTACCGCAATCATTCGAAGTGATTGTGCAGCCACACAAAGGTAGTCGCACAATTCTGTACGACATTTGACCTGCGAGGATTTTGAATAGAGTGGGATATTATTCATTTTGAGTCTTTAAAATGAAACGAAACGAAACGAAACAAGATAGATAGATAGATAGATAGATAGATAGATAGATAGATAGATAGATAGATAGATATAAAGAAACTAGATAGATAGATAGATAGATAGATAGATATGAACAAACTAAGATAGATAGATAGATAGATAGATAGATAGATAGATAGATAGATAGATAGATAGACGCATATATACATACTACGTGATGAACCTAGGCAGATAACTAGCTAGATAAATAGATACATAGAGTATTTGCTTCTCTTTTTTAGAATGAAGATTTTTAGATGTGTTTGTGTATATAGTCTAGCCAATTGCGTTCTGTTTTTTATTTTATTTTATTCATGATTTTATTTCTTTGTTATTAAGAATGCTATATCTTGATAAAATAGATGCTGTGCCGAGAAACATGCAGTATTACAGAAAAATGGGTGTTAATTTTCCAACATCGCATGCACCCTCACACACAGTCATATATATATATGTATATATATATATATATATATATATATATATATATGGTGTAGATATAGAAGAATCCAAAGGAGTATCCTGTGGTAGGAGAGCTGTACTCTATATATATATATATATATATATGTGTGTGTGTGTGTGTGTGTGTGTGTGTGTGTGTGTGTGTGTGTGTGTGTGTGTGGTGTAAATATAGAAGAATCCAAAGGACTATCCTGTACATAAAGTGGTAGGAAAGCTGTAAATATATATGTATATAAATACATATTGAGCAAATATATAAATATATGTAAAAATAAAGAGAGTTATTCCATGGTTAAGCGGACGTATAGGCTTATTTCAGGCGAACCATCGTCAGCTTCCGTCTTTATTTTACAGAAGATTTTGCATGAATGAAATTCAGAAATAAAGACCCCCCCCAAAAAAGCCCAAAAACAGAAATAAAAATAATGATCGCTCCCTTAGAAGTAAAAATTTAACAAAAAAAAAAAAAATATATATATATATATATATATGAAAAAGTAATGAGCATGTTTCCCTTTAAATAGCTTCTTAAGAGATTTTTCAAAAATGAATAATTTTAAAAGGTTTTAAATCATTCGTCTTTAAAAATCTCTGAAGAAGTTTGTTAAAGTGAAACATGTTAGATTAATGACACTTTTTCCTACCTGCTTTTAACTTATTTTATTTATCTTGTCAGATTTCAATGCCTATATTCAACTCACACACACACACACGCACACACACACACACACACACACACACACACACACACACACACATATATATATATATATATATATATATATATGGCTTTAAAAAGAACAGACGTCATATTGTTTAAACCCGAGGAACCTTTCAGCTAACTCTTATCAAGGGTTCTCGTTGGCTTTAATTTTAAGGGAAATAAGGAAAAGGAGAAGGCAAAATAAATTACTTACAATGCTGGGAGATGATGGAACTCGTTTAAAAATAAATTTATTGAAAAAAAACAACACATAAAATGTAAGGGGGGTGTACACATGTAATTCCACAAGAGTGTTTAAAAGTGAAAAAATGTTACACTCACAGACTCACCAGCAATTGTAAGGAGCATAAAAACCGCTCTTTCTATCTGCACAGGTTCGGCTGTTGAATTTTCAAGCAAATTGCTTCCAAAATACGTAGATGATGTGTAGACCGAGCGCTGTGCAAGACAGTAAACCAGCTGTCCTCATATGCCGAGGCACACACTTGATTGTCCAAAAGATGTCGGCCAATAGCGGAATCCAGAACAGATTGTGTTGTTCTTATAGGTCTGAGAGAGCCACTGGAACGTATATTAGCGGGGATGTGTTGTGAAACCAGCGTCTCCAACCTCAGATCGGTACGTTCTATGTATGCCGCATCACAACAGCATTTAAATTTGTAAACAATGGAACTTTTTCGAAAATAAGACAACCTATCTTTACTGAAGGAAGGAAACACAGGTCTAGTCTGAAAAACAACACGTAACTGGACCGCAAAATAACAGGACGAAACACATGCCGAAACTCTGTCGGCTACAGTTTGACATCTTCTACCAAGCCAGAGTATTTTCAGATACAAGGGACAACGGCTAGGTCCTTCAACCTTAGGTTCTTTATAACGTTTGATCTTGCGATCAATTACCCGTTTCACCACATTAACCGGGTACCCGTTGCCTTCAAAAATCTCCTGCAAGCGAATTAATTCGCTTTCTAAACATTCAGGAGAACAAATATTCAAGGCACGGTGAACCAAGGTTTCTATCAGACCCAGTTTACGAGACTTAGGGACAAACGATTTCCAATTAGTATACAAACCTGTGAAAGTTGGTTTGCGAAAAACAGAAGTCACGAAAGCACTGTCCCGCCGCTGAACAAGGACATCTAAAAATGGGAGACATCCATCCCTTTCAATCTCCATGGTAAACTGAAGGGAAGGATGTAAAGAATTTAGCTGAACTAAAAAATGTTCAGCATCAATGGCGCTGTCAAATAAAGAGAAGGTATCATCATCATATCGCTGATATATCAAAGGTTCAGCTACCCTCTCAAATAGCAGACGCTCTTGAAATCCCACGAAAATATTCGCAGGACAGGACCCAAAGGACTACCCATAGCAACACCGTCCGTCTGCGCAAACACTGTCCCGTCAAAGCTAAATTCGACCCCCTCAGTTGCCACTCGCATACATTTCAGGAATAACTCCTCGGGAATTGCCGCGGCACCTAAACTCCCTCTCTATAACATGTCTACACAAATGTTAATAGTGTCGTTTAATGGAACATTTGTGTACAAACTGACAATGTCAAAGGAGACCATAAATTTATCCCTAGATGAAAAATCTAAGTTTCTAATGAAACTAGAAAATCTGAAGGAGTCGATGACATTGTACGCAGACAGAGCAAGAGACACAGGGTGGAGAATCTCAGTCAACCACTTAGCCAACTCATGTTGTGCAGAGCCCACTATAGACAAAATAGGTCTGAGTGGGACTCCGTCTTTATGAACTTTTGGA